>JXTB01000309.1:35542-102879 GCA_002914805.1 Parasponia andersonii | reverse complement strand
TTTGGTAATCAATCCCTGTGGAGACGATACTCACTCACTACTATATTACTTGTTTTGGCACGTGCACTTGCGTAGCTATTGTAAAATCAACAACAAAAGTCATCCGCCTAATATATCTAAATCAAAGAAGAAAATTCTAAATTCAAGATCTAGTATACAAATTTGAAAATCTACACAAAAAGTGATACTACAAACCAGATTTGAATCTGGACTTATTAGAAAATTGAAAAAAAAAAACTGAAAATAATCTCTCATTCCTACTAAAAGCCAGTAAAGTGACTAAAGAGAAGGAGGAGAGACTAAAGAAGAAGAATGAGATGCTCGCTTCGACCTCTATAAGAACAGCGGTGAAGCTTTTTTTAAAAAAAGAGAAAAGCATGTATTTTTCTTAGAATTTGAACCATAAGCCTAAATATTAAAGGTGAGAAATAGTTACTAGACTTAGTATGGTTACTAATGAAGTTAAACCCGAAGCAATGCTATGGGGCATCAGTGGTACCCAGCACTATAATGATATATCTGTTTGTCATTGGATGATTTAGTTAATAAATTGGGTTTCATATGGGCCTCACTTGAATTATAATTATGATTAACCAATGATAAACTGATATATTATTATAGTGTTGGGCACCACTAGTACCCTATAGTATTATTCTTAAACCCGTAATCATGAATTATGGTTAGTTTCAGAAAGTAATAAATATCGATTTTCCAACTTATCGAGACACCCCTCTTTGAATTTAATTAGCCTCTTGGAGCTAAGTTGGTACAAGGTCAATACTTGCCATATTATTTTCTCAACAAAGGTACATAATTTTTTTTTTCTTTTCTTTCCTTTTAGGTTTATCGTGACTAGTTCTATGTTTTTTATGATTGGCAAAATAGTCCTTAAGTTATTATTTTTGGTAATTAAGTCCCTAAGTTTTAAAATTGTTAGTAGTTAAGTCTTTTTTGTGAGTAATTGTTAAAATATTGGATGGAATTAAGTATTTTCAAGTCACATACAAAGTTTTTGAATGTCAAAGTCAATATTTTAACTGATATTTGTTAGAATTGAAAGGAAAAAAACTAAAAATTAACAACATAATGTAAAAAATTAAAAAATAGAAATTCCCAAAAAATTAAAATTCTCTTAAAATTTCTTTCTATGTTTTTTTCCAAGTTAATTAATAGCAGTGAAATACTAATTTATTTCACTTTAACATGTTCAATTGCATGAAAATTTTAATAGCAACAAACAAGAAAGACTTGGTTGTTAAAGTTTTTGAAACCTAAAGACTTAATTACCAAAAAAATTAACTTAAGAACTATTTTACTAATCTATGAATATTATAGGTACCTGTTGGAGCGGTTTTCACTAGCTGTCCACGTGTCTCTGAACTGCTGATATTGTATCCTCCAACTGTCCACGTGTCTTTGCTATCCCAAAGAGCTTTTGACTTCGGGTAGGATCGGAGAGACGGGGGAGGCCACCTGCAAAGACTCTCCGATGCTTAAGTCAGTTGTTTATCTTTGATTTAGGGTAGCAAAGATTTAGTTTTTCTTTGTATGAGTATATCTTTATCTTTTTATATCCGTACATGCCTCCTCTTTTCAGGGACGCATGGCTCATATATATAGTCCTGAAATTGTAAATCTCATGGTTCTCAATTCAGGACCGAGTACCTTTTCTCATCAGGACTTACTCCAGAGATAACGGGCCAAGATTACCGTGATTCTCCCTGTATCATCGTAGCCTAGTTTCCGCTGTCCCCTATGGCTCGAGTCTATCAGGGGAGAGACTTTGACAAACCGCCGTTCTGTCAGGACGGTTTGTCCAATGCGTGCACCTACTCAAGATCGCATTAAATGCTCTGTCTGAGTCTGGAGCTGTGAGTTGCTTCCCACTGTACTCTAGTGGAAGACCCTTGAGGCTCCCGACCCTCAGCTATCGAGGTAAGAATCGGACTGGGCCGAGTCCATCCAGGGTCTGGGATAGGCTCGGCCCTAGCCTCGGACAGCCCATGGGCTTATGCGGTATCACGTGCGACTTGTGTGGCCTTTAATTAGTCACTTTGGACATATGTCGGATGGTGTGCCCCATTTATGACCTGTTCTGCCACTTAATCGTCCACGTGGTGTATGATTTAAGAACGGGTTCCACAACTACTCCCATTTCCCTATTTGATGGATCCGTATCCATCAAGTGGGGAAATTGTTTCTTTGTTCCTCCAATTTGAGGGATACACGTGGCTCCCCAATTGCCGATGTGGAGGCACACTATCCCGTGTCACAATTTTTTCAAATTTTGGAATTCTGATGCTTCGATCTTCTTTGCTCTACCCTTATCTAGGAAAAACTCTTCAGCTCCCCTTTTATAAAAGCCGCATTTATGCTCATTTCTTACTTTACCAAAATCTCCAAGTATTTCAGCTTTCTCAAATCTTAGGATTTCCGCATCTTCTTTTTCCTAGAACCTTTCATCTTCTTCGATCACATCTAATACGATGGCCCTGATCTGAGTCAGAAACTCTGCTCCGTCGCGGATTCTGAATTAAGGTCATTGAGGAGGCAACTCTGCTTCCTCAGCGGAGTCACTTTAGAGAGGGTCGACGGCCCAACGGACTGGTACCTTTACCCCTCTGCTCCAAAAGGCTCCATCGTTTTGGGGAGGCGACATCTGGAGTGGTTACGGTTTCCTCTCCCTCCCTTGGTCTATCAGTTCTTTAGCCTTATGGAGATTCATCCGATGCAGCTCAATGCTAACGAAATCATGATCTTGATGGGGCTTTCCGCCCTGTCAGTTCTCTATAACATACATATCGACCTGGAAGTGGTCTTTTATGCCTACAAGCTCATCCTCATCCCCAAAAAGAGCTCCTACCCCACTTTCTACCTCCAACCGCTCCCAAGACGCCATATTTTCTGGAGCTTGCTGAGGTCGTACAAGTAATGGGACTCCCACTCTAGGTCGTATGCCGTCGGAGGGGCGTGGTACTCTCCTTGGGTGAATGGGGAGCACTTCCAAGTTCCTTCGTTTTTTCTGCAGAGTAAATACTAGGTCGTGATTTTTGGGTATGCGTTCACCTCGTCCGTTATTGCTCATGATATTTTTTCTTGTGCAGCCTCTGTGGAAGAAAAAAGATTTGAGCCGCAATTGTCGGTGGGGCGGCTCAACGAGCTGGAGGGGATCGTCATCTTTGGGTCCCCTGGGGATTGCCGACACATCCAGGCCATCCTGAATCCCTTGGTGATGAATATGATGCCTAGGATAATCTCATACCTTCCCTTCCCGCTGGATACCTAGATCATCATAAAGCACCTATGGAGCCAGCTTGACGCCCTGGCTCTGAACCAATTTTTGTCGTGATTAGCAGAGTTGCATCGCCATGGTGGGTCATCAGGTTACAGCATTGAGCCAATTGGCGGGTCCCTGCAACCTGGTGGCGCCGACTAGCCACGAGCTCGAAGAGGCCGTGAGGCTCGTGGCCGAGGAGTGTGTCAGGCTCCGTAGAGAGGAAACCGCCACCCCCAAGAGAGTTAAGGGTGAGTTCATTTTCGCATTCTGGATCTCTGTCGATCAGGTTATAGCTGTGTTCTAACTATGCTGCTTGCTCTTTATAGGTTCTGAGGCGGGCCATTTGGTAGACCCTTCTCCAGTCAAGGGGAGTGCTGCTGTGCACAAGGCTCACTCCAAGGCATCTGCTGGTCGGCGCCTTATGGTATCCTCAGAGGACGAAGTACCTGCAGTCCCCTCTTCCGATGCAAGCAGACCTTCGACTCGGGAGACGACGGCTATAAAAGTCGTTTATGGCAAATGGGTGCCTTTGAGCCTGCCCGGGGAATCCGCCGCTTTGACCTCTTCCTCCCCCAACTCCAGTTTGAAGACGAGCACGGGGTCCGGTGCTGCTTGCCCCCGTGGGGAGATCACTGAGCTTAGTAGGGGGGCTCCGAGGTTGAAATCTCAGCTGTCTTCTTCTCCCCTGGTCCCAATAAAATGGCATCACGAGGCCGATTCATCCAAAGAGAAGGAGGGCCCAGAAGGGAAAAGGGCAGAATTGCCCCCTCTTCTGACAGCGATGACGATGGGGCCATGCTGACCCTAATGGGGAGGAGAAGGTCCGCGCGCGGCGGCCCGTCAAGGGGGGACTGGTCAAGACAAGACCGAAAAAACACATTCAGGCGGGGATCCAATGGGGGTGGCAACCGAAACTGTCGGTGCAGCAGTAGTCGCCGTGGCATCTTTTGCTAAGGATGTGCCGCCCCCAGCTGTCGCCGAATGCACGCTCAGTGATGCCTAGCTTTCTACCGTCCCCTCCACCACTGCTTCAGGAGCGTCGAAAAGAGCTACGAGAGCGTGTCCGGTGGGAGGAGAGAGTGTCCTCGCAGTTGACAGGGTTGAGTCGCGTTCCTCAGACGTGGACAATGCCCAAAGAGAGGGTCCAACTGCGGAGACCGAGCTGGAGGTGCTCTCCTTAGAGAACATTGAGTTCATCGCCGGCCGTAACATTATGCAGGTTTGGCTCGTCTGGCCACCACCTCTATTTTTTTGGCATCCTTGCCGAATACTGACTTCCCTTTCTTGTATCTTGTAGCCAGCTGCCGTTCAGTCCTTCTATTCTTCTCGCATTAGGGAGCTAAATGGGGAGTTGAACTCCTGTTCTGCGCTGGCCGAATTGAGCGAGGCCACCCTTGCCAAGTTGAGGGCTGACTTCGACTTATATCGGAGCCTGGATGAGGCTAGGGTCGGCAGCGCGGTGGCTCACACTCTGAGTGCCGAGAGGCTCAAGCGCGAGGAGCTGGTTGCAAACTTGGCCGAGGCGAAGGCCGACAGGCTCGCTCAATTCGAGGCCGCTAGGCTGGCCTAAGATGAGCTCAGGGTCAAGGAGTAGGACCTGCAGAACGCAGTGGCAAAGATGCAGCTGACCTTTATCGCTCGTGACAGGGCCATCGATGATGCTAAAGAGGCGAGGAAAGCCGAGGTGAAAGCCAAACTGGAGGCCCACTCCCTGCAGTGCAGACTCAACCGGTCCAATGAGGTAAACTGATATCTTTGCTTAGATCACAAAAAATTGATGAGGGCTCATGCAGAGCTGTCTCACAAGCACGGCGAAGATCTCGCCGACATTAACACTCTTTTGGTTGACTTGTCACAGCAGCAAGCGGAGCTGAGGCTGGCGACATTGAGGGATAGACTGGCAGATGCGAAGAAACTGAAGACGAGGTACCAGAGGTAGGTAGATGTCCTTTCTGCGGAGAGTTGCAGATCTGGCTGGGAGAACAGGGAATTCGAGGGCTACACGGAGGTGGTAATGCCAGACCAGTTTGATGAGCAGAAAGGCGTCGAGAGGGACCATTGTTCCGTTAAGCACTACATGCAACAGCTAGGGGATGAGATCAACATTGTGTACCCTGCTGATGTGTTGAAGATGCTTGACAAAGAAAAAGACGGGCCCTCTACATCCGCCTCTGTTGCCAAGGAGATTGTCCTCGCTTTCGGTCTGCTAGAACAAGCCTCAGAGGTTCCTTGCAGTCAGCCTGATTTTGGGACCTCAATTGGCGATAGGTCTGGTGCAGTCGTTTTGTCCAGCGATGACTCCGATCCTAGTATGCCACCCTTTGCCGAAGTTGGTCCAAGTGCCGAAACTGGCTACGCTCCCCTGGCTGGAGGTAATTAGGGCCTCTTACTCTGTGTATTTGTAAAGTTGGCCCTTGTTGTAATCATCCATTTAAATAATAGAAATCGTGTAGTTTTCCCAAGTTTATTCCATTCTCTTACTCTTTTTGTTGACCGCATTTAATGTTAGAGTCAGATATCATATACGACGCCGTTCCCTTGTCGGCAGCACAGCCGGCGTTTGGGTTTGACTCGGTCGTATATGATTTCGAGTTCTTAGTGAATTCTCCTCGTACTATGATCGACAAAATTAACTCTAGAGATCGGGATGTGAGTTTTGGCTCATCCGATTTTGAGGATGTATAACTTCTGTTATAACTTGTCTTGGCAGAATTCGACCCACACGTGTGGCTGGACTTCTCCGACCCCAAATAGAAATGCGCCAGGAACCAGTTCCAGGGGTTGGTTGACCACTGTTTGGACCCATTGCTGCAGAGGAAAAGGCCTGGGCTCGACTCTCATCAGGAGCGAATAGGGCGCTACCACTCTAATGTGTCCCTGCGAGTCTGTTCAAAACCTGCCTCTTATAAGTATAGCTTCCGGGTGCGCGTCCCTGTCGACCATGCATTTTGTTCTTTAGGAAATAATAAACAGAGTTTGGTTTTAACTTCTGTCTTCATGCCTGGTCTTGTACTGGACTACTTCCAATGGGTAGGCTCTAACTCTGTTCATTCCCAGTTCACGCGTAATTAAACCGCTCTCTGGGTAGGGTCTACTTCCAACGGGTAGACCCTGACCCTGCTTTCCTTTGTCCTGCACGCGGCTAAAACGCTCTCTAGGGAGGGTCTTCTTCCAATGGGTAGACCCCGTCCCTGCTTTCATTTAGCTTTTCGTATAGCTGAGATGCTCCTTAGGGGGGTCTACTTCCAACGGGTGGACCCCGTCCCTGCTTTCATTTAGCTTTTCGTATAGCTGAGATGCTCCATAGGGGGGTCTACTTCCAATGGGTAGACCCTGTTCCTGCTTTCATTTAGCTTTTTGTATAGCTGAGATGCTCCGTAGGGGGGTCTACTTCTAACGGGTGGACCCCGTCCCTGCTTTCATTTAGCTTTTTGTATAGCTGAGATGCTCCTTAGGGGGGGTCTACTTCCAACGGGTGGACCCTGACCCTGCTTTCCTTCAGCTTTTCGTATAGCTAAGATACTCCTTGGGGAGGGTCTACTTCCAATGGGTGGACCTTGTCCCTGCTTTTATTTAGCTTTTCGTATAGCTGAGATGCTCCGTAGGGGGGGGTCTACTTCCAACGGGTGGACCCCGTCTCTACTTTCATTTAGCTTTTCGTATAACTGAGATACTCCTTAGGGGGGGTCTACTTCCAACGGGTGGACCCTAACCCTGCTTTCCTTCAAATTTTCGTATAGTTAAGATGCTCCTTGGAGGAGGGGGTCTACTTCCAACGGGTAGACCCTGTCCCTGCTTTCCTTTGAGGGTAGGCCGCAAGCTTTCACCGCGCGACTCTTTCTTCTTCATACGTTTTCTCGGGCCATTGACAAGCCTTTTATTGCACGATGTGATTCCCATAGTAGGATCGTTTTTGAGGTCTGCTGGCAAGTTTTTGGTTGCGCAGCTCTTTCCTCTTCATACGTTTTCTCGGGCTATCGCTAACATTTTATTGCACGATGTGATTCCCATAGTACGATCATTTTCGAGATCTGCTGGCAAGTTTTTGGTTGCGTAGATCTTTCCTCTTTGTACGTTTTCTCGGGCCATCGGCTAATATTTTATTGCACGATGTGATTCCCATAGTACGATCATTTTTGAGGTCTGCTGGCAAGTTTTTGGTTGCACAACTCTTTCCTCTTCGTACTTTTTCTCGGGTCATCGGCAAGTGACGTGATCTCCGCTGTACAATCTTTATGAGGTCTACTGGCAAGTTTTTAGTTACGTAGCTCTTTCCTCTTTGTACTTTTTCTCAGGTCGTCGGCAAGCGACGTGATCCCCGCAGTACGATCTTTATGAGGTCTGCTGGCAAGTTTTTGGTTGCGCAGCTCTTTCCTCTTCGTACTTTTTCTTGGGTAGTCGGTAAGCGACGTGATCCACACAGTATGATTCTTGATTGTGCGAATAGTGCCTGGGGTCTGCCACTGTGGTCAGACCCCTTTTCGATAGCAATCCAAAGGATAAATCCGTGTGGCAGAAAACTTGACCTATTTTAGAATTAAGCTTTTTAATAATATAAGCATTTACATGGGTCTTACAACATTTACATGTCTATCACATGTGATACTTTTTCAAGTGCTGAGTATTCCACGTGTTCAATAGGCTCTTCCTGGTCTTGAGTTCTTTCAGGACATACACACCATTGTCAAATGCTTTGATCACCTCATAGGGTCTAACCTAGTTGGAGTCTAGCTTCGAAGAATTCTCTGTTCTGACCTTCAAGACCCAATCCCCGGCATTAAATCGACGAGCGCTAACTTTCTTAGTGTAGTAGGACCTGGCCTGCTGGTGATATGAGGCAAGGTGAACCAAGGCCAAGTTTCTCATTTCTTCCAGGAGATCTGTGTTGTAGCTTAGCTGCTGCTCGTTCAGTGGAGCATCTCTTACCACTTTGGAGCGAAGGGTCGGGAGGCCAATCTCGGTCGGGATCATAGCCTCTGACCCGTAGACCATGGCGACTGGCGTTTTTCCTGTTGAGCTCCGCTTCGTGGTTTGATGGGCCCACACAACGGCCGGTAGCTCTTCTAACCACCTGCCTTTAGCCTCCTGCAAGTTCTTTTTGATATTGCTAAATATGGCCTTGTTCGTTGCCTCTGCTTGGTCGTTTCCCTGAGGGTAGTTCACGGATGAGAAACTGAGCCTTATATCATACAGCTCGCACAGTTCCTTAAACTTAGCATTCTGGAACTGTGTGCCATGATCAACATGTATCTCTTTTAGAATCTCATATCGACAGATTATGTTTTTCTAAATGAAGTTAATCGTGTTAGCCTTACTAACGGTCGCGTAAGCTTTAGCCTCTACCCATTTGGTGAAATAATCTGTGGCTAGCAAGACGTACCTTCTTCCCCTTGGACTTCTGGGGAGCTCTCCGACGATGTCCAGGCCCCATTTGGCAAACGACCAAGGAGTTATGTTCGAATGGAGTTCTTCTGCGGGTTCGCATTTCATGGGGGCGAACCTCTGGCACTTATCGCATTTCATGACAAATCGGGCCGCCTCGGTCATCATCTATGGCCAAAAGTATCCGGCCGTCAGAGCCTTGTGGGTGAGGCTACGTCTGCCAGAGTGGTTGCTGCATACTCCCTCATGGATTTCCTCTATCAGTTTCTGCGCTTCGACAGGACCTACACACTGCAGCATCGGCCCCATCGTCGATCTCTTATAAAGTTGCTCCCCCACCATCGAGTATCTGGCAGCCTTTAGTCTGATCGACCTTGCTTCTCGGGGGTCTGCGGGCAGGTTTCCCAATGCCAAATACTGGGTGATGGGTTTCATCCACCCCTCATCTATAGAGCCAGTTGCAAATACATGGTGTGCGGGGGTCTCTGGAGGGTCCTTCATGTTCTGCTCTCTAGGAGAATCTCTGCATGTCCGGTCGTTCCCCCAATCGACGTGCTCTTAGCTAGCTCACCGGCCTTCTGGTTCATCTCCCTAGGAATCTGTTCGATATTAAAACCCCTAAAGCGGGCTTTCGCCCCATTATCTTGGAGAAGTACCTGTGTAATCTCGACTCTTTTACTTCGAAGTTTCCCTTAACCTGATCCGCGATCAATTGCGAGTCGGTCTTTACTGCGATGCTCTCCACTCCGAAGTGCAGAGCAAATTCAGGGCCTTGCAACAGTGCCTCGTACTCCGCCTCGTTATTTGTTGCCTGGAAACTGAGCCTCAAAGCTTTCTCTACTCTGAGTCCTGTTGGGATCTGCAGGACTATCTCGATACCTGACCCTGAGGCTTTCGTGGATCCGTCTGTATAAAGGGTCTAGGCTGAAGAGGGGCGAGGCTGAGATGTCTGGAGTGGGTCGTGCAGCTCACCGAAGGATTTGATTTCCACCAGGAAATCTGCCATGACTTGTCCTTTCTTCGCCATTCGAGGCCAATACTCGATGTCGTATATTCCTAGTTCGATGGCCCACTTGGTTAGTCGTCCCGATAGGTCTGGCTTGGCCAAGATTTACCAGATGGAGAAATCCATATACACAGTGACCGAGTGTGCCTTAAAGTATTGCTTGAGTCTCTTCTTAGCATTGACCAGAGCGAGGACCAGTTTCTATGCCATACTATATCGCGTCTCGGCATCCAAGAGCATATGGCTTGTATAAAACACCGGCTTCTGCTTGCTGTCTTCCTCAACGAATAGTACGGTGCTGATCGCTACTTCCGACACTGCTAAATAAGCGTATAGGCGCTCCCCCTCTACTGGGGAAGCCAGGATAGGCGGATGACTTAAGTACAGCTTGAGATTCGTCAGTGCCTTGTCTTGCTCCTCCCCCCAGGTGATAGTGGAGTTTCTCTTTAAGCACTGGAAGAAGGGCTTGCATCGGTCAGACATCTTGAAGAAGAACCGGCTAAGAGCAGCTATCTTCCCGACTAGGTGCTGGACCTCCTGAAAAGTCGAGTGTCTCTGCACGTATGCGATTGAGGACAACTGGGTCGAGTTGGCCTCAATACCCTTTCTGCTCACGATGTGCCCTAGGAATTGGCCAGAGGACACTCCGAACGCATATTTGTTGGGGTTCAGACGCATCCAATATTACCTCAGAATCTGGAAGCATTCGTCTAGATGTCCCAGATGGTCCGATGCTTCTCTGCTCTTTACGACCACGTCGTCGATGTAGACTTCCATAGTTTTTCCTAGCAGCCCGGCGAATATTTTGTTCATGAGCCTCTGGTAGGTTGCCCCGACATTCTTCAAACCAAATGGCATGCGTCTGTAATAGTATAGACCTCGCTCCGTAATAAATGTCGTGTGGATATGGTTTTTCTCGTACATGGGGATCTGGTTGTATTCACAGCAGGCATCTAGGAAGCTCATCTTGTCGAATTCCGCCATTGTATCTACCATTTGGTTGATCCTTGGCAGGGGAAAGCTATCTTTTAGGCAGGCCTTGTTCAAGTTGGTGAAGTCTATGCAAGTGCGGTCGTCGCCGTTTTTCTTCTTCACCACCACTGGGTTGGAGACCCAGCACGGGTATACGCATTCTATGATCAGGCCGTTCTTCAGTAGCGTCTCTACCTCCTTATTGATCGCCCTGTTTTTCTCTGGTGTGAACCTTCGGGGTCTCTGCTAGATCGAAGGGAAATTGGAGTCTATATTCAGCCGGTGGCAGGCGTGCGCGGGGTCTATCCCGAGCATGTCGTCGTGGGACCACGCAAAGATATCTTTGTTCTGCTTCAGGAATCCCAATGTCTTGTTCTTTTCCTCCTCGGGCAGCAGGGCCCCGATTAAGATTACCTTCGCCGGTACTGCTTCTTTCAAATGGACCGCCACCAGCTCCTCAATCATGGATTATAGTCCATCAGACTCCTTTTCGATCCGCTTCATATACGCTGGTAGGCGGTCCTTTGATTACTATCTATCCCTGGCTGAGGTGCTCATGCTCGCATCGGCTTCCCTCAGGATGGTTAAAAAACATTTCCTTGCGGAAGCCTGGTCTCCCTTGATGTCTATCGTATAGGTACCATCCCTTGATAGACATCTTAAGACCTGGTGGACGTGACCCCATGCATGGCGTGGATCCATCCTCTCCCCATGATGACGTTGAAGGAGGACTGGTAGTCGATGACGACGAAGTCCACATCTAAGCATCTCTTCGCAGCGCAGACCTTTAGGGTCACGACGCCCAAGAGGGTGACCTTAGTACTGTTAAAAGTGAACAGCAGCTGACAGGTCAGCCTGAGTACGTTTCGATTCAGGCCCATGCTGAGGAAAAAGACATCGACTCTGCTCTCACCGTCGATCAGGACCCTTCCGACCAACGCGGAGTCGATCTACAGCTTAAACAACAAGGGATCGTCGTGAGACAGCCGCAACATGGTCAAATCTTGCCGGGTGAAGGCGATGGGGGCGGCAGAGGTGCACCTTTCTCCCATCATCAAATGATTGACGGAATGGCCCATCCCCCTCAGGCGCTTCACCCTTTCTTCAGTCTTTTTGAGGCATTTTTCCTTCTCCTCTTGACCCTGGGTCGGCTTTGGTCTGCCCACAATGGTCGGGACTATCCTCAGGGCCTGTTCTCCTGATCCGGAGGCCTGGGTCTGCCTGCCTTTTTCGGGCTTGGTAGCGTCTTCCTGCGGCTAGATTCCGCTAGTCTTCATGTACTGCTTTAACTTGCCGGCATGGATCACCATCATAACTTGCACATAAAGGCTGCAGCAGTTAATGGTGTCATGCCCGTGATCCTTGTGAAATTGGTAGTACCTGTTCCTGTTTTTCATATACTCAGGAACGCCGGACTTTGGCGGGTCTTTGAAAATGCCCCTGTCCTTGTTTTGGAGGTAGATCACGTCGATCGGTATGTTGAGCTCGTATTTCGGCAGCAGGTTGCGAGATGCCTTCCTCCTCTTGTCGCCTTCTTGACCGCCTTGGGTGGGGGCTTCCTGTTTCGGAATCGGCCCTTGGTCCGACGTGGGCCTCTTTACCCCTTGTAGGGCCGGGGATTGCGCTGGCGTTGTTGTTATCGCGATGGAGGCCTTGGGTACTTTCTGGCGACTTTCCAGCACCCTGAATACCCCTTCCGAATTTGCTTGGAAGTCCGCCATATTGTACGGAAGGTTCAGAAGTAGATGGTCCGATAGCATCGATCCTGGCTGCAGGCCTCTGACGAACGAGCCTGCGGCTTAGACCGAGTCGACATTGTGCACTAGGGACATCAGCTCTAGGAAACGCGACAGGTATTCTCTCGGAGACTCGTTCATGGTTTGTTCCAACCGGTCAAGATCTTGCATGGATTTCTGCTGCCTCCGGGCACCTGCGTACTGCTTTAAGAAAAGTTTGCAGAAATCTTCGAACCTGTTTATGGATTTCTTTGGGAGCTCTTTGAACCATAATAGGGCCGGTCCTGCCAAAGTTGTGGAGAAGACTTTGCAGGTCACAGCCTCGTCCCTAGTTTCCAAGGCCATCCTCTGCTGAAAGTGGTATATGTGATCGAAGGTGTCAGACTTCCCCTCGAACGGCCTGAAGGTAGGGTTTGTGAAGTCTCTCGGCTTGGGCTCCATCTGGATCTAGTCGGCGAAGGCCATCTGGTTGATCCTTCGCACAGATCATCGGGGGTCTGGCTGTGATGGGCCCTGAGCCTTTTACTCAGCTCCGCCATCATTTCTTGCTTCCAGTTGGGAAGCACACCTTCCGGGTGTTCTTGGTGTCTTCTGTCCACTGCCGTTCTGGCTCGGAATAGCCTCGTCTGGCTTTGTTGCTCCCCTGCATCCGCGATCTGGATGGGGCAGGAACTTTCCTCGGCGGTTGGCCCCCAGACTCTTGTTGGACCTCTTAGTCAAAGTATTCCCTTCACTCGCTCCTGGCTTCGCTTGCCAGTAGCCTTTCGAGGCGGGCGTTATCTCTGCGCACTTCTCCGACTTCTTCTTTTAAACCCAGGATGGCCTCGTGGGCAATCTCTGCCTTCCAGTTTGTTTTTACTAGGGCGGCGAGCATCTGGTCCAGCTTTTGCTCCAGACTTGGTTGTGCTTCCCGGGAGCTCCCTTCGGAGTCGAGACGTGTGCTCCTGGTTATCATTCTTGAAGGTGTCATCCGACGTTGTATAGCCTTTTGTTCGGGGAGAGCGCGATCGTGAAACTCCTACTCTTTTTCTCACGCTCAACGGTTTACCATAGACGACGCCAAACTGTTGAAGCAGTTTTCACCAGCTGTCCATATGTCTCTAAACTACTGATATTGTATCCTCCAACTGTCTACGTTTCCTTGCTATCCCAAAGAGCTTTTGACTTCAGGCAGGATCGGAGAGGCGGGAGAGGCTACCTGTAAAGACTCTTTGATGCTTAAGTCCGTTGTTTATCTTTGGTTCAGGGTAGCAAAGATTTAGTTTTTCTTTGTATGAGTATATCTTTATCTTTTTTGTATGCGTACGTGCCTCCTCTTTTCGGGGACGCATGGCTCATATATATAGTTGTGAAATTGTGAACCTCATAGTTCTCAATCCCAGGACCGAGTACCTTTTCTCATCAGGACTTACTCCAAAGATCACGGGCCGAGATTACCGTGATTCTCCTTGCATCGTCGTAGCCTAATTTCTGCTGTCCCCTATGGCTCGAGTCTATCAGGGGTGAGACTTTGACAAACCGCCGTTCTGTCAGGACGGTTTGTCTAATACGCGCACCTACTCAGGATCGCATTAATGTTCTGTCTGGGTTTAGAGTTGTAAGTTGCTTCTCACTGTATTCTGGTGGAAGACTCTTGAGGCTCCCGACCCTTAGCTGTCGAGGTAAGAATCAGACTGGGCCGAGTCCATCCAGGGTCTGGGATGGACTCGGTCCTAGCCTCGGACAGCCTATAGGCCTATGCAGTACAACATGCGACTCGCGTGGCCTTTAATTAGTCACTCTGAATACGTGTCGGATGGTGTGCCCTGTTTATGACATGCTCTGTCACTTAATCGTCCACGTAGTATATAATTTAAGAACGAGTCCCACGGTACCCAATATGCCAAAAATCCTAATCAATATAACCAATGTGGCATACTGGCATGATAACAATATAACATATTATATATATACTACCAAACCAGGCGGTCCTACCCAGAAACTCTGGCTTGTTTGGCCTGTTTGTGTGTGTTGGGAATTTGAAGGTCCCATCTGGGGATGGACCATGCAAGGACAAGCTCATCACAATGAATAAAAAAGTGCCGCCAATATTGTCTACTACTAATCTCAGTACTGATTACTGTTTTTAATATACTTTCCTTCTCCTCTTGATACTGAATTGACTTAAATAAACCATTATCAAGTTTGTGGCATGTCAATGTAATGTTTGTATTCAAAAATTTGATTTTTATAATGATTAAGGAAGACTTATTCGCATTAAGAATTATTCGGTTTTCTATACCATGTGGACCACTATATTCTTCCAAACTAATTATTATACCTAAAAAGAAAAATCTCAACTTCTCGGGTCTTTTTGTAAATTGCAACTTCTCTAAAGTACTTAAGCTTCCCCTTTATATTACTTTAAATACATAATAATCTTAATAAAGTAGGAGCGAGATTTCTATTTTACGTATTTACTAGCTACACACAAAGTTGAGTTTTTATTTTTTTCACTTATTCTTTTTTACAAATTAATAAACATAGTCTTAAACTACATATTCGAGACCAGTAAGTGAATGAGTGGTGCTATTTATACACCAGGTGGTGTAATATACTTTTAAACTACACAACTTTAGATAAGGTATTCCCATCTTGAGATAAGATATTATCTATAATCATGTCATATTAGTGTAAAAATATACATCTCAAATATCATTGGAAACAGAGAAAGTGTTAAATGTATTTTTTTTTTCAATTTTTTTTCCTACTTTTCAGTGATTCCTTTATCTGATTTAATATTTTAATAATATAACAAAATATAATAGAATATACTTATTATGTAATAAGATTGGAATAACGCAAATTAAAAAAGAATATTGCTAATATCTTTCCTCAAAATAAAGAAAAATTAGACCAGTGCCGTGTGCATGAACTTGGGTGATGTCCTTCTCTTTATTTATTTAGTTATTATTATTATCATTTTTTTTTTTGGCAAGTCGTCGTTCTCTAATCCTAGTATTTGAGACTTAATACATTGAATTTTCTGGTTGTGACACTCAACGACTACATAAGACTAAATTTAGCCCAACTTTAATAAAATTTTCTCGACTAGAACTAGTTTAGATGGGCTCCCTGCTCCAAGATAAAGATAATTACCAAATTGAATTAGACCACACAAGCATTAAAACAAAACTTGAGAAACGTTGGCCCAGACAATCTATATATAAGACAAACTTAGAATTTGACAAATTAGGATAAACGATGAGAACACTTATTACTTAAAATTTTGTTCTAAGTTTGAATTATAGGTAAATGTGAAAAGTTATTATTCTTAGATTAAAATTGTGTAATAATAAATATATATTTTTAATTTTTAATAAATAAAAATTATTAATTAACTACTATTTTAAAGAAAAAAAAGACAATAATTTTTGGAGAAACTGAAGTGACCAATAGAAGATTTAGGTGGTACTTTCTCAAGTCGTGGGGAGCATATATTAATACAAATAATATAAGTGTATCGTTCGAATATACATGTCTTTGACAAAAAAAAAAAAAGACATTCTCTAAAAACTTCGAAAGAGTGCTTTACACGGTATTCCTATAAGACCTAGTTTATATTCGTAATGCCAACCATTTTTTTGCTGCTTCCTAATACTAATGCCCACCAGCTCAATACACAACGAATGGCCAGCCAATTCAAAAGGATCACCGCCTGGCTTCCTTCTCAAGATGAGGAACAAAGGACCAATAATTTGCACTTATTTGGATAAATTTTCATTGGGCTTCCGTTTAATAATTACATAAAATAATCGATAAAAAATAAAAAGAAGGATGAAGCCACATTGCCTTGTCACCCATGCTTTTTTCTTGCTTTATTTTATTAATTGTTTAACGATGACATAATCAAGTATTATATTGTCAAAATAACACAATGAGGTGAAAACATAATTCGAGTAGAGTACTAGGAAAATAATACAAGGGGCGAAGTGGGCATTATAATATGCTCTCAAAAAACTTTTATGCTTATTGATTTTGACTGCTTGCCAATTGTATATTAGAGACAGAGAACTTATGGGTTACGCATTACCTACCTATACGGCTATATGCACACATGGCCTATGCCATGGTTTTTCACTGGACTACCATGGCATTGGAATTACACGAGATTGTGGTTGCAAACCTCTTTCGACATTTATAAGATTTTATTTTTTTTGTATTGCTTGTCAAAATAAATAGAAAACAAAAATTTCAACACAGTTGGCTGATCTCAGAGGAGTTTCTGTAGGAAAATTCTTGTAGCAGACATCGTATTTTCCAGTAAGTGTGCCTAGAATTTTGGGGTTTTATTCTACTTAGGAAACACTTAAAAATGTGATTGATATAATTACCCATAAAATCAGGTAATTAACCACCGTGAAACAAAGTCAATCTTCAATTGGAATCCGAACTGGTTGCCACTGAATGGTATCCCCAGTTGATGAATATTCTCTTCTCTTGACTTTTAATGGTATCCCCATGGAGTCCTAGTATAGTAGGATTTTTTTTTTTGAAAGATACAATAGGAACTTTCTGTTCTCTATGGATAGGAAAACAAATATTAATCATTACATTTCAATTCAATTGATATAAAATAAAGCCATCATTTAAACTAATATTGATCATTAGGTATAAAATATAGCATAATATTAAAAATTGCACAATTAAGCAAGAAATAACGTAATATTGAAAACACGAATAAAACCTAACAAATAGGAAAATGAGACGTGCATGAGTACGTTACAATTACTAACCGTATTGACATAGTCACAGAATAAGACATGGATAAACTGTAGCTAATCGTGCCTAGATTAATACGAAACAATACCACTAATCCCTATGATATGCCAAGTTATAAATTTATAACAATTACATAAACAAAATAATTCAAAATAACAAATATAAATTGAAAAATTATAAACCCCCCAACCCCCCCAAAAAAAAAAGGGATCGGGGTCTCCTTGCAGGTGGGAAATGCAGTAAAAGTAAAACAAGTGTACTGTCTCTGCAAGCTCCAAACAGCAAAAATATTCGATCTTCTTGTTTTTTACCTATGAATTTTCGTCCTTGTTTCTTTTATTTTCCTTTAATATTATTGGTTGGAAAACTGTGCACGCAATCAGGCCCACGCGCTATAAATCATCCTTAATTAAGCAGCACATAATTACGAAGTCCAACTCACAGTCTCACACCCTAAACTATCCCTGTCTTCCCATCTCAGAGATGGACTTAAAAATCCATTTAATCCCACTAAACTAATCAACGCCGACCGGCCGCAGCCACCACCACCACCACCCCGCTTTCATTTCACTCTTTTAAAAAAAAAAAAAAAAAAAATTAGGGAAAGCCTTTCATTTTACTCTTGACTCCACTTTGACGGCGCCGAAGTACGCGTCGTTTATCTCATCTCTCTCCTCCTAAACACGCATATCGGAATAATCCCACAAGTTCTCCAAATTTGTCGGCTACAGATCTGCACGTTCCTATTCCCATTCCCACTTCCATTCCCCAATCTATATTTCTGCTTTTTTTTTTTACTTATAGTTACTGCTAATCTATACTTCTCAGATTCCGTTTAGCTTTCTGTTTTTTTTTTTTTAAAAAAAACAAAAAAAAAAGAGGGCTCGGAATATGGATTCCGAGCAACGGCGCAAGCGAAAGCGTTTAGGCAGGCCCTACTCTCAAGCACAGTACTTCTCAGTGAGATCTCTAATCTTATGCCTCTCCTTCTTTGTCTTTCTTCTCTTCTTATCGTCCGATCGGTTCCCCGTCAACCCGGCGTCGTTTCGACCCTCCCTCAGCTCCTCTCCCACCTTCACTCTCTTCTACTCTTCCGCTAGTAACTCGATCCTCGACTCTTTCGGGAGCAAACGACAACGCGTTTCGAGGGTCGAAGATCGAATCTTGTTCCCTGACCATGTGCTTCTAATGGTGGCTGGCAATAGGATTAGCCAGCCCGAGGGATTGGACTGCGTTTACTATAACTACTCGAATGGTTTCGGCGACTCTGTTGATGATAAGAGAGCTGGTATTGTCGTTCGACCCGCGTTGTTCACGGACGGCTACGATGAGTTCAGGTCGATTGTCAGGTGCCCACTTCCTCCGGCAAATTTCTCCGCCGCCGTGGATTTACGGAGGCGCGGAGACCCGGTGAACGAGTACTTGCCCTCCTCGGCGGTTAATCAGACTGTGCATTCTTGGGACAAGGTGGTTTATGAGGCCGCTTTGGATGGGGATACGGTGGTGGTGTTCGTTAAGGGGTTGAATCTCAGGCCTCACCGGAAATCTGATCCGACCCGGTTGAGATGCCGATTCGGGTTGAGGAATTGGGATAAAGACCAAGGGTTTGTGCTCACTACTCCGGCGATTACGGCAGCTCAAGAGGTTGTCCGGTGTCTTTTGCCAAGGAGTATTCAAATCAATCCAGAAAAGGGTCAGGGGATTCGGGTAACCATTGGTCACGACAGTAGAAATCACAAATCCCTATTCCATGTTTTGCCTTCCGCTGCTAGAATCTACAGTTCCAAATCCAATGAACGGATAGAGAGAAAAAGAAATCAGGGGAAGAAGAAGAAGCATGAGCTTTGTGTTTGTACCATGGTGTGGAACCAAGCTCCGGCTTTGAAGGAGTGGATGATGTACCATGCTTGGCTGGGAGTCGAGCGCTGGTTCATCTACGACAACAATAGTGATGATGGGATTGAACAAATGATTCAAGAGCTTGACCTTGAAGGATACAATGTGAGTAGGCAAACCTGGCCTTGGATAAAGACACAGGAAGCTGGCTTTTCACACTGTGCTTTGAGAGCAAGAGAAGAATGCAACTGGGTCGGATTCTTTGATGTGGACGAGTTCTTCTACCTCCCTTATTCGTTTCGCCACCCCCGGGCACCTGGCTTTCCGGGTCAGAATTCGCTAGGAGAGCTGGTGGCAAACTTCTCTTCGTCCACAACGATTGCCGAGATAAGAACAACTTGTCACAGCTTTGGACCATCCGGGTTGAGCTCACCCCCACAGAAAGGGGTGACCGTAGGGTACACTTGCCGGTTGCAAGGCCCTGAACGACACAAATCTATTGTGCGCCCAGAATTGCTGGACGTTACCCTTCTCAATGTGGTGCACCACTTTCGGCTTAGGGAGGGGTATAGGTACTTGAATGTGCCTGAAAACATTGCTTTGGTAAACCACTACAAGTACCAGGTGTGGGAGACCTTTAGGACCAAGTTCTACCGGAGGGTAGCTACTTATGTCGTTGACTGGCAGGAGGACCAAAATAAGGGATCAAAGGATAGAGCACCTGGTTTAGGGACCGAGGCCGTTGAACCACCCAATTGGAGACTGCAATTCTGTGAAGTTTGGGACACTGGCTTGAGAGACTTTGTTTTAGCGTATTTTGCTGATCCTGCAACAGGGTCATTGCCTTGGGAGCAGAGGTCTCTCTCATCTGTAACGAATTCAATGCAGGGTGCTTCCAGCTAGGTAGGTACCCATGTAAAACAGAACTGTCGTACAAAGTAACCATTCTTTTCAATTTTTACTCTTCTGTACCTGAATTTTTTCCTCATAGGCATTTTTATGAACCAATTACAGGTTTCTTATACACTTGTAAATTTTTTGACAAAATGAAATGAAATTTTATTCTTGTTCTGTTCCTATGTTTCGAGACTGTTTTTTCCCAAACTGGTGGTATTCATGTCATGTACTATAGTGATGAATTAACATGTCCTACAGTTTTGAATGACAATTTGGTGGGAACGTTGAATATAATGGTGGGAAACAAAATTATAGTTTCGTTGGTATTCATTCAAATTATGTGAACTAATTTTATTAAAGCTTATTGAGACTACTCACGAGAGCTACACGTCCAGTAGATGTCGATTAGTGGAGTTACATTCATGCAAACTTCGTATTCAGGAAATCCAAAATATTAAACATTATGCAAGTCATAATGCAAAGAGTATGACCAGGATGTTATTTTCCTGACACAATATGTCAACAAAACCGATGCTGCTTCATCATAACTATGTATTCGCCAACCAAACTGAAACCAGAGGTTGATATAGCATACCAATTGCACAAGCAAAATTTAAGTTACATGCTTTTGACAGAATGCAGTCGATTCTGAGTAACATATCAATAGAAACAAATGACGACAACATTTGCCCCCTTTAGATAAACCAAAAATACATAGATTTAATAATGCCATAACAAACAAACTATGCTTTCAAGAAATTGATTGAATATGCTATAATTAGCAGCTGAACTCTATATAAGACAAAAAATGAAACTATCTTGTTTAAGGCTATACAACAGTAAGACTCGTATTATATTGCTAAACTTACAGTGGTTGCTTTCAAACTCGATCTAGCAGAGAAAGTGGCAGATTATCCAAATATTTTGCCAGAGTAGCGTCCAATTTCTCTCCGATTAATGATATCCAAGCCTGTGACCATTTTAATGTTAACTACATTTCTTAGAGAAAAAAGTAGTCAAACAGACGGACGATGCGTGTCGCAAATTGTCTGATTATGTCAACAACTTTGATTATTGGTTAACTGACAGCAAGTATGACTATTTTTATGCCTGAAATACATGTCTAGTTGTATGTACAATATGCATCACATGTCGTAAAGACAGTGAAGAGTCAAAAATTTGGTTGTAGCCAAAAGTTTGACGAGGCCTACACATCTACATGAATAAATAGCCAGCCCTTATTTTCAGGCTAGTTGTAAACATATCTACAAGCCTACAAATAAGAACCAAAGGTTTGAAATGAAGACGAAAGCATACGCTACTCGGCTGCACATTCAGAAAGCCAAAATTCTAAACCACAATATTTAAGTTGATTAATAATCTATGGCATATGGCGTAGCAAAAAGCATCTCACCATGATGTAGAGCTAAGAAAAACGTATTTAATCCCATCCCACATAAGGTCTAGGATGAGCAGTCACACAAATTAACTCTCACCAACGAAGATATGACCATCACAAGTTAAATTTTTCGAAGCTACAAAGGGAGCACCTGATCAGAGTTTGTAAAACCCCTAATTGTGTCGCCACCAATAATTGCTATTCCTTTGTCTCCAAGTGGCTGCAGAATGACCGCCTGAGGAAGTCGGAATCATGTTAAAAAAATCCTTCAAGAAATTTGAAGACTTCATAAAATCTCGGAATTCCATCTGGAGAAATTTGCAGGAGAGAGAGAGAGAGAGAGAGAGAGAGAGAGAGAGAGCAGTTTTAACTTAGTTTAAACGCAAATTTAAATACTGATTAGATGTTTCTCTTTCTGCTTGAATTTTGATTACTAACATTAAGGGTAAAGACCCAGAGGCTAAAACCACATTCTGTAGGATAATCCTTGAAATTCGTAATCCATGAGTGCCTAATTATCATGACAGTAGTTCTGTAACCAGCCCAGTTTTGGATGTGTATACTACCATAAACTCATATCACATTGCATGCGGAGAAAGGAGGGGAAAAGAAGATTTAGTTTTTTTTTTTTAATTTTTTTAAATGCCATGGACAGAGCAGGCCATTCATCATAAGATGCAATAGTAGCTTAGATGGACAACTGAAACATACGAGTAGGAGATTCCAGTGGCTATGACTTGTGCCATAATTCCATAATATCATTTTATACTATTACCAATCTTCTGACCATTGGTACTAGTGAAGATTAATATATAGACGATGAAATTAGATTTTCAAACAATCAATAATTACAAGAATTACATAAATCTAAGAGCTAATACCTTAAAAACAAAGTGCACTGGTAAGACAATTCGACATTAGTTTAAGGCATTATTACCTGAGTATTTGACGGCAGAAACGGAAGCTCAGACTTTCCAGGGTAAAGGGATAGGTTGGCCAAGTAGGTCTCTGCAAGCACAAATTATAATATTTTGTAAGATCCAAGTATTTGGCACCATGTCCTATTTTTATAACTGTCAATAGTTGAAAAGGCTGAACAATATACATTACTTACGAGCTCCTGATTTCATAACACCTTGACAAACTGATCCTTGCATCAATTTACCAGCATCCACAGAAGCAGCCTTTCCATCGCTTTTCAAAGATTCAGCTGCAAAACCAATCTGAAGAATGCAATTGCTATCATAAACAACAACTAGGGACCTGCTGCATGTCACATCCGAGAGAGATTCCCATATCCTGAGAATTGCGACGGAAAAAAAACAATGAATCATCCTAGTAACGAGTATACAAAGACCTACTAATTAATACGAACAGGTTTTCCCTCTATAAGACAACCATTCAACCTTCTCTACAATAAGCTTTTCAGTACTCTACAAATCCGTACAGCACAGAAAAGCATTGCTGCTGTTTACACAAGAGTTCCCGATTTTTGAGTCACTAGCATTCGAGTTACATTATAGTTAACCAAAACCCATTCCAGAACACAACTACTACGGC
Source organism: Parasponia andersonii (assembly GCA_002914805.1). Taxonomy (NCBI): domain Eukaryota; kingdom Viridiplantae; phylum Streptophyta; class Magnoliopsida; order Rosales; family Cannabaceae; genus Trema; species Trema andersonii. The sequence continues at coordinate 80,053 of JXTB01000309.1, read as the reverse complement.
AAAACTGTACGGATTAAGCAACAAATTTAGAATACAAAAACAGAAAAATAGTAATAACCCACTACATGCATTACCATAGTAACTCTGAAGCTACGGGATTTGGGAGATCAGGATTAATTATACGGCATTCGATCCCTTCAGGACTTACCTGAAATCAAATATGCAAATATTGAAAAAGAAGTTTATTACGAGGAAAAATGAAAGGAAAAGGACCTATCAATCCAATTTTCTAATACTGAAATGAGATAAGCAGAAAAACGATCCTCACCATAGAAATAGATTTTGGTCTGATAGACAGCCATACCAGACCAGCTAGAATATTGGTTACAGCCAATCCAAGTGTCAACAAATCAGCTCTTGATTGTGAACTTCATATATAATAGCACAGCGTAGAATCAATTATACAAAAAACCTATATTCTTGATCAAAATAAAAACCTGAATTGTATTGAATTCAAAACTAAACAAGTTCATAAATGCAATTCAACATGAAATTGTAAGTTAGTCTTGCACAAATTTTGAACTACTGGAATGATATGAATCAAAATTTGGAAATCAAAACTGAGAATTCCCTATTTCCTTACCCACATTCTTGATCAAAATCACCATGAATGTATTCAATTCGAAACTAAAAGAGCCTATAGACAGAGTATAAATAATAGACGAAGTTAAACTAATCGAAATTGAGGATTCCGCATTTCCTGACCTGCTAGCATCAGCGACCGGAGCAATGCCCGAAACGGCTCGATTAAAGAGAACAGCCAAGAGAGAAACTCCTCCGACGTAAATCGGCAAGCTCCGAACGACGTCGTCATTCTTCGAGACCCAATCGGCGACCCAATCCTTCTTTGGTTTTGGTCCTCTGTAACGTCCCTCTGAATTCGAAGGAGAAGAAGAAGAAGCACTAACCAAGCGCGGGAAAGCTTGCCCGAGACGACGACGAGGGAGATGAGGGCCTCTGGGATTGAGACTCCATGGAAGTACCATGGTGATTCTGAGGAAGCTTCCCGCTTCCATTGAATTTTTTTTTTTCAGTTAAAAAAGAATTTGAAAACTTTTATTTTAAAGCTCTTGGATTGGATTTGGAGGGAGCATTAACTACTAGAATACTAGTGTACCGTACTTCATATGATCAGAATATCTAGAAGTTAATTAGAGCTCCTACTAGTAATCCTGTGCGGTCCGGAGTAGAAGGATTCTGTGCTAGCGCGTTTATAACCATTCCATCTTAGATAGTTTGATTTTATTTCTGCAATTGTGGCCGTTAAATGTGATTGATTACTATTCGGTGAGATCTATGCGTTCATTTCCAACGGCTCAAGGTAACATAGTCCAACGCAATATAAAGGAGGACAACAATAAATATATATATATATATGGGTATTTTTTTTTTTTAACCTATGCATAGGTATCAATTTGGTCAATGAAAATTGAGCATGCTCATTTTTTTATTATAAAAAATAAGAAAGAGAAAGAACATTAATGATGTACATCTTTTCATGCACTTCATTATATCCATTAGATCACCATTAGATGGTGATCCAACGGATAAAAAAAAATACCGATTGGATTGGCAACNAATTACTAGCCAAAGTAATTAGCATTTTGTTTAAATAGTGGTTTTAAGGGTTAATTACACTATTCATCTCTAAATTATCCGTTAACCACTTTGATCCCGTGAATTTTCAACTTATATTGTCACGACCCGAGGCTGAGGTCAGTGACAGAGTGAGTATTTTATAAAATAGAAATATAAAAAAATATATTATTTAAAAAATGACTCAATTAATTCAAAATTTTGTCACGAGATCTCTAACCTTTCAAAATTGGCATTAACAAAATATTTAATTGAAAATAAAATCCTATAACTATGCATCACTCATTGAACATAGACCATAATTAAAACAATTGTTTAATAGTCATGCATCACAAATTATTTCACACTCAAATAATTTCACACTCAAATATAAACATAAGTAATACAAACCGTGTCAAAATCTCATACTCTAGTTTATAAAGTTTAATGAAATCCACATTCCTACTCAAATTTAAATATTTCACAAGTCTCATCGGAAATTACCAAAGCATAAATAAACTAGTTATTTTACAAATGTCTCGATCTAGTTCTTCTGGTCCAAATCACACTGAGTGCTACTTGGGGGAAAAGAAGTCGTGAGCTAGTGCCCAATAGAGAATCAATTACAAATTTTTATATATATAAGAAATATACTCATGTTGAAGGTCTTGCATAGTTAGTATTCCATTCAAAACATTCCATAAAACCCAAGTGGAAATCATAGTCTAATAGTTCAAATATTCCAAACTATTGTAAAATATCTATCAAAACTAGTACATATCTATTCAAGCCAACAAATAACCATGTATGCAATCATGATGTCCGAAGTATCCTAATAGATCACCCGTAAGTCTGAGCCACCTAAAAAAGCTTTGTAAGTTTGATCTCCCAATGTAGGGCATCGTAAGTGTATGAATATGTGCAAATGCTATATGAATGACAGAATAAGGATATGTACCATTTCCACAAAATCTCAAAATAACCATGCAATGTTCTTTAATCAAACAACATTTAGTCCTCAAATCATATTAGATTTTCTAAGAATTTCGGCATTATAACATCCATTTTTGATTGAAACCCAAAAATCAAATTTCCTGCAGAAAACAGTTTCAAACAGTATATATATGACACATCAACCAGTGTGACGTACCTGCCAAGCAGTTTATATCTCAAATCAGGTCAAAACAGATATAAACATAATTTTTATAAATCATTTAATGAAATTCCATATTTATCAAAAATATGTGAAAATCAAAATTAAACCAATTTGAAGATCAAGTAATCAAATTCCTACCTTAATCAAGTGTCCAACTAGCGTTACCAAGCTATGGATAAAGTTTGGCATCGTTTGGGTATCTTTTGGAAGAGCGGATGTCGTTTTTGAACCTTTGATTCCTTAGTTTGAAAACTTGATTTTCAAACAGAGCTTTAAATCATAAAACGGACTTCACCACTGAATTCAAAATACCAAAAAATCCTAGGTTAGATATATAATTTCTCAAATTTGGATGCGGGCCCCATGCCCGCAAATCGAGGAAAATTTGAGTTGTCTGATTTCGTTTTTCGAGCCCATTTCAGAACATTGTCAATATATATCTCATTTTTTACCATTTTCAATACAGATTCCAAAAGTGATATTGGTTTAGAAATCTAACAGTCCGATCAAAAAGTCAATTCCATAACTATTTAGGCATAAAACTATCCAACGACATTAAAATCAAACAGAGAAAAATTGAGATACGAGGAACCTACCACCAGATTGTTCGTTAGGAGTTGAGCCCACGACGACCAGTTTCGTAGCAAACGGTGGTCCGAATCGGCTCCAGCGACTAAAACAAGCCGCAGAGTTTTCTGTATTTTTCAGGCGATCGGTAGCTCCGGTGAGATTGGCTTTCGTCCGACGACGACGCTTCGTTTCAAAGTGGTGGCAAGCTTCGACGATGACCAGAGGAAGAGCGATGGCGGCTAGTAGGAAAGAGTGTCACAGGGGCCTCATGGGAGAAGAAGGAAATTAAGGGAGATTTAAGAGCAATTTCCGTAACTGTAGTGCCACGTGTCAGTACCAGAAGAAATGGGCATTATTTTGCTTATTTGTACTTGGACCCAGTTTTCTGAAAATATTCTCAAAAAAACCCTTGAATAATTACATTTTGACCCAAATTTTCAAACTTTTCTTACATTTTCGCCGGAATGAACCTAGATCCAATTCCGTCGAAATTCATCCAATAATTTAATTTTTTTTTAATATCAGGTCAAAAGATCAATTTGTCCTTACAATTTTTAAGGGATTTCACATCCTTATCTCTTTAAAAGAATTTTGTCTCGAAATTCAAGTACAAGGCATACACTCAAAGTACAATCTCAAGTTTAAAATTAAACAAGTAAGGGTATTTTTCATACATTTCTGTCTTGAGTTCCCAAGTGATTTCTTCTTTTAAATGGTGATTTCAGAGAACTTTGACAAGTAGAATTTCTCTATTGCGAAGCATTTTGAGTTTTCTTTCTATTATTCGAACTGGTTGTTTTTATAAGTAACATCCTCTTGAATTGGTATCTCCTCGTATTAAATTACATGGGATGGGTCAAGAACATATTTCCTTAGCATTGAAATATGAAAGACATTGTGTATATGGCCCAACTATGGTGGTAAGTCCAATCAATATACTATTGGCCCAATTCTGCAATAATCATAAATGACCCAATATATTTTGGTACTAACTTTCCTTTAACCCCAAATCTAGTAACTCCGCGCCTTGGTGTGACCTTTAGAAACACTTGGTCACTAACGTCAAACTCTACTTCTCGTCTCAAGGGAACTACATAACTCTTTTGACGACTCTGAATAATCTTAAGTCTTTCTCTTATCATGTTGACCTTTTTAGTAGTCTCTTGTATCAATTCTGGCCTAAGAGTAACTCATTTCTCTGTGTCAGTCCAACACAAGGGTGACCTACATGGTCTACCATATAATACCTCATATGGAGCCATACTCAAATTGGATTGGTAGTTGTTGTTGTGTGCAAATTCTACTAACGATAAATGATCATCCTAGCTTCCACCAAAGTCCAGTATACATGAGCGAAACATATCCTATAGAATCTGAATTATTCTCTCAGATTGGCCATCTGTCTGTGGGTGATGAGTTGTATTAAGATTTAGTTCTGTTCCCAAAGCTTTCTGTAAAGCTTTCTGTAAAGCTCTCCAGAACTTAGATGTAAATCTTGGATCTCTATCAAAAACTATGCTGGAAGGCACTCTATGTAAACGAACAATATGATCCACATAAAGACGACTAAGTCTATTGAGAGAAAAGTCAATTTGAATTGGTATAAAATGAGCAGTTTTAGTCATTCGATCAACAATTACCCAAACTGCATCATTTTTCTTTGAGTCCTCGGCAATCCTGTTACAAAATTCATAGTAATTTTATCCCATCTCTATTTTGGGATAAGCAATGGCTGAAGTAATTCAGCTGGTTTTTGATGTTCTACTTTTACTTACTGATAGGTTATAAACTTAGCCATAAAAGTAGCTACGTCTCGTTTCATGTCTTTCCACCAATACTGCCTCTTTAAGTCATGGTACATCTTAGTACTACCGAGATGTACTGCAAACTTAGATTTGTGAGCTTTAGTTAAGACAGTCTCTCGAAGGTGTGGATCATTAGCTACAGCTAACTTTCCATTGAAAAGTACAAATCCTTCTCTATTAGTGCTCCAACTATCTAGTTGTTTACCATTCTGGAGTTAGTTTTAGATTTTTCTTAATTCTTGATCTTGCCATTGACTCTGTTAAGCTATCTGAAGAAATGAAGGAGTAACCATTACATTGCTAACACGAGTAACATTATTTCTCTCAAAATACTCTAAATTATAATCACTAATAGTGATTGAATTTTTCCACTCTTCTAGTATCAAAGAAGTAAGTATACCATGAGATTTACGACTTAAGACATTTGCTAGCACATTTGTCTTTCCAAGGTGATACTGAAGATTGAAATCATAATCTTCCATATATTCAATCCATCTCCTCTGTCTCAAATTCAAGTTTCATTGACTGAAGAGATATTTTAAACTCTTGTTATCAGAGTAAATATCAAACATAACACCATACAAGTAACATCTCCAGATCTTGAGAGTAAATATCACAACCGCCAATTCTAGATCATGAGCAAGATAGTTCTTTTCATGAGATTTTAACTGATAAGAAGCATAAGCTATAACTCGGCCATTTTGCATTAAAACACATCCCAATCCCGAACCAAAAGCGTCTGTGTACACCACGTATGGTTCACTACTGTCAGGGACAATCAGAATAGGTGCAGTTATCAGTTTTTCCTTTAATTTCATAAATGATATCTCACGCTCATCATTCTAAGCAAACTTGACATCTTTCCTCGTTAACTTGATTAAGGCAATGCAATACTCGAGAAATTTTTCACAAAATGACGATAATAACGAGATAAACCAAGGAAACTCCATACCTCATTAACATTTCTCGGTCTTTCCCATCCTAAAATTGACTCTATCTTATATAGGTCTACTGAGATACCATTTTGAGAAATCACGTGGCCTAAGAATTTAACTTTTGTCATCCATAAATCACATTTCAATCTCTTGGCATATAACTAATGATCTCTCAAAATCTGAAGCACGATCCTTAAATGTTCAGCATGTTCTTCCTGAGCCTTAGAATAGATCAAAATGTCGTCAATAAACACAACCACAAATCTATCCAAATAAGACCTGAAGTTTCTGTTCATAACGTCTATGAACGCTGTAGGTACATTCGTCAATCCGAAAGGCATAACTAGAAACTCAAAATGACCCTATCGAATTCTGAATATAGTTTTCGGTGTGTCTTCTTCACCAATTTTCAGTTGGTGGTATCCAAATTTCAAAACTATCTTTGAAAAGAATTTTGATCCACCAAGTTGGTCAAACAACTCATCAAGCCTTGGCAAATGATATTTGTTCTTTATCGTAAGTTGGTTTAGCTTTCTGTAGTCTACATAAAGTCTGAGTGTACTATCAGCTTTCTTGGCAAAGAGAACTGGAGCATCCCAAGGTGAGGTACTACTCCTGATGAACTGTTTTGATAATAGGTCATCTAGTTGTTCTCTTAATTCAATCATCTCTGCAAGAACTATTCGATAAGCATGAATAGAAACTAGTTGAGCTCTAGAAACTAAGTCGATACAAAATTCAATCTCTCTGTCAGGTGATAATCCAGGTAAATTCTTTGAAAATACATCAAGAAATTCACTAACCACTAATATTCATGGATATTTATCTATAGTTCCTATCTCTCTATCAATGGTTAATAGGTTTCCATAACATTTCAATTTCTTTCTCCCACCAATACATGCTCTCAGAAGAGGATTGAGGCTTATTGGATTCAACCCAACTTGATACATATCTAAATATCCATTTTCAGAATGAAGAGTCACTTTTCTTCTATGACAATCCACCACAACTCTATATTTGGACAACCAGTCCATACCAAGAATCACATCAAATTGATCTATAGGTATCACAATCAAATTAGCTAATAACTCACAATCATCAATGACGATAGAACAAGAGTTGCATATAGTAGACACGTATAGATATTTCCCAAATGAGTATCAAGATTCAAAGCAATATCAAAAGTTTCAGATTTTAAACCTAACATGTTAGCAAACAACACATATATAAAAGAATGCGATGCATCGGTATCAAATAACACATGAACCTAAGAGTGATAAAATAAGATCATACCATCAACCACTTTAGGTCCAGGCTGATCATATCCTTCTGTCCTAGTAACTGCATAGGTTTAAGCTTTTCCCTTTCCTTTATTTCCCCTACCTCTGCCCAAGTAACTACTACTAGATCTAGGAGTACTACTATAAGACTGTCTATAACCTCCTTGTGTTCTAGAAGCCTGAGAGGTCTGGCATCCAGTATTGAAAGTAGAACCCTGAGGATGATATTGATACTGAATAAGAGAGTTATTGGAGCTGAGCTCTGGAAATGAGCAGACCTAGTTTACTGACTAGGTATGGGTATTGAAGTTTCTTGACTCCCATGTGGTCTTTTGGTGGTCGGTGAAGGAGTTTGCAAATACTGAGGGCAATTTCTTCTAAAATAGCCATATTGACCATAGTAGTGGTAGGAATTCGGAGTAAAACATCCACTCCCTATTAGAACAAAACTGCCACTGTGTCCACTGCTCTGTGAATCCTGTCCTTGCCATCGACCATTTTTCATTTTTCGGTCAGTCTCTTTTCCCTTATATCCACCAGTAGCTCCTCTATCACCAATTAGCATAGCTTCAATTCTCTGAGATGTACCATAAACCTCAATAGGGGTAATAATTGGAAATGGCTCAAGTCTGCTGCAAATCTCTGGCCTTGAGTTAGTTTTGAAATAAATGACTTGAAGTCTCGAATGGTTTCCCGGTGTATGGGCATACTGGGAGAGTTCCACAAACCTCGTATAGTATTCATCAACAGTCATACTACATTGGCACAAGATATTATACTGTTTCATCATCTCGTTAACATGGTCATAATTAGCATATTGTCCTCTAAACAGTACATCAAACTGTTCCTAAGTCATAATAGTAGTGTCATGAATCAATTTAATAGTGTTCCATCAATGATCAGTTGCATCCTGAAGAAAGTACATTGTAAAGCCCACTCTAACTCTGCTGGTACTGCCAAAGTATCAAATTTCTTCTGAACTTTCTTAAGCCATCTCAATGCAGCTGTAGGATCGTGTTTGCCATAAAAATTTAGTGGGTTCAGTTTAGTAAAATCCCTGAAGTTTTTAGATCGGTCATTTTTAGAAGTAAGTCTTGTCATAAGACCAGGTATACTCTACATAGCTTGCTGAAGAGTATCAACAATATTAAAAGCGGGAGGGTCTTATTATGGAGGAGCATCTTATTCTCTCTCAGGTTGAGACACTCTTCTTTTTGGAGGCATTTTCTTGATCCGTAGTTCAATATGTCCAACGTATTAGTAAGATGGTGATTTAGCACGACTTATGTAAAAGAAATGTCCAATCTAGTTTAATGAGTGATACACTCCGAGTATTTTAAATTAAAACCGGGCTCTGATACCAAATTTTCTATCACGACCCGAGGCCGGGGTCAGTGGCAGAATAGGTATGTCATAAAATAGAAATACAAAAAAAAAATATTTTTTAAAAAATGACTCAATTAATTCAAAATTTTGTCCCAGGGTCTCTAACTTTTCAAAAATGCTCTCAACAAAATATTTAATTGAAAATAAAATCCTACAGTTATGCGTCACTTATTGAACATAGACCGTAATTAAACAATTGTTTAATAGTCATATGTCACAAATCATCTCACACTCAAATACAAACATAAGTAATACAAACTGTGTCCAAATCTCATACTCTAGTTTATAAAGATTAAAAAAATCTAAATTACTACTCAAATTTAAATATTTCATAAGTCTAGTCGGAATTTACTAAAGTATAAATAAACTAGTTACTCTACAAATGTCTTGATCTAGTTCTTCTGGTCCAAATCACACTGAGTACCACCTAGGGAGAAAGAAGGGGTAAGCTAGTGCCCAGTAGAGAATCGATTACAAGTTTTTATATATATAATAAATATACTCATATTGAAGATCCTACATGATTAGTATTCCATTCAAAACAGTCCACAAAATCCAAGTGGAAATCATAGTCCAATAGTTTAAACATTTCAAACTATTGTAAAACATCTATCAAAACTAGTATGTATCTATTCAAACTAACATATAACTATATGTAATTATGATGTCCGAAGTGTCCTAATGGATCACCCGTAAGTCCGAACGGATCACCCGTAAGTCTAAATCACCTTAAAAGGTGCCGTAAGTCCGATCTCTTAATGTAGGGTATCATAAATCCAATCACACAATGTAAGACATTGTAAGTGTATGAATGTGTGCAAATGCTATATGAATGACATAATAAAGATATGTATCATTTCCTCAAAATCTTAAAATATCCAAGCAATATTCCTTAATCAAACAATATTTAGTCCTCAAATCGTATTGGATTTTCTAAGAATTTCAGCATTATAATAGCCATTTTTGATCAAAATCAAAAATCTAATTTCCTGCAGAAAACAGTTTCAAACAGTATATATATGACACGCTAACCAGTGTGACATGCCTGCCAAGCAGTTTATATCTCAAATCAGGTCAAAACAGATATAAACATAATTTTTATAAATCATTTCACGAAATTCCATATTTATCAAAAATATGTGAAAAATCAAAATTAAACTAATTTGAAGATCAAGTAATCGAATTCCTACCTCAATCGAGTGTCCAACTAGTATTACTAGGCTATGGAGAAAGTTTGGCCTCGTTTGGGTGTCTTTTGGAGGAGCGGATGTTGTTTTCGAACCTTTGATTCCTTGGTTTGAAAACTTGATTTTCAAACAGAACTTCAAATAATAAAACGGACTTCACCGCTGAATTCAGAGCATCCGAAAACTTTAGGTTATACATAATTTGTCAAATTTAGATGCAGGCCCTACAACATGCAAATCAAGGAAAATCTGAGCTGTCCGATTTTATTTTTCGGGCCCGTTTCAGAATATAGTCAATATATATATCTCATTTTTCACCATTTTCAATATAGATTCTAAAAATGATATTGGTTTTGAAATCTAACAATCCGATTAAAAAGTCAATTCAGTAACTATTTAGGCATAAAACTGTCAAACGAAATTAAAATCAAACGGAGAAAAATTAAGATACGAGGTACCTACCACCAGATTGCTCGTGAGGAGACGAGTCCACGACGACCAGTTTCATGGCAAACGGTGGTCAGAATCGACTCCGGCGAGCAAAGCAAGCCGCGGTGTTTTCTGCATTTTTCCGGTAATCGACAATCCCGGTAAGATTGGCTCCGGCGGCGGCCCGTTCTTCCGGTAACGACTGGCGTGAAAGAGTGTCACGGGGGCCTCGCGGGAGAAGAAGGAAAGTAAGGGGGATTTAAGGGCAATTTTCGTAACTGTAGCGCCACGTGTCAGCACTAGAATCAATAGGCATTGTTTTGCTTATTTGCACTTGGACCCAATTTTCTGAAAATCTTCTCAAAAACACCATTGAATAATTACATTTGACCCCAATTTTCAAACTTTTCTTATATTTTCGCCCAAATGAACCTAGACTCAATTCCGTCCAAATTCATCTAATAATTTATTTATTTTTATATCGGGATAAAAGAACAATTTGTCCTTATAATTTTTAAGGGATTTCACATACACAATATTAAATTATGTAATTATTGCAACAATGACTCTTTTTGTCACAAATTATTAAATAGAGAAATTATAAAGAATAATATTTAGTAACTCTAGTTAATAACAAAACTCCGAGTATTCAAATTACATAGTAGACTATCAAGATTTATATATTTATTACAGCAATAATTTTTTTTCCACAAACTATTAAATTTTTATAAAAAATGAGTCATATGTAAAATATACTATTTGATAACCGTAGTTGAAAACGAGATTTGATTTATCAAAATAATGCCCAACAATTTTTTTTGTTAAAAAACTAATAGTTTATAACAAGGCGACCATTTTTGTAATAGTTGTATAATTGATAAGTCATTACTATATAAATTGAAAGATCGGAAACTAAAGTAGTACAATAAATATAATTCAAAGGCTATTACTATTATGGAAAATGCTATGTGTACCAAAATTTGTATCAAATTTTTAATACCAATGTGACATATGAGTTGGTAATATTCAATTAGTGAATATGATTAACTTATTTGTAGTAAATTTTAATGCACTAATTAAATAGTACCAACTCAAATACCACATGTGTTAGTATTAAAAATTTGGTACAAATTTTGATACAACTAGTATTATCCTACTATTATTAACCATGTTTTTAATTCAAAACTGAATGTACAGCTCTTTATTTGAAAATGAACCCCAATAAACAATAGCACTACACTAAAGCATGTTACAGATATCCAATTACAAATAATTCCTAATTGTAATTAGTAAACAAATAACAAGTACTTGCGTTTTATAGTATTTGTAGTCTTGCATGCATAATCTGATTGTAGCCATGATTCCTCCAATTTATATATCATAAATTTGAATTATCATTACGTCGAAAAACAGGTCAGCCAAAAAAAAAAAATGGTGTATTAGCATTGATAAGAAGGAAAAACAAATTGTACATATGACTACCAGAGTTTGCTTCACAAAACATGCATTTTATGTCTTTCAGTTTTCCTTTTCGTTACCCTATTCTAAGTTATCGTGACAAAAGTTTTAAAAGGGTAAAAAGTGTCAGTCATCCATGAACTTTCCAAATGTGACATTTTGGCCTCTGAAAAACAGAGAGGGAAAAAACTCAACCTATCCTCGAATTTATTTTAAGTGACAATTCATCTAAATTACTCGTAATTTTAAATTGTAGACAAAATTTTTATGTGTATTCCACGTGTTCTGTTGGGAAAATATGAATGTGAAAAATAGACATAACTTTTTTTTTTTTTTGGAAAAGAAAAATAGACATAACTTGAAGAGTACTATGGTTTCATCCTAAATTTAATATTGTTAACAAATAGTTAACTTTTGTTTCATGACCAAAATATTACATTTTTAAAAGTTCAAAGAAGACTGTCACTAATTAGTCCTTACCTTTTTCTATAATTTTTTTTTTAAAAAAAAAAATCGACCTCTCAAAATATAAGGAGACATCTTTAAGCAAGAGATAATGGTGTCATCCATGAGAAAATGCTAAAACAGATTCCAACTTCAAAACCCCTTTATAAAGGACCAGCCGGAAAACAAGGAGGTACCCGATACTTTCTTTATTTTTCTTTTGAAATATGTAATCTGCTTTTCATGCCACTACGGTTGACATGCAATTGTGCATCACATTTGTTTTTCTCATCCAAAAATATCACTCATTGAAAATGTTATTGGAAAATATTCAAAGCACGTGAATAATAACTTTCGTGACTTTTTTTTGGGCAAGAATACATTGAATAAAGTGAAATGGCTTAAATAGAAGGTTGGTCAAAGTAGCTATTACAGAATTTCTTCTATTTTATCCATCGAAATTGTTTGAAGGGATACCCAATCTTAATTACATGTACCATTAATTTCCTCTCATCCAGCGAATAAAAAGAAAAAGGGTTAAAAGTTTATTTGGGGGAATAGAATCTTGGGAAGTAATGGACCTAATGGTGATACTTAATTAATGGACCATACTATACCATTATCCCATTCAATTGTTTAACTTATATCCATGAGGAACATCATTACATCAGTAATCAAATTATTATAAATATGAGATAATAATTTTCTTTCAAGTATCCAACACCACAATATTAAAATTAAAAAATAATGATAATAAGACATTAATTATAGCACAGGCCGATGTCAAACTTTTTTCTATACTCCACAAAATATATGCTTTCAAGTAAATATATGCCAATTTAGTAGTGTGTTTCAATACCACGATATAAAAGATAAGCAGGAAAATTGTCTTTTGCTGTTGTGGACTCCCATAATGTTGTATGCATTAGTGAGGGAAATCTTGGATATTAAATCGTATATATAACACTTCCTCCGAAAAAGATAAATCATGTATGAATATAGAAAGCCACATATATAGTATTATACACTATAGATACTTATAGCGCATAAAAAATTGATAGTTACAAAATTATTAATCTTGTTTTGCCTTGTTTGTCTACATAAACTTAATATTCGTACAAGTTATAAGAAATCCTTAAATATCCTTTTTTTTTTGGGACAAAATTTGCCAGGATTTATACCTTAAAAACATGTATATTTTGGATATTTGCTGAATTAATAAAATGATATTTTTCTATTTGAATTTGTGCATAATGATACGTTTTTAAATATCAGAAAATCCCTAGTTCATTTATGTGACCACAAATTTAGTATATAAGTGTTATATACATGAGGATTAAATTTAAGAATAATAAACTAAATATAGTCTATAATAATTAATTAAAATTTGAGATCTTTAATTAAATATTATTAGTTCAGTCCATTAATATTGAGAATATAATAGTCTTATTCAGACTATTGATGTGTTGACATCACAGTAAGAGTACTTTATATAATTCGATAATGTAGATTTGAACCAGACATGATTTGAATATCACATATATTCTGTTAACTGTTGAGAGTTCAAATAATATCAGTAGATGATCATATGTAAATCAATCTTAATCTTGAGTAGTTATAGACTCATATTTATAACATTATGTTCTTGAACATACTTGTTGAAGGTTTGTTTCGTAAACAGATCGAAATACTTGTATCTTGGGAGTATGATGTGATGAGTAGTTAGAAATGTAGCTTACAAATATGGAATCAATTCTTTCTATTAGGAAGCTAAAAAGATAATTCCCTTATGTATTGATTTAGGACTTAAATATTTTGAGTACTCAATTTATAATAGATTTATAAATTATTTATTCTTTGGAGAATCAATGGTACATAAAGATAAATGTGTAATTGGAGAGATAAAATGAATATAACATACCTCTAATTATGAATTGTCTATAAAGGATTGAACTACATGTAATGAGTAAATCGATGGACTGTTCGCTGTTTTCTGAATAAATTAATTCTGTAACTTCAAGAATGCAATTCCAGATTTTTAATAGAGTAATACTAAAATTAATAAATTAGATAAATTAAATAAAGCATTTAATTAATTTTTATAATTTATTAGAGCTTAAATTACAAGTCCATAGATCCTCAATTCCACCTCTTACAAATACTGTACCAGATATTACATTATTTTTGTTACTACACTTTTTGTCTAAATAAATAGTTTATCTATATGTAATTAATAATTGCTATTAATTAATTAATTTAAATTTATAGAGAGATAAGTTTCCTAATTTATCTAAATTTTGAATTTAAAAATATGTAATCATCAAATAATTAGATAAATATAAATTGAGAAATTGATTAATTTTTTTTTGAGATATATATATATATATATATATATATATATATAACCTTACATTTAAAAAATAAACAGGAACTTATGTTTTTTAAAAGTTCGGCCAAAATATTATATATATATATATATATTAATTAATATGATTAATTAATTTATTTATTAAATAGTTTAGTAAGTATATATATATATGTTGAAATCTTAGTAGAATATATACACACTATGTATTATTTTCTACATGGCCTCTATAACCTAGAGAGAAAAAGAAGAGAGTCTTCCTATTCTCGTAGAACAAACACTTGCAATCTCGTGTGTTGAGAATATTGAAAGAGCCTAAAGTATAAGTTTTGATAGATTGTAAGCAATATTCACATGTGTCATCCAGTCGTGCTTGAGGTTTGAATTGGAATATCGTGGTTTAGAAAAAAGAAAAATTAGGATTCATTGATAGGTTACAAGAGATATTAGATATATTATCTTTATATATTCCTATTTGTTATGAATTAATACTATGCACTCATATAGTCAATTATTTTGAAAATTTTTTTGAATGTTTCTAGGCCAATCTTCAATTGCGAAATTTGTTTTAAAATCCAACAATTGGTATCAGAACAGTTATATGAGTATATAGTATTAATTATTTGTATGCATGAGTGGGTACTGCATTATTTTTTATATGTATTTGATAATGAATGAATAAGCTATTATTGTACAATAGATGTATGATTAGTATTTAGTCGTTAATTATATGGTTCCTTAGATTTAATTTTTTAAAATTTATTTTGATTAGATCAAAAGATGTAAACCTTAATTTTGGGTATAGATTTTATTGTATTTTTCTTTGTAATATACAAAGAAGATAATAGAGATATTTTCGTTTGAAGCCGATCTGATGCCCAAAAAACTCACAAAAAAGTTCAAATTTAATATATATATATATATTTATATTAAAATATCATTTTATTAAATAGTTTAATATATATATATAAGTTTTCGTTTTTTTTAAATTAGTCACGTTTTTTTAAGTTATATATATTAATTTGATTAATATATCTATTTTTTAAATAGATTAATATAATATAACATATATTATTTTAAGATAGAAAAAAAAAAGCTCAAGTCCAAATGATTATTTGATAATCATATGAGCAATGCTAGTTTTGTAAAGTATTTACAAAAATATCACCTTTTATAAATTTGATTTGTAAAAATACTAAAAAAAGACATGAGGTCCAAAAAGACTAGCGGATAACTTTCAAGCCTATGTGCCTTTGACTATTTATAATTTACTATTTTATTGGGTTGTAATTTTCTAAGGAACTCGGTCAAATATCATTATTATTTTATTTTATTGTTATATTATATGTGATGTGTATAATATGACCATGTATTATAATATGCCACTCATTATACACACTCATAGTCATTTATGAATGTCATCCATACATATTATATTCATACTAAAATAGTTTAGTTAGAATATGACTAATTTAATTAGATTAAATAATTAAATAGGAATAAAAAATTGAATAATATGATTTAAGTATAATAGTTAAATTTTGGTAATATCACACTTATTTAATTTAGGCTATCCTTATTAATTAGACTAGCCAAATTATTCTTATAATAATAAATTTAGATTTTTAGAAAATGTAATAATTTATTTAGGACCAACAAGATTGGACTAATAGATTAATCTAGAAAATTATACTAGATATAATAACTAGATTAAATAAAACATTAGATATTTATTAGTAAAAACACATAAGATTTTAAAATAATGAGTGAGAGAGGGGTATACGACAATATATCCTATAGTCTCCATTATTAATTAAGTACCGTGACTCAACTGCACCCAAGTGAGTATGATTAATTTAAATTAATAATAATGCTTAATTTCTAAGAGATGAGATTTTAGAATGTATTTCAAAATTGACCTATCCTACGACGATAATTTTAAGTTAAGTTGCTAAAATATGAAATAATGGGTCACACTCATAAGGATATAATTAAACTGTTAATAGTATCTTAACCACAAAACAGTAGTTAATAAATAAAAAAAAAGAGATATTTTGATGTTTTAGTTATTAATTGAAAATGTCTCAATTCAATTAATAATTATGTGACCTATCCTGCGACGGTATCTAATTAGAAAAAATTGAATTACCGTGGAATTAGTAATTAAGTTTATGTGTTTACTTACTTGCATCATACATTATGTTTACTGTTCCGAATTATTTGTGATATTTATTTTTCAATATATTGAATGTTATTTTATTTATTTAATTTCAGCAAACATGTCAACATCGAATCTCATTATTACTTTACTCGCAAACAAAAAATTAACTGGAGATAATTTTTTCAAGTGGAAAAGTAATATAAACATTGTACTTGTTAGTGAAGACTACAAGTTTGTGCTTACGAAGGAATGTCCTCCATATCCCACCACTAATGCTATTCATGTTGTACGAGAAAGTTATAAAAAATAGACTCATGCTAATAATGAAGCTCGCTACTACAAGTTAGCAGGCATGATTGATGTGTTAACAGCTAAGCACGAAAAGATGGAGACTGTTTATGAGATAATAGAGTCTCTCTAGGCCATGTTTAGGTATCAATCTGATTAATCTCATCATAAAGACATTAAAAAGGCTATGAATGTGAAGATAAAAAGAGGAACTCCAATGAGAGATCATGTTTCAAACATAATCAACTACTCTGGAAAGGCTGAAGTTCACGGGGCTACGATCGATAACTATACCGAAGTGAGTATGATTTTAGTTCATTCTTACCTAATTTTCTTCACTTCAAGAGTAACTATGATATGAATAAGTTAAATTATACAATGACTCAACTGCTCAACGAATTGTAAACCTTCGAATCGATATCAAAAGATAAAGGTAAAGATAGTTCAACAATTATTGCTGAAGCAAATTCTACATAAGAAAATCACTCTACCTTTAATGAAAACAAGAAGAGGAAGAGTAAAGGTAGCTCTGGGTCTAAGCCTAAAAAGAGCACGAAGAGCAATACAAGCACCAAGAAGAACAACTCCGAGGACAAAAGCCTAAGGAAAAATATTTTCATTGATAGATATTGGAAGAGAAACTGTAACAAGTATCTCTCCAAATTGAAATAGAAGAAGAAAGATAAATATAATTTACTTATTCTAAAAGCTTGTTTAATGGAAGAATATTTATTTGATATATATCCCTGGATAGTTAATTCAGGAGCCACTAATCATGGTGAGCCACTCTTCCCTACATTTCTCATTCTGGGGTTATGCATTAGAAACCACAGTTTACATTTTGAATATAGTATCTTCCAAGTCTATCCTAAAGACACTTTTAGAGATATGGAATGAGCGCAGACCTAGTTTACGTTACATTCGTATATGGGAATACCCAACACATACACTAAAAGGAAAGACTTGAAAGCTAGAACTATGCACAAAAGTTTGTTTATTTGTAAGTTATCCATAAGGCACAAGAGAAGGTTTGTTTTATAGTCCTCAAGAAAAAAAAGTATTTATATCGACAATTGTCACTTTTCTTAAAAATAACTATATGACAGATTATGAATCTCGAAGTAAAATTATACTAGAGGAATTACTTTCTGATCAGATTAGACCACAACCAACAACAGTTGTTGAACGAAAAAATTATAAGACCATTATTCCAGATCAGAATACCTTGACAATGCAGCGTAGTAGGAGTGTTATTAGACCACCTGCTCGCTACAGAGAAGTTGAAGAAGCACATGTTGTTATTTTTTATAGTAGTCAAGATAACCCATTGACATACAAGTATGTAATGGAGGATTCTGATAAGAAAAAATGACAAGAGGCTATGAACCAAAAAATGGAATTCATGTATTCCAATTCTATCTGGGAATTTATAGATCTACCTAAAAATATCAGGCCGTAAATGGATCTATAAAAGAAAAAAATGTACATATGGAAAATTTGAAACGTTCAAAGCTATGTTAGTGGCAAAAGGTTTTACCCAAAAAGGGAGAGCTGATTATGAAGAGTCTTTCTCGCTAGTAATTATGCTTAAATCTATACGTATTCTCTTATCTCTTGCTGCATGTTTAAACTATGAAATATGGTAAATAGATGTCAAGACAACTTTTTTGAATGACTATTTTGAAGAAAGTATCTATATGGTATAGCCAAAAGGTTTTATAGCTAAACGTCAAGAGCAGAAAATCTGCAAGCTACTTAGGTCCATTTATGGACTTAAGCAAGCTTCAAGATCATGGAATCTAAGATTTGACAAGACGATCAAGTCTTATGGTTTTGATCAAAATATTGATGAACCTTGTGTATACAAGTACATCAAAGACAATAAAATGGTCTTCTTAGTTCTTTATGTAGATGATATTTTCTTATTGAGAATAATATGGAAACATTATCTAATGTAAAAAAGTGGCTAGCTGAGCAATTCTAAATGAAATATTTGGGAGAAACAAGTTATATACTTGGGATCCAGATTATTCGAGATCGCAAGAATAAAATTTTGGCACTGTCTCAAGCATCTTATATTGATAAGGTGTTCATCCATTTTTCGATGCAAAACTCTAAGAAAGGACAATTACCTTTTTAACATAGAGTTATCCTTTCTAAAGAGCAATGTCCCAAGACACCTTAAGAGGAAGAAGATATGAGACAGGTTCTTTATGCATCTACAGTTGGCAGTCTTATGTACGCCATGTTGTGTACTAGGCTTAACATATGCTACGCAGTAAGGATAGTCAATCATTTTCAATCAAATCCAAGATTAGATCACTAGATAATAGTAAAGTATATTTTCAAGTATGTTAGGAGAATGAGGAATTATATGCTGGTTTATTCAAGTCAATACTTGATTCATACTGGTTACATTGATTCTAATTTTCAATCAAACAAAGATACTCAAAAGTCGATGTCTGGGTCAGTGTTCACTCTTAGTGGTGGAGTCATTGTCTGGAGAAGTGTTAAATAATCCAGCACTACAAATTCTACTATAGAAGTAGAATACATAGTAGCTTGTGAAGCTGCTAAAGAAGCAGTTTGGCTCAGAAAGTTTTTTTTTACTGATTCGAAAGTTATTCCAAATATGAATAAGCTACTGACTTTATCCTGTGACAACAGTGGAGCGATGGCACTTTAAAAGGACCAAGAAGTCACAAGAGAGGAAAATATATAGAGAGATAGTACATCGAGGAGATGTGGTCAATATGAAGATAGCATTCGAAAATAACATTACTGATTCTTTTACAAAAACGCTTCTAGTGAAGACTTTTGAGAGTCACTTGGAGGGTTTAAAATTGAGAGATATACCTCACCTGCTTTAAAAAAAGTATGTCTTTAAATATCAGAAAATCCCTAGTTCATTTATGTGACCACAAATTAAGTATAACAGTGTTATATACAAGTGGAAAAATTTATGAATAATAAACTAAATATAGTCTGGGATCTTTAATTAAATATTATTAGTACGGTCTATTAGCATTAAGAATGTAATAGTTTTATCCAGACAATTGATATGTTGACATCACAATGGAGGTACTTTATATAATTAGATTATATAAGACTGGACCAAACATGATTTGAATCACACATAAATTCCGTTAACTGTTGAGAGTTTAAATAATGTCACTACATGATTATATGTAGATCAATCTTAATCCTGAATAGTTATAGACTTCTATTTGTAATATTATATTCTTGAAAATATTTGTTGAAGGTTTGTTTCGTAAACAGATCGAAATACTTGTATCTTGGGAGCATGATGTGATGAGTAGTTGGGAATATAGCTTACAGATATGAAATCTATCCCTTCCATTAAGAAGCTACAAAGATAATTCCCTTGTGTATTGATTCAGGACTTGAACAGTTTGAGTACTCAATCTATAATAGGTCTATAAATTAATTGTTCATTGGAAAATCAATGGTGCACAAGGATAAAGAAGTAATTGGATAGGTAAACAGAATATAACCTAGTACCAATTATGAATTGTCTATAGAGGATTGAACTAGATGTAATGATTAAATCGATGGACTGCTTATTATTTTTTTGAGTAAATTAATTCTGTAACTTCAAGAGTGCAATTCTATATTTTTTGTGAAATAATACTGGAATTAATAAATTAGACAAATTAATTAAAGAGTTTAATTATTTATCATAATTTATTAGAGTTTGAATTACAGGTCCATAGGTTCCCAATTCTACTTCTTATAAATACTGTACTAGATATTACATTATTTTTGTTACTGCACACTTTGTCCAGATAACTAGTTTATTTATATGTAATTAATAATTGTTATTAATTAATTAATTTAAATTTATAGAGAGATAAATTTCCTAATTTGTTTAAATTTTGAATTTAAAAATATCTAATTATCATATAATTAGATAAATAGAAATTAGAAACTGACTAATATTTTTTTAGATATATATATTAAATAATTAATTAGATTAATTAATTTAAACTTATATATATAACCTTACGTTTTTAAAAAAAAAAAAGAACTTAACTTTTTTAAAAGTTCAACCAAAATATTATATATATATATATATTAATTAATATGATTAATTTATTAAATAATTTAATAAGTATATATATATATATATATTAAAGGATGAAACCTACCAGAATATATACACACTATGTATTATTTTTTACATAACCTCCATATTCTAGAGAAAAAAAGAAGAGAGTCTTCCTATTCTTTGTATAATAAACACTTCCAATCTCGTATGTTGAAAATAATGCAAGAGCCTAAAATATGAGTTTTGAGAGATTGTACACTATACCCACACATTCATCCAGTTGTGCTTGAGGCTTGGATTGAAAGATCGTATTTAGAATATAGAAAAACTAAGATTCGTAGGATATACTGATAGATTATAAGAAGTATTAGATCTATTATCTTGTATATTCTTATTTATTATGAATTAATACTATACACTTATATAATTAATTGTATTAATAAAATTTTTGAATGTTGTTAGGCTAATTTTTTACTGTGAAAATCGTTTTAAAATCCCACAAAATTAACTCAAAGAAACAAAGTTATCGTTATTAAAACACCACATTTTTTTGGGATTCTAAACTATCATACAGTCCACATTTTTTTTGGAAAAATAAAGAAGGAAGAGAGAGAAAAATAGCAATTGTCCATTTTTTGAATTTTCTACCCCAAGAAACAAAAGGTGTTTAGTACTAGATCAACCAAGAGTAACGTTAGGAGTTAGGACATAATATCTGTATTCAAAGTTTACACTTAACTTATATGAAATAAATTCCCTAAAAAAAAAACTTATATGAAATTAGTATTATTTACAGCATGACTGCACTAATTAAATCAAGAATAACGTGTTATTTAAAATCATGGGATCTCATTTATGATGTCAATTGATGTAAAATTTTAGTAAAGAGTTGGTGTTTATTATAATAGTACCTTTAAATCATACTAGCGCAAAACAAGTCACCATCACGGAGGTTCTTCTAAAATTGTGTGGCGTTGCTCTTGAGATTTTGTGGTATTTTCAATTTGGGATCCCTATCGGACTGGATAGGGCATAGATATACGATATGAATATGATGGATATGGATATGCTTTCAATTTAGACACAACTTGGTCTTTTCGGGATTACCCAAACTAATGGGCATTCAATCAAGAACCGCTTTTAGTTTAGTTTCTTCTAAGTACCATTCTCATCCATGACACGAATTGTTTTGTTCCTATAAACCAATAAGTTATTTTCATTTGTAATTATTTAAAAAAAATAAGGAAATTCCAAATTCTTGGCCTTATTAGGTAGTTTGACGGGGAGAAAAATCCTTATTAGATTGTGACTGAACTGATCGAACCAAAGCCCATTGGGTGTGATTAGGAAATCAGTGCCTTGCAAATTGTGTTAGATATGAAAAGCATCTATGATATGCTCAATCATTTATGTTCACCAATCCAAAGACAGCCGTGTCTCTGCCTAGTCGGTGATAGTAACTCCGATCAAAATACACTGAGACCAAGTGATTTGAATGGCCTAAGATTCCTCTCAGTTGAAGTCGTCAACTTATCCAAACGTGGATGTCAGATGCACCTTATCTTTGCGTGAGATTGACTCATTTTCATTGCAACGTTTTCACCTTGTACGATTTTGGCTTCTCCACGCAAACAATTTTGGGTTTAATAGTCTTTTAGGACCTTTACCCATCAACCAAATTATATGGGAGAAAGTAGTTAATTACAACTAATAGTACAGGATAAAAGTGGCCAAAATGGAGCAATGATCATGGTCACACCATGGTTGACCCCCTCCTTTTTTTTTCTTCTCATTTTATATAAAAGAAATTTGCTATGTTTCTCATAATATTAATATTCCATTGTATTTTCATTCTCAATTTTGTTTTTTAAAAGTTTGAAAATTATTTAAATGG
This sequence comes from Parasponia andersonii, assembly GCA_002914805.1. Classification (NCBI taxonomy): domain Eukaryota; kingdom Viridiplantae; phylum Streptophyta; class Magnoliopsida; order Rosales; family Cannabaceae; genus Trema; species Trema andersonii. Next base: position 57,051 of record JXTB01000309.1, on the reverse strand, counting down.
ACGTTGCAATCCATTCTCTTGTTTTGATTTTAACTATAGCTGCCGTATAAGAAATTTTCGAGACGTTAATGTGTGTGTGTGTGTGTGTAAGAGGAGACGAAGATACTAGTATAATAGGAAAAAAAAAAAAAAAAAACTAAAATTAAACAGGAAAAAAATAGAAAAAACTTTTTTAATTGGTTAACAGTTTGGTTAGGTTAAAGATCAAACAAACCAAAAGGATTTGATCATGTGATGGATAACGTGGCTTTTTTGTACGGGTTCCTTGGGGCGGGCGATTGACTGAAGATGAAGATCGTAGGAAATAGTTGGAAGAGACTAGACAAGCTAATGAATATTAGCCCTCACATATTGTGTATGAAAATGTAAATGCTATTTTAGTCACAACTCCAAGTACGACACGTGCCGCTTGATTCAGATCACGTGACTGCAGGAAAAAAAAAATTAAATAAAAACCACAACAAAATAAAACAGGGTGCGTACAGAGCCACCGTAAAAGTAAAGGAGGAGAACAATAACATATTAAATATATTATTTATTATTACTTTATTTAAGGAAAAAAGGTAACGGACGAGAGCTTCGAAGGCAGCAGAGCTAGTGAGGAACACGTGCTTTCAAAAAGTCCTCGATAGCTTCACATGACGTTGTGGCGCAGTATGAAACAGCTCAATAGAAAATAGGCAATCGAAAGGATCACTTTTTCCTTTCTTTTTTTTTTTTTTAAATAAAAATTATAAAAAACAAAAATTCATAAAACGAAAAAGGTTGTGGTGTACAGGTAACCTCGGACAACTTTGTAGATTCCATGAGCTCCTCCAATAATGGAACCTTAGAGATAAAGGTGTGACTAAAACCCTAACCATTTGATCAAAGATATATTTCTTAACAACTTACCTAAATTGGACACTGTCAAAAATAGAGTTCCAAATATTGGGGCCAAATTCGGATCGACACAATTATAATATAACACGATAATATTTAAATCCAAACACGATATAATTGATAAATATATCAAAAATTAAAATCAGAATATAACACAATTAATATACGTGTAATATAATACGACATATATAATGTGTTTGATAAATATATCATGTATCATATTATAACATATTTAGCATAATTATTCAAAATTGACACAATTACTCAAATTTCACATGATTATGTACTAATTAATTCAATTAAACACGTGTAATTAAGTTTAGAATTAATCAAAATCATATTTAAAATATTAAAATGTTAATAAATATGTCATATTTGTATCGTATTGAAACAATACGAAAACGATTAGTTTAATTAAATGTGATGCACAAATCATTTTCAAATAAAGCAGATTGACCTGAAATCCATCTATTTATTATTCGTGTTACACATGTTAACTCTAAATTAACACAAAAATTAAATGAGACTCAGACTCATTTATTTGACGTCATTTTCAAATTGCATCACCGTGTTGTATAAAAATTTATCACCCAGCTCCAATAGAGAAGAAGAGCAATGTCCAATATGTTTTCATTTCCACATTGAAATTCTCTCTTATTCAATGTACATCTAAAAGTCTAATTACACGAGTCAAATCGGTGAGTCCTTTCAGTCAACTGTAACATAAAGTGGTGTTAAAATGAGCATTATTTGGACATGTGTTTTTGAGTTAGTAAAAATCATTTAGTGTTGAATTTAGAAACTTGGGATCAAATCTACTCAACCTAGAGTATAGTTTACGCGAAGAGAAATTGCTTCTTTTTTTTTTTTTTTTCCTGGAAGTATTCTTTAGCGTTTTTAATTTAACATAGTTACTGACAACAACGCGGCTAAACTCAATCATGTTTTTATGCGGCATTAACATTTAGAGGAAATGAATAACAAAAGTAATATAGAGAAGAAACTATATAAAAGAAAAGATATGAAAGCAAAAAGGCATCGATCCACCACCAGAGCCACAAAGAAAGGTTTGAGGTAAAAGAGATAGAGAGGGACCATAACTGGTGATGGGTGGGGTCCATGTTTACTTATCCCATTCAACTCCACCCACCACATTGGCTTTGGGATTTAATTAGGAGCAGCCCATGAAGCATACGACAGCCAAATCTTTCTCAAGGAGGCCCCGAATATGCCAAGTTGACGGTGGAGAGACCCTTTTGCTCCTCCACCATCCCTTTTTTCTATACAAATATTTTTTTTTTCTCTTCAGTGAACTATTAATATTCAGAAATTTCCCACCAATAATACCACATTCAAATCTCATGGATATCATAAAAAAGAGTGACACTATTATTTTTGGACATTTTTTTAGTCTATTAGGTATTAGCGGCATATTGCACATGACTAAATTTTGAACCAGCTAAAGCTTGGTAGAAACCTAGAGTATACCGCTTGAGTATTTTTTTTTTTTTCATTTTTATATCATTAAACTTAGCGAAATGAAAATAAAGTATGGTCCACCACCGGACGGTATAGATGTATCATGTACTAGTACTCCTTGGCACCACATAGATAAATCTCACAGGATATTACGATAAGAAACGGCCTTGGTTTTATCGACAGACATCTGATAAGGTTTCAACGGCCGTGATTGAGTGTATTTTGTCGGTAGTGTGTAAATTCATGTGATGCTCCTGCGGCACATTAAATAATTTTTTATTTTTATTTTGTTTTTTGCTTGATTCTTAAGTCCTTATTTGTTATTATATTAACTAAAGCATAAAAACAAACCCTAAAAACGACTCCTATACTATATATCAGCTTAAGCTGCTCTCATTTCTCTCTTTCTATTATCTTTCAACACCCAAAATTTTCCACTTCCTCCTCATTCTTCCATCCTCGAACTTTTGCTTTTTGGCTACTTTCAAGCTTTAAAAGAGAGAGATGTCTCGCACGTGCTCGCAGTGCGGGAACAATGGCCACAACTCCCGCACGTGCACTGAGGTATGCGGCGGCGGAGACGGCGGAAATAGCGGCGGCGCCACCACCGGAGAGAATGCGATCATGCTTTTCGGCGTGAGAGTCACGGCGGAGGGAAACGCGTTCAGGAAAAGCGCTAGTATGAACAATCTTTCTCAGTACGAGCAGCCACCTCATCAGGACTCTAACGCCGAAGCCGGTTACGCTTCGGACGACGTCGTTCACGCCTCTGGCCGCAGTCGCGAGCGAAAGAGAGGTATCTTCAACTATTTATTATATATATATATATATATATATTAATTTTTTTAGATTTGATTAGTTGATTTTTAATAATATATAAAAAAAAATTAAAATTAGGTACTCCATGGACGGAGGAAGAACACAAGCTTTTCTTGTTGGGATTACAGAAAGTAGGAAAAGGAGATTGGAGAGGAATCTCTAGAAACTTCGTGAAGACTCGTACGCCAACTCAGGTCGCTAGTCATGCTCAAAAATACTTTCTCCGCCGTAGCAACCACAATCGCCGTCGCCGAAGATCTAGCCTCTTTGACATTACTACTGATACCGTATGTATACACATCTATATATATAATCACCGAGCTTTATACGGTTATTTTTGATTAATTTCTTTATTTTTGTATTTAAATTTACAGTTCATGAATTCATCGAATATGGATGAAGATCTCACAGTCCTCCAAGAAGCTCCATCATCCCTACCAGTACTGCCTCACCCGCCAGTACAGCCCTGTAATCTCGGAATCTTTCCGGTCTCGAATTTTCCGATGACTCTGGCTCCGTTAGTCCTACCAGTCTCCCCCGAAAACTCGGCGGAGAGTATTGCGTTAGAATCTGGCAACCAAGCGAAAACTCCGCCGCTGATCACGAAGCCAATTAGGCCGATTCCGCTTCATCCGGTGCTTCTGCCGCCATCATCCAAAATGGCTGACCTCAATTTGAACAATTCCTTTGTAGAACCATTGCCCCTATCGCTTAAACTCTCTACACCTTCGTCGGAAGAACAACAATCGCCGCCGCCGCAGCAGCAGCACCCGTCTGCCTTTCAGGCCATGTCTAATGGTGATAGCATCATTAGCGTTGCTTGAGATAATAGTATGCTATATTCGGTTGACGACAATGAGAATTCTATGATTCTATGTATAATATACAGCTAGCTAGCATAGAAGGGAGGAAGTGGGATTGGAGACAAGATTATAAAAAATTGGATTTGATTAGATGACAGGTTAATGATGATTAGGTTGTCAATTAGCTAGGTTTTTAGTCTTAGTTCCTTGTATGTAAAGATTATTAGAAGAATTATGATTTAGGGAAAAAATGTTGGGGTGTCGTTTTCTGTGTGGGGATTCTTGTTTCAATATTTGTCTGGATCCTATTAGCTATTAGCTATGGGGTGGAATAGTGATAAAACGCACAAGCTGGTATGCGCTATATATATATATATATATGCATGCTTATTTGGTCTATATGGGATTGCATAAAGAACTTTATCGTAGTATTTATATATAATCTGTTTTTATAAATTGATCGAACCCTATTCTCTAATTTGCTGCTCTATCTTCCAGATTTCTTTGTTTTCAGACTATTTGTAATTTTTGTCATATGGGCAAGCAAATGTGCATGTTTCTTCTTTTTGAATTGAATGAGTGGTTAACTCAGTGTTATAATTTGAGAAAGTGGTATAATCTGATGAAAATAATATATATATATATATATATATATATATATATATATATATATGGGCTGGTTATGGTTTTGATTCCCTGGGGTTGGTTGAAAGTTGAACCATTATTTGTAAAAAGCAATTTTGAGCTCACGATAACGTGTAATTGGGTGAATTTATTTTGACTTAAGTGACATTATTGCTTTAGACACAGTGTCACAAGGTGCCTTGACCCCATGGGTGGCCCCGCCATTGGAGGGCCTACTCCGTACTCCCAATGGTTTTTTTTTTTTTTTTTAACTGAATGTTCTTTTTTCAATGTTAAAACTCCTTTGAGCTATTTATCATTTATCATACTCTATATTAATTATTTATAGAGTAAGCAAAACATTTTTTTTACTAGATTGATAACAACATATGAACTTTGCCAACTACAAGAAGCCAAAAAAAACGAGAGGTTGAGCCAACTCCAACTCTACCGTTTAAAGTCAGAAATGGTAATTTCATGACTAGATTGGTTATTGAAGGTCATTTATAGAATGGTACGAATAATAATGCTGGAAGGCATGCTGTAAAGTTGGAAATCGGCTTTAATTAGCTGGATTGGAACATGTCCTAAGTAAAAAACAAAGAGAAGGAGCTCTTGGCAAAATGGCGGAAGTTTGGGATTCTTTAAAGTTTGGGATATCCATAATATCAGATTCATCATAAAAATTGATGTAGATTCAATATGAAAACTATTGTACTCGGTTATTTAGGTGAAAATAAAAACGCAGTTACTAAAATGAAGGTAAAAAAAGGTCATGTTTTATAATTACTCGAAACGAAACAAGGTGGCATTTGTTATAGTTACTCAAAACAAAACAAGGTGGCCTGGCCTTGTCACCGTTCCTTAAACAGGGTACAGCAAGGATCAAAAGAAAGAGAAGAGAAGCACATAGAAGAGAGGGGAAAAAAAAAAAGGAAAGGGAGGGGGGGGGGGGGGGGGTGAAGACAAGAATGAAATCAAGACCCTGTTTACTTTATAAGAGGTTGCGAGTCGAGTGGTTGAATTTCGGTGTTTGTTACCTCGTACGTTATTTTGAAAGCCATATGTTTATTCTATCTTGCAACACTTCCACTGTTTGCTGATTCTTAACATGAGAGTTCTCGTCATAGTTTGTTTCACACAATACTTGGCACTTGTCTTCAAAAAGAGCTGAATATTATACTGTCCCTTTCAAGTGAAAAAATTTAATAGACATTAATAACTAACGAGTAGTGTTGTCAAGAGTCACTTTGTCAACTACCCTTTTATATGCGAAATTCATTGACTGACTTATAGTATATATTTTTAATTTGTTAGTGTTAGTCTTATAATTATTTACAACATTGTCACTTAATTTATTTACATATTATCAACGAACTTAATGTCTTAAAAAAAAAGTTGACAAATTGACTATTATTAGTATTTTTCTTAACTGTTATGTTTCTGAGTCCAAAAAAAGATGGTAAACAAAATTGAAAAGAAAATTTCGCCTCTTGGCTATACTTCTAAGAGAAGCATTTACGGGATGATTGAAACTACTAGTAGTTACGAATACCGCCATAAAGTAATGATATTTTTACGTATGAAGCGTCAATTTGACAAAAATACATTGTAGTAAATTACCTAATATATAGTAAAATTAATGATTACCAAACGTGGATAAAGATAACAGGAGAATCAGCTAAGCTTGATAGTACTCTCGAATTCACTACGTACCTTGCCTGTTAGTCCACTACATGCACAGTGTTACTTATACTAAATTAGTAAATATTGGTACTACCGTTACTTTTTCCTGAGACAATTAAAAGACGAATGTACATTAGATAGAAGTAATTCCATGCAACTAGTTTGAAGCCATTGCCGGCTGTATAAATACTTACATATATACTTTATAAAGATGAATGCAAATTAAAATACACTTTTTGGAATCATTAAGATTTGCTTGGAAACGAAAGATACCATCCCAATAAAATTATAAAAATAAAGATAAAGTACTGAAAAATAATATTGCTTGTCGTTCCCATGATATGTATACGTATATATATACTGACCTACTTCCCAGCTTATTAGCATTTATCTTTATATATATATATATATATATATATATATATATATATATATATATTCCAATAAGAATGTTAATTTCTACAGAGAACAATACTTAATTAATCTTTGAACCACTATCTACTAGTGTTCAACTCTTATTCATAGTTATGTATATGTATCTTTATAATTTCAATCACCCAATAATCGCATATGTGGTTATAATATATGTATATATAGAGAGAAATAAAATTATTAAATGGCAGTCAAAGGACTACGTACTGCATACACTTATCTAAAAAGCTTGACTTCTTTGACTTTAGGAGGCAGTTTACTGGAGAAGTGTTTTGGGGCAGAAGTGATCAATTCACTCATGTTGTTGATCTTCGTACGTTTCCTCGAAATAAAATCATCAGCCATGTCGTCAACAGTACTAAATTCCTTCTTGATCACATACGACGGCGGACTATCCTTGTACGGTGGTGGCTCCATCAAGTAGGAACGACTTCGCTCTGAGCCACCGGCCTCTGGTTTCCTCGTCCTCATGTGGCCGCTTCTAGAACGTTCCACGGCCACCATTAACTCAGACTTCGTCTCATCATCATCATCATCAACAACAGCTTTGGCACTCATCGCTGGGACAGTAGTAGCAGTAGTAGTACTAGTACTACTATTGTTCTTCGCAGCCGTCGTGGCTCCGAACGACGTCGTTCCAAAACTCATAGTAATAAACGAAAGAGATGAAAGCTTAATGATGTTTGCCACTAAAATAATGGATTTCTCACAAAGAGACTTCTTCTTGTTGTGGACTTTTGCTGATCTCTGTGTCATGGTGGCTAGCTAGCTAGTAAACTGTTTTTGAGCCTTAACTTAGTTTCAAGGAAATGGGAGAAAAATAGCAGATAAATAAGAATGATATATGGGGTGTTACATTCGATGGATTTTGATGTAATTGCTCACTGGGAGGAATGTTAAGTAGCAAATTTGTCAAAATGTTCTGTGGGGTACGAATATTTTATTGGCCTAGGACTTGAAATAATGCTACTTAAAAAAGGTGCACTACCACAGCTTTGATCCGGGGGAACGCGTTATAATGGCCTCTCTCTTTGTATGTATTGGTTCCTCTATAATAATTTTTAAAGAATCTGTCTTGAGAATGTGCTTTTGGTGATTATTAGGGGAGAAAAGGAGGACAATCTAATACAAACTTAAATTCAACATCATCCAGGAAAATCAGTTTGCAGAGCAATAATACCGACATATGTGCGAGCGTTCTTAGTTGGATAAATAAGCTGAGTTTGCGAATGACAAGAGTGACTAGATGGCATCTTGGCATGCATGACAAGAGTAGCTATTACATTTTTCCCTTAAATTTTAACCCAAAAATCTGCAGTATAATGGTCTATTTAGACCTTATTAAGTATACTACTATAGTGTGTCATTCGACCAATTAATTCGGAGAGACGTAAAACGAAATTCTATTCTAATTTTGTGTCTCTACGGCTGAAGGGCTACATACTTTTATAAGTTGTAATAATAATAGGACGAAAACAGTGGATTTCAACATCAACTTTTACATACCCAATTCACATTTGTTTATAGTATATACAGTGTAGCAACCAAAAAAGGCAGCCAAGAGAACATATTCTATTTTAAGTAGAGTTGTTTCAGTTGTCCTGATCTGTAGCAAAGCTATTGCTTATTTGAAACTTTAGACTATATATTTTGGTTAGATGATAGGCCAAGTTAGCCTAAAGTTGAACAAGATTCTTGTTTCACTTCTTTTTCTCATTTTCTCTGGCTCATGCTTTCTCCAACCTTCCTTTCTTTCCTTTTCTTTTTAAAATATTTTTTTCCTTCTGGCTAATTAGAATCTCTCTGAGTGTGCGTCTGTATTTGTTCCGAATTGTGCTTTTTCTTTATAAAATATCTGTTCGTTCGTTTGATGTAACACCCATAATTCTATCCTCTGTATATCATCATTATCATATCCACTATATATGATTCTTCATTTCTTCCATCTCATTTTTTTCTTGCTAAAGAATATTGAAAATTTGTCTGGATCAAAGGTGTGCTTCTCTCTTTGGCGGACTGTACAATCTAAAGATTATTAATTATGGAGATTCTTAATATGCAAAAAACGACATCATGGAGATTCTTAATACATATTTTTGTGCTTTCCCATTTCCTTGGGGTCTTATGGGCCGAGAGATCCACTATGACTTGGGCCTCTTTACATGAAACGTTCATGAGAAATTTACAACTAGTACCCGTTTTTATGGTTCATATTTTATATGAAAAATATGAGTGGTCAATATTTATAATATAAATTTTATCTATGAAATACACATTTTATGTGTAAAATATGGATGACTTTCTAATGTAAATATTTACCACGGTTTACATTATTTATTATAAATTTAACCTATGATATACATTTTAAAATGTGTGCTAATATTTAGTGTAATTTTTATCCATAAAATATAGACCACAGTATGCATTTCATTCATTAAATGTGTACCACATGAAATATATGTCGTGGTTTACATTTCATATATAAAATATTAGTAGTTTATATTTCTCCAAAAAGAAGTATAAAAATTAGTATTTATGAAATAAAAGTTAAAAAATGGATATTTAAAGAATATTATTTTGAAACGAGTATTTATGAACTTTTCCCAACATTCATTGCCCAGTTAAACATAATCTTTAAACCTAGAATACTATTGTAATGATAAGGACAGAAAGTTTGTACTGAAATTGTGAGCAAGACAAGGACAGAAAGTTTGCACTCAATTTATGAGTAATGCTACATAGCACTTGTAACACTTCCTAGCCTAGCTATATAACTATATAGGTCAAACTAAGAAGTATTATTCTTTTATAATCTATAACTTTAGTTTTATTTAAAAAAATGGCTAATTTAAACTTTCAAACTCTAAAACAAAAGAAGTTGTGTGACATCACTTTCTGAAAGTGTCTTTATAAAATGTACAACCAAAAGGTCCTTATCAGTCTATCTTGCTATCAGTAATAATATTTATAATACATTATAATATTGAAATACAAAGAAAATATCGCCCACAAGTCAAACTCATCTACATCTATATGATCATGGCGACAAGAAAGCGTGCTAGCCAACCAGCAACTCTATACATCATAAATCTCTTCACGTGCATCACAAGAACTAAATGAGCTAATGCTCAGTAAGTAAAGATCATGCATGTTCGTGAACGTGTTTCATGTAAAAACTATATTCAAATTCCCATTGTACTTTTTTTTTTTTAACTTTTCATTTTAATGTAATTTTCTTAGAAAACGTTTTTTATAGGGTCTTTAAGTATACTACAAAGTCACAGAAGTTGGTAGGCCGTATCCGCCTATACAGAAAAGAAATACATGACCAATGTGAACTATACCTACCCAACACAGACCGACTAAATAATGCACCTAATAAATCTTATAGTACAATATTTAGTCCCGACATTTAGTAAGCTGTACCTGCCTATGCAGGAAGGATATCTATGCAAACCATATCTATCAAATGCAGATAGATTAAACAATATAAAATATATCTCGTAAAATTAGTATAATAGTGCTACTTTGAAGCCAATGCGTGGAAAATTTCACTTCCTTAAAAATCATGCTTAAATGATCATATTATACTTATGTCTTTCATGAACTTACATCAACTATAGGTATAAAATATATTACTATAATACACATAAATATGTAAGAAAATATCTTACTATAATATACATAAACATGTAGAAAACATCTTATATTTATATTTACTGTAGTTCTTGTGATGCAGTTAATATTAATCTTTACTTATTTTGTGTTTGATATAAAAGATATTGAAAATTATTAGTATTGTTTGTGGCAAAGTGTGTAGAAGACTCGATATGAATTTCGTTACTAAAATGATTATTACAATATAAAATGCTTAAAGAAAACAACTATAAAACTAAAATCACAACTTTCACAAAATCAGAAAACTTAATCACAAAATGAACCGAAAGCATACACATGATATGAGGCATGTAGCAATCCATAACTAGTATTAAAAACTGATTAAAATCATCAGAATATGAATGCTAGTTCTTTAGTACAAAAATGATCCAAAATGGCACATACTTTTGTAAAAACTAGTCCATTTGCTTCTAAATAGTACTATTTGATTTTAAAAATATTTAGACAGTACCTTCTATTTTTAGGGCATTTCTACATATTTTAAATCATAGTTTAAGACCTAAAATAAAAATTGACAGGTCAATTCCCATATATACACATCAAAAAGGATCGTTTAGAACAACCTAAATACACTTAAATTCCTTTCGATTTAGATCAAGTTTAAACTCACTTTTATACTTGTATATTATCACAACCAACAAGTAAATAGATGAAATAAAAAGATTAATGTCTTATACATTCCAAATAAAGAAATCAAATTACAAGTATAGATGATTTATTCCAACAATGAAAATACTTGAATCTACAAATAATAAATTTTGGGACTTTAAATCTAATTTTTTTTCTTTACTTGAATTCTGTACTTCTAACTATATGAGTGAGTTTCTAAGACTTTTATTTATCCTATAAGAGCTTTGGTTCAAGAGCTACAACAAGAAAACCAATTACAAAGTCAAAATCTTACATAAACCTCATATTGACTAGTTTAAGTTTTTGCTGAATCTCGTTTCTTCTACCTCCACCAAATTTATTTCCAAGTTCTTGAAATTGATTTTAAGACTCAAGAAGACCTAGAGGAATCATTATTTAAGTGGTATTAAGTGAAGAATTGAAATTAGAAAACAAAATCTAAGAAGAAGAACTAGCAGAATTACCTTGACCAGTTTAGGTCTATCTTATTTTCTTAAGCTCCAATTTGAGTTCTATTACTTAGAAACTCTTGAAAATGGTTGGAGAACTTGAGAAAAGTCGAGAAAGGAGCTAGAGAGTTTCAGGTCGTGGCTGGAGAGAAAAAAAAGAAGAAAATGACTAGATTTGATCTACAAGTGATACTCAATGACTAAGAAATGGCATAACTTAAATTATGAGGGGTATTTTTGATATTTTATGTCTAACATTCCATGTGTCCAACTTTAAAACACTCTTAGCTTACTCACCATATTTCTGGTCAATCCCATATACACAAGTATAGACAAAGTTGGTGAATTCTAACTTAGAAAATAAAAACTTTTCATACTTGAACTTATGATCATGTATGACCAACATTATTGTAATCTGGGGGAACCTAATCCTATATAAAATCATTAAATAAAAAAAATAAGTAAAGTAGACTCCAATTAATAATAGAAATATAGTACTAGCACTCAATTATTAGAATGCATAAAAATAGCCATACGCGATTAAGCTGAATTTAAACTAGCTTAGTACAATACAACACAAATCAGTGTCCTGAATGACACATCATGCTTACATGGGACCAACAAATAAACTGCTATAAATGAGTCATAGACATTAAATAAAAAGTAATTTGACATGTTAAACACACTGAATTTGGCTCCGAAAAAATATAAAAAAATATATTTTACCGAAAACTACTATTTGACCGAATTATCAACAAACATGATTTTTATGCATATGCACATGGTACTGCATTCATGAATGTATTCTTTGTTCCTTTTACATACCAAGTTTTTTCTCTGAAGGTATTAAGCTTTTACACTATACGAGAGTACTTCAACAAATATTAGTATAATAATACAGATCGAAAACATTTAATAATCAGAAGCAATTTACCACAAAATTAATATTAGTTACTTGATATGTCTATTATGCAATATGAACATATTTATTATTAGCTTATTATACATATGAGAATCTTGGACTTCACAATACTAATAGTGTACAACACTACAACAATGTATCAGTCTGTTATTAGTAATTTCAATTAATAAAATAAGTCTCATATGGATCTATCTGAAATATAATTATAATTAGCAGATAACAGACTGACACATTATATGGTGTTAGACACTATATAATATCTCGTAGCATTACTCTATTTGTTAATTGTACGACAAACTCATATACTAGTGTAATTGTATTTATCTATTTTTGAATGTACATAATTGAATGATTTTAATATATAATTTCAGAATACAATTATCATATTGTCTAAAATACTAATACAAATAATGATACATTAGTTTCTCACTTTTGTTAGTGCACAATTATGACGCAAAAGTTGGATACAAATATCGATACATCACTTTCTCACGTTTGCTGGTGCACAGTCATGATGCAAAAGCTAGGGTATCGATGTATTACTCTTAGCTAACATGGCCATTTGGAAGCCCAATTTTGGTTTAAGAGCTCGGTATTTTGGTTAAACCAAACGCAATAATTTTGATTCAATAAAAAATTCTAAAATATCAACAAAATAAATAAAATATTTTTTTTTCTATTTCATTCTTATTCTCATTCTATTTCTATTACTATTATTATTCTTTTTCTAGTTTTGTTTGTAGTTTTGTTTTGTAACCAAACGTCACCTCAAAATAATTTTGAACTAATTTTGGTAAAATATTAAAGAAATATGTGGTCTCTAAAAGCTTTTTTAGAAAAAGTCAAACTCATATATTTTATTAGTCTTATCTAAGAATAATTTTAAAAAAAAATACGCATATATTTTTACTTTTAATAAAGATATTTACATTTTCATATTTTTTTTAATTTTGATAAATTGCAAACTAAAAATATTTTTTTTAATAAATTATCTAAACAATATAATGAAAGTTACTTATTTTCTTCTAGAGATATTAAAACTATCCCAAACAGGTTTATAAAAAAGTTTAAATTAAAGTATCTTGCAACTTACTTTTAATTGTACGTTCTTACTCACTTCTTAAATAATTCGTGGTTAAAAGTAATGCTACTTCATTTGATCTATTACTCCCAGCTCAGACTCTTAGCTAGTAAAGAAGCATAAACAAAACTAAACCAATTTGCTAATTTTTGAAAGCGTTATCTGGAAAAGAAAAAAAACACTGCAATATAGTCTTTTTGTACTAATAAATTTTTTATTAAACATATAATCTGAATTAAGAATATCTTATTTTTACTGATTAATACAAAATATCTATTGAAAATAACTTAAAATAATTAGTACAAATAACTCAATTTGTACACAAAAAGAATAAATTTGCATAAATTTAAAATGTAGAATTTTAATTTTGCTTGAGACAAAATACAATGTTAAAATTACAAAAAGGTAATCCTTAGGTGTATTTTTTTGTAGAGATATTTACATTTTCATATTTTCCTTAATTTTGATAAGTTGCAAACTAAAAATATATATTTTTTAATAAATTATCTAAACAAAGTAATGAAACGTACTTATTTTCTTCTAGAGATATTAAAACCATCCCAAACATGTTTATAAAGAAGTTTAAATTAAAGTACCGTGCAACCTACTTTTAATAGTATGTTCTTACTCACTTTTTAAATAATTCATGGTAAAAAGTAATGCTACTTCATTTGATCTATTATTCCCAGCTTAGGCTCTTAGCTAGTAAAGAAGTATAAACAAAAGCTAAACCAATTTGCTAATTTTTTAATGCGTTATCTGAAAAAAAAATTGTAATATAGATTTTTTGTACTAATAAATTTCTTACAAAATACGTAATCTAAATTTATAATATCTTATTTTTACTGATTAATACAAAAAATTTATTAAAAATAACTTAAAATATGTAATACAAATAAATCAATTTGTACACAAAAAGAATAAATTTGCATAAATTTAAGATGTAGAAATTTAATTCTGTACGAGACAAAAAACAATGTTAAAATTACAGAAAGTTCATTCTTAAGTATATTTTTGTAGTTATCTCTTTTTTAATAACTAAAATAAGAAGAATATTGCTATTTTTTTAGTAATAAGTTCTATATTAGAGTGTCTTGACTTCAATTTTATTGTATATTTTCTTCTTGTAAACGATTCCATCCCATTTTCATAATATGAGTAACATTAGGTCAATTTGGTTTAGTTTCTTAACAAGCTAAAACTACTTTTTGAATAATTTGTTTGCTAAAAAATATTTGATAAAAGCTTAAAAATTAGAATATTCAAAAGTTTTGACAAAGTTATAACTAAAAGTCAAAATTGGCCTAAAACAGTTTTAGTTTTTAGATTTTACAAAAATCTATACTATCTTTTAACGAATAAATCATAATGGCTAAAATATCAAAACATAAAAATAAAAATATCATACATTTAATTAAATTTACTTTTATATCATTTTTTTAAAAAAATATTAATATATTTAAATCATAATTAATTAAAATATTCTTCGTATTAATTATTTTGAAGTAATCAAATTAATTCTTTATTGAAATTTTAAATTCGAATGAAAATAAAATAAATTTAATTGAATTTATTTTCATATTATTTTTTTAAAAAATATTAATATTTTTAATATGTACAAATATACATAATTATAAAAAATATTAATAAAATTTTTATACATTTATACAATAATTTAATTATACAATTTATAAAATATTTTAATACAATTCTTTTAAATTACGATATTTTAAAATTATAATTACCATTTTACGCTATAGAAATTTTTCTTTCGGTGCAACTAAAATTATTTTTCTTCAGCTCCATCGAACTGGTACATTGTGAACTAATATGCTAACTAAACCTATTAACATCTCAGGAGAGAGAGGGAAAACAAAAAAAAAAAACAAAAACAAAATATGCGGTGAAGGAGCGAAATCAAGATAATGAAAGGAATGACTGAAAAATCAACAGGCAGTCAAAGCTGCACCTGCTTTTGTCTATTTCTTTGTTTCTATCTGTCTCTATCCAACTCCTCTCACTGTCAATGGCCGCTTATCTTTCTCACCCTTCACCGCCCTCTTCTCCATTAACACCCCCTTTCGCTCTGCAACTTCCGATATTCCCAAATTAACAAAATACCCAAAACCCATTAAGCCAAATCCCCAAGCCATGAAGATCATCGTCTTCTTCTTCGTCCTCTTAGCTTCAAGCTCGGTCTTCCTCTCTCCCCATGGCTCCGCCATTGAAGACGACGTTATGTGCCTCCAAGGAGTCAGAAAGTCTCTATCCGACCCATTAGGGAAGCTCGGGTCATGGGCCTTCACCAACAGCTCCGTCGCCTCAATCTGCAAGCTCGTCGGGGTCTCGTGCTGGAACGAGAAGGAGAATCGCCTCATCAGTATCCAGCTCCAGAACATGGCGCTTTCCGGCGAGCTCCCGGAGCCCCTCAAGTTCTGCCGGAGCCTCCAGACTCTTGATTTCTCCAACAACGCTCTCTCCGGTTCGATCCCTCCCCAAATCTGTACCTGGTTGCCTTATCTGGTAACCCTAGATCTCTCCGGTAACCGGTTCACCGGTTCGATCCCGCCTGAGATTGTCGACTGTAAGTTTCTCAATACCCTCATTCTCGACGATAACCGGTTGTCCGGTTCGATCCCGTACGAGCTGGGCCGGCTCGACCGGTTGAAGAAGTTCTCTGTGGCTAACAATGCTCTAACGGGTATGATTCCGCCTGATTTATCGAGCTTTGAGAAAGATGGGTTTGATGGGAATAGTGGGCTTTGTGGAGAGCCTCTCGGGTCCAAATGTGGCGGATTGAGCAGTAAAAGCCTTGGCATTTTCATCGCCGCTGGGGCTATCGGAGCCGCCGCGTCCCTGATTCTGGGTTTTGCTCTCTGGTGGTGGTTCTTCGTTAGAGCGAGTCGGAAAAGGCGAGGAGCCGGAGGCTATGGTGGTGGTGGTGATGATGGTAAGGAGTTTGGTGGCTGGGTTGGTTTATTGAGGTCTAATAAACTTGTTCAGGTCACACTGTTTCAGAAACCCATTGTTAAGGTCAGACTATCTGATTTGTTGGTAGCTACCAACAATTTTGATTCCCAAAACATTGTGATTTCAACTAGAACTGGGGTGTCTTATAAGGCCGTTTTGCCTGACGGGTCGGCTCTGGCTGTGAAGCGTTTGAATGCTTGTAAGCTTGGTGAGAAGCAGTTTAGGTCGGAGATGAACAGGTTGAGGCAGCTTAGGCATCCAAATTTGGTGCCTTTGTTGGGGTTCTGTATTGTGGAAGAAGAGAAGCTTTTGGTTTATAAGCATATGTATAATGGAACCTTATACTCTCAGTTGAATGGAAGTGGTAATGCAAATAGTCAGTACGGTTTTCTGGATTGGCCCACAAGGCTCAAGATCGGTGTAGGTGCGGCTAGAGGTTTGGCTTGGCTTCACCATTCATGTCAACCACCTTATATGCACCAGAACATTAGCTCGAATGTGATCCTTCTTGATTATGATTTTGAAGCTCGGATTACAGATTTTGGGTTGGCAAGGCTTGTGGGTTCTCGTGATTCTAATGATAGCTCCTTTGTAAACGGAGATCTGGGTGAGTTTGGTTACGTTGCTCCCGAGTACTCGAGCACAATGGTGGCATCTCTGAAAGGAGATGTTTATGGCTTTGGTGTAGTGCTTCTTGAACTGGTTACAGGGCAGAAACCTCTGGAGGTCTACAGTGGAGGAGAAGGATTCAAGGGGAACTTAGTGGATTGGGTGAATCAGTTATCAAGTTCTGGTCGAAGCTTAGATGCTATAGACAATGCTCTATCAGGGAAAGGTCATGACGATGAGATATTGCACTTTATGAAAGTTGCATGCAGTTGCGTGGTTTCTAGGCCCAAAGATAGGCCTTCTATGTACCAAATTTACGAGTCTTTGAAAAGCGTGGCTGACAAACATGGTTTCTTGGAGCAATATGATGAATTCCCATTGATCTTTGGCAAACAGGATCCTGAATACAAGGAATAGAGAAGGCTCAAAAATAATTACAAAGGTCTCCACTTGAGCTCGATCCCATGTTTTATTGCTCATTTGTTGCACGATTATGTATTATAAAAGATGAATGATCCATTATATTCTTAAGTGGTCCAGAGAATCTGTTGTTTTCCACTTGGAAAATAGTTGTTCTTAGACCCTTTGTGTTGTTCATTGCGGGGCATTCTGTTCTTTCTAGAAATCTTATCAATATACCACCAAAAGGTGGCAGCACTTTCATCAGATTCGACCCCATTGTGTATAATTAATACCTTTCCCTGTTCATGCTTAATGTTGCAAGTATTCAATTTATGAATTTAATGCTTTGTATCTATTAGTCCTCCATTGACTAATGCTTATCATTAAAAATACAACTTAGTTTCTTCATGTTGTAAGTTGTAACCAAATTTGTCTCGTTTTGTCTTCTCTATACGTTTAGACACTTTCTACGTAGTCAAAATCAAAAGGCAAAAGTTGTGGCAGGTTCGTACATTTAAAAGCTTGGTCCCGCAATGGGATGGATGAGTTGTGGAACTTTTGGATTTGGCAAGGATTAATATTCATTTTATTTTATTTAAAAGCGAGGTTTAAGTAATAATTTTTATATGTTATTGTGGGACTCGTTTCCAAATTGTGGACGATTAAGCGGCAGAACAGATCATAAACAGGGCTCATCATCCGACAGGTGTCGAGAGTGATTAGCTAAAGGCCACGCGGGTCACACGTGATATCACAATCAGCTGTTGGGCCGTCCGAGGTTAGGACCGAGCCCATCACAGACCCTGAACAGACTCGGCCCAGTCCAACTCTTATCTCGACAGCTGGGGGGTAGGAAGCCCCAAGGATCTTCCACCAAAATACGATGGAAATCAACTCACAACTCCAGACTCAGACAACATTTAATGCGATCTTGGGTAGGGGTGCGCAAGGGGCAAGCCGTCCCGACAGAGCGACGATTTATCCAAATCTCACCCCTGACAGATTCGGAGGCGGCAGAAACCAGGCTATAGCGATACAGAGGTGATCACGGTAATCTCGGCCCGTGACCTCTGGGAAACACTTTGAGGAAAAAGGTACTCAGTCCTGAGATTGAGACCCGGATGGTTCACAATCTCATGACTACATATATATGAGTCATGCGTCCCCGAGAGGGGCATGTACGCATACAAAAAGAGATATTTAAAAGTTTACAAGCAAGAAACAAATATACATTCATATAGAACTAAATCCTTGCTACCTTAAATCAAAAAAAGAACATTGACTTAAGCATCGGAGAATCTTTACAGGTGACCACCCCCGCCTCTCCAACCCTGCCTGAAGTTCAGAGCACTTTGGAGTAGCAAGGATACATGGACAGTTGGAGGACGCATCATCAGTGGTTCAAAGACACGTGGACGGCTGGTGAGAAACCGCTCCAACAGTTTGGCGCCGTCTGTGGGCACAACGGTTGAGCGTGAGAAAAAGAGTAGGAGACTCACGATCGCGCTCTCCACGAACGAAAGGCCATACGACGTCGGATGGCACCCTCGAGGATGACAACCAGGAGCACACGTCTCGACGCCGAAGGGAGCTCCCAAGAAGCACGACCAGATCTGGAGCAGAAGCTGAATCAGATGCTCGCCGCCCTGACGGAAGCAAACCGGAAGGTAGAGATGGCCCACGAGGCTGTCCTGGGTTTGAGGAACGAAGTCGCAGAGGTACGCAGAGATAACGCCCGCCTCGAAGGGCTATTGACGAGCAAAGACAGGAGCCATCGGAGAGAGGATTTTGACGAAGAGGTCCAACAAGAATTCGGAAGCCAACCACGAGAGAGTATGCGGCAACCACTCTGGCGGACGCAGCCTCGCCCATAAGGCTCTAACGGCTGGATACTTCTGGCCATACATGATGACAGAGGCAGCCTGATTTGTCAAGAAATGTGGTAAGTGCTAGAGGTTCACCCCAATGAAACGCCAGCCCGTGGAGGTACTTCATTCGAACATAACCCCCTGGCCGTTTGCCAAATGGGGTCTGGACATCGTCGGAGAGCTCCCCAGAAGTCCAGGGGGAAGGAGGTACGTCCTGTTGGCCACGGATTACTTCACCAAATGGGTAGAAGCTGAAGCCTACGCGACCGTTAGTAAGACAGACACGATTAACTTCATCTGGAAGAACATAATCTGTCGGTTCGGGATTCCGAAAGAGATACACGCCGATCATGGCACACAGTTCCAAAATGTTAAGGTCAAGGAGCTGTGCGAGCTGTATGATATAAAGCTCAGTTTCTCTTCTGTGAACTACCCTTAGAGGAACGGTCAAGCGGAGGCAACGAACAAAGCCATATTCAGTAAAATCAAAAAGAACTTGCAGGAGGCTAAAGGCAAGTGGTTAGAAGAGCTGCCGGCCGTTGTATAGGCTCATCGAACCACGGAGCGGAGGTCGACTAGAAGAACGCCATTCACCATGGTCTACGGCTCAGAGGCTGTGATCCCGACCGAAATCGGCCTCCCGACCCTCCGTTCCGAAGTGGTGAGAGATGCCCTCTTAAACGAAGGCCAGCTAAGCTGCAACACAGACCTCCTGGAGGAAGCGAGAGACATGACTCTGGTCCACCTGGCTTCATACCACCAGCAGGCTAGATCATACTATGCAAAAAAGGTTAGTGCTCGACAATTTAATGCCGGGGATTGGGTCCTGAAAGTAAGAACAGGGAATTTCTCGAAACAGGACTCCAATTGGATCGGACCCTATGATGTGATCAAAACACTCGACAATGGTGCCTATGTCCTGAAAGAGCTCAAGACCGGGAAAAACTTGCCAAACACGTGGAACGCTCAGCACTTGAAAAAGTATCACATGTAAGATACATGCATATGATGTAAGACCATGTGAATACTTATATTATTGAAAAGCTTAAATCCAAAACAGGTTAAGTTCCCTTTTTGCTGCATGGATTCATCTTTTGGGTTGCTATGGAAAAGGGGTCTGCCCACAGTGGCAGACCCCACACACTATTCACGCGTGAGACCCATGTGAACGCTTATATTATTAAAAAGCTTAATTCCGAAACAGGTCAGGTCTTCTGTCACACGGAAAAAGGTTTGCCCACAGCGGCAGACCCAACGTTTTATTTGTACAGGCAAAAGATCACATCAGGCTGCTACGGAAGAGGGTCTGCCCACAATGGTAAACCCAACGTTTTATTTGCACAGGCAAAAGATCACATCAGGCTGCTACGAAAGAGGGTCTGCCCACAGTGGCAGACCCAACGTTTTATTTGCACAGACAAAAGATCATACCAGGCTGCTACGGAGAAGGGTCCGTCCACAGTGGCAGACCCCACGCCTCAGTTGCACATGCAAAAAATCATACCGGGTTGCCACGGAAAAGGTTCTTCCACAGTTGCGGACCATACGCACTACTCGTGCAATCAACGATCGTACTATGGGAATCACGTCGCTTGTCGACGACTCGAGAAAACGTACAAAGAGGAAACAACTGTGCAACAAAAACTTGCCAGCAGACCTCACAAATGATCGTACTATGGGAGTCACGTCGCTCATTGACGACCCGAGAAAACGTAGGAAGAGGAAACAGCTGTGTAACAAAAACTTGCCAGCATACCTCACAAATGATCATACTATGGGAGTCACGTCGCTCGTCGACGACCCGATAAAACGTACGAAGAGGAAACAGTTGTGCAACAAAAACTTGCCAGCAGACCTTAAAAACGATCGTATTATGGGAGTCACGTCGCTCGTCGAAGACCCGAGAAAACGTACGAAGAGGAAACAGCTGTGCAACAAAAACTTGCCAGCAGACCTTAAAAACGATCGTACTATGGGAGTCACGTCGCTCGTCGACGACCCGAGAAAATGTACGAAGAGGAAATAGATGTGCAACAAAAACTTGCCAGCAGACCTCACAAATGATCATACTATAGGAGTCACGTCGCTCGTCGACGACCTGAGAAAACCTACGAAGAGGAAATAGCTGCGCAACCAAAAACTTTCCAGCAGGCCTAAAAAACGATCATACTATGG
>JXTB01000309.1:24770-35535 GCA_002914805.1 Parasponia andersonii | reverse complement strand
CAACAAAAACTTGCCAGCAGACCTCACAAATGATCGTACTATGGGAGTCACATCGCTCATCGACGACCCGAGAAAATGTACGAAGAGGAAATAGCTGCGCAGCCAAAAATTTGCCAGCATACCTAAAAAATGATCGTACTATGGGAGTCACGTCTCTCGTCGACGATCCGAGAAAACGTACGAAGAGGAAACAGCTGTGCAACAAAAACTTGCCAGTAGACCTCACAAATGATTGTACTATAGGAGTCACATCGCTCATCGACGACCCGAGAAAACGTACAAAGAGAAAACAATTGTGCAACAAAAACTTGCCAACAGACCTCACAAATGATCCTACTATGGGAGTCAAGTCGCTCGCCGACGACCCGAGAAAATGTACGAAGAGGAAACAGCTGTGCAACCAAAAACTTGCCAGTAGACCTAAAAAATGATCGTACTATGGGGATCACGTCGCTCGTCAACGACCCGAGAAAACGTACGAAGAGGAAAGAGCTGCGCAACCAAAAACTTGTCAGTAGACCTCAAAAAATAATCGTACTATAGGGATCACATCGCTAGTCGATGACCCGAGAAAACGTACGAAGAAGGAGGAGCTGCGCGGCCAAAACTTGCCAGCATACCTCAAAAACGATCGTACTATGGGAATCACATCGCGCAATAAAACGCTTGCCGATGACCCGGGAAAACGTACGAGGAGAAAAGGGGTGCACAGCCCAAATGCCTGCCAGCAAACCCCCTAAAGAACATTTTAACTACACGAAGAACTAAAAGAAAGCAGGGTCGGGATCCACCCGTTGGAAGTGGACCCTCCCTAAGGAATATTTTAGCTACACGAAGAGCTAAAGGAAAGCAGGGTCGGGATCCACCCGTTGGAAGTGGACCTTCCCTAAGGAACGTTGGAGGAATATTTTAGCTACACAAGGAGCTAAAGGAAAGTAGGGTCGGGATCCACCCGTTGGAAGTGGACCCTCCCTAAGGAATATTTTAGCTACACAAAGAGCTAAAGGAAAGCAGGCTCTACCCGGGGGATGGTTTATTTGCGCATGGGCAGGATGTGAACAGATTTGGAGTCTACCCGTTGGAAGTAGTCCAGTACCAGACCAATGTGAAGACAGAATTAAGATTAAAGTCTGTTTATTATGTCCTAAAAATACAAAGTGCACGGTTAATAGTGGTGCACGCTCATAAGCCCTACTTAAGGGAGGCAGGTTGCGAACGGACTCGTAAGGAGACGTCGGAGTAGTAGTGCCCTGTTTGTTCCCAGTAAGAGCCGAGCCCATGCCTTCTCCTTTACAACGACGGGTCCAAACAATGGTCGACCAATCCCTGGAGCTGGTTCCGAGCGCGGTCCCATTTGGGGTCGGAGAAGTCTAGCCACACGTGCAGGTCGAACTCTGCCAAAACAAGTCATAACAGAAGTTATACCTCTGTAAAACCGGATGAGTCAAAGCTTGCACCCTATCTCCGAAACTAATCTTAGCAGTCATGTCCCGAGGAGGACTCACTAATAGTCCGAAATCATGTCCATCCGAGTCATCTACAATTATTTATACAGACGACTACAACAAGGCTTAACTTTACCCCGGACGCGGTCAACAAAGAAAAAGAAAACAGACTAAAGAGAATTGCACTGTTCTTATTATATATTCGGAGGGTTACAACAAGGATCAGCTTTACAAATGTACAAAGTTAGGCACCCTAGTTACCTCCGTCCATGGGAGCGCGGCTAGTCCCGGCACTTGGACCAGCCCCAGTGGAGGGTGGCGTACCAGGGTCGGATTCATCACTGGATACAGTGACTGCGCCAGACCCCGAGACCAGGCTGAGCGCCAGGGGCTTCCGAAGTTCGATCTGGCGGACCAGAAACGGGGATAAGCTCTTTGGCACCAGAAGCAGATGTAGAGGGCCTGTCCTTTTCTGCAGCAAGCATCTTCAACACGTCAGCCAGATACGTGATGCTGATCTCATCCCCGAGCTGCTGCATGTAGTGCTTGACGGAATAGTGGTCTCTCTCGACGCCTTTCTAATCATCAAATTGGTCTGGCGTTACCACCTCAACGTAGCCTTCGAACTCTCTATTCTCCCAGCCAGACCTGTAACTTTCCGCAGAAAGGACGTCCACCTGCCTCTGGTACCTCATTTTTAGTTTCTCCGCGTCCACCAGCCTATCCTTCAGCGCCGCCAGCCTGAGCTCCGCTTGCCACTGCGATAAGTCGACCAAAAAAGTGTTAATGTCGGCAAGGTCCTCACTGTGTTTGCGAGACATCTCCATATGAGCACCCATCAGATTTTTGTGATCCAAAAAGAGATATCGATTTACCTCGTTAGACCGGTCAAGCCTGTGTTGTAGAGAATGAGCCTCTAGCTTGGCTTTCGCCTCGGCTTTCCTTGCTTCTTTGGCATCATCAATAGTCCTGTCACGAGCGACGAAAGCCAGTCCCATCTCTGCCCTCGCGCTATGCAATTCTTGCTCCTTCACCCTTAGCTCGTTCTGAGCTAGTCTGGCGGCCTCGGATTGGGCAAGTTTGTCAGCCTCCGCCTCAGCCAGTCTCGTAGCCAGCTCCTCACGTCTGGTCCTCTCGACGCTCAGAGCATGAGCCACCGCGCTGCCGACCCTCGCCTCCTCGAGGCTCCGATATAAATCGAAGTCAGACCTCAATTCGGCGAGGGCGGCCTCGCTGCGCTCGGCCAGTGCAGAGCGGAAACTCAGCTCCTCAGTCAAACCCCTGACGCGAGAGGAATAGAAAGACCGGATGGCAGCCAGCTACAAGTTAAACAAAAAAAAGAGGGGTCAGCGTTTAGCAAAGATGTTGAAAAACTTAGAAGCAACCGAGTGGACTAAACCTGTGCGAAAGTACGACTGGTGACCAGCTCGACGTTCTCCAAAGAGAGTGCCTCCAGTTCCAGCTCTACGGCTGGACCCTCTCTTTGGACATCGCCTGCGCCTGGGGAACACGGCCCGGCCCCCCTAGCCGTGAGGGCACCCTCTCCACCAGACGGGCATGCCCCCGAAGCAGTGGCGGCAGGGACGGAGGAAAGCTCGGCACCACCGAGAGTGTTGTCGGCCACGACGGGAGGTGGTGCGTCTCCTCTTGGCGGGCCGCTGTGCACCGACCTTCTTCTCCTTAGAAGGGTCAGCGTGGCCCCGTCGTCATCACTGTCAGACGAGGGGGCAACCATGCCCCTCTTCTCTGCCTGGCCCTCTTCTTCGTTAGATGAGCCGACCTCGTGTCGCCGCTTTATTGGGGCCGGGGGAGGGGAAGATAGCCAGGACTTCAACCTCGGAGCCCCCCCACTGAGCTCGGCGATCTCCCCACCGAGGCAAATAGCACCCGATTTCGAACCGGAGTTAGGGGTGGACGAGATTGGTGCAGCAGACTCCCCAGCTAGACTCAGCGGCGTCTCCTCACCTCTACCTGTGTCGGAGTGGGGGACCGCAGGCACTTCATCTCCTGAGAGCACCACGAGATGCCGGCCAGCGGGTGCCTTGGGGCGAGCCTTATGACCCGCGGCTCCCCCCTTGACGGGGGAGGGGTCAGCCGATAGGCCGGTCTCAGAACCTGCAAAGAACAAGCAACATGTTTAGGTCACGGCCATAATCCGACCCACGAAGCTCAAGGATACGAAAATGAACCCACCCCTAGCCCTCTTGGGGGCGGCGGCTTCCTCCCTGTGAGCCTGATGCATTCCTCGGCCACCAACCTCACAGCTTCCTCGAGCTCGTGACTAGACGGCACCACAAGATAGTTGGAGCCCGCCAATTGGCTCGAAGTCGTGACCTGCCGACCCACCATGGCGATTCGATCATGCTCGTCTCGGCGGAATCGATTCAGGGCAAAGGAGTCAAGTCGGCTCCGCAGATGCTTCGTGATGACCTAGGTGTCCAGGGGGAATGGAAGGTATGAAACCATCCTGGGCATCATATTCATCACCAGGGGGTTGAGAGTGGCCTGGATGTACCGGCAGTCCCCAGGAGATCCGAAGATAACAATCCTCTTCAGGCCTTTGAGCCGCCCCGCTGGCAAACGCGGCTTGAACCTACTCTCTTCTGCCGAGGCTGCACAAGACAAAATAACGTGAGCAATAACAAACGAGGAGAACACAGAAAATCACCACCAAGCACTTACTCTGCAGGAAAGCTGAGGGAACTTGGAAGTACTCCTCATTCACCCAATGGGAGCACCACGCCTCTCCAACGGCGTACAGCCTAGCGTGGGAGTCCCATTGCTTGTCTGACCTCGGCAAGCCCCAGAAGATATGACGTTCCGGTAGCGGTTGGAGGTTAAAGGTGGGGTAGGAACCTTTCTTGGGGATGAGGGTGAGTTTATAAGTATAAAAAACCACCTCCAGGTCGATATGCAAGTTGTAGAGAACTGACAGAGTAGAAAGCCCCATTAGAATCATGACCCTATTTGCATTTAACTGCATCGGATGGATCCCCGTCAAAGTGAAGAATTGGTAGATCAGAGGAGGTAGAGGGGATCGTAGCCATTCCAGGTGTTTTCTGCCCAAGATAATGGAGCCTTCGGGGGCAGAGGGACGAAGATACCAATCCGCAGGGCTCTCGACCCTTTGTAGCGTCACTCCACCGGGGAGGCAGAGCTGTCTCCTTAGTGTATCCAACTCTGAATCCACGATGGGGTACGAATCCTGATCTTGACTTGAAGCCATTGTTCTAGATATGAGTGAAAGAGTAAAAGTCTCTAGAAGGGAGGAAATCGGAAACCCAAGGATTTTATAAGGCTAGAATGATTGAAGATTTTAGTAAAGTGGCAAATGAGCATAATTGAGGCTTTTATAGAGGGGGAGCCGAAGAGTTTTTCTGGAAAAAGGGAGAGCAAAGGAGACCGAACAGTCGGAACTTCGAAATTCAAATAGATTTCGTGATATGGGATAGCGTGCCTTCACGTCGATAGGGAAGAAGCCACGTGCACTCCCCAAATTGGAGGAACAGATAAACGATTTCCCCACTTGACGGATACGAATCCATCAAGTAGGGAAATGAGGCAGTTGTGGGACCCGTTCTCAAATCATACACCACGTGAACGATTAAGCGGCAGAATAGATTACAAACCGGGCCCACCGTCTGACAGGTGTCGAGAGTGATTAGCTAAAGGCCACGCGGGTCACACGTGATATCACAATCAGCCGTTGGGCTGTCCGAGGTTAGGGCCGAGCCCGTTACAGACCCTGGACAGACTCGGCCCAGTCCGACCCTTACCTCGACAGCTGGGGGTTCAGAAGCCCCAAGGATCTTCCACCAAAATACGATGGAAAGTAACTCACAACTCCAGACCCAGACAGAGCATTTAATGCGATCTTAGATAGGCGTGTGCAGGGGGCAAGCCGTCCTGACAGAACTGCGATTTGTCTAAATCTCACTCCTGACAGATTCAAGCCATAGGAGGCGGCAGAAACCAGGCTACAGCGATACAGAGGTGATCACGGTAATCTCGGCCCGTGACCTCTGGGAAACACTTTGAGAAAAAAAGGTACTCAGTCCTGAGATTGAGACCCAGATGGTTCACAATCTCAGGACTACATATATATGAGCTATGCGTTCTCGAGAGGGGCATGTACACATACAAAAATAGATATTTAAAAGTTTACAAGCAAGAAACAAATATACACTCATATAGAACTAAATCTTTGCTACCTTGAATCAAAGAAAGACCACTGACTTAAGCATCGGAGAGTCTTTGCAGTGGCCACCCATGCCTCTCCGACCCTGCCTGAAGTTCAGAGCACTTTGGAATAGTAAGGACACGTGGACAGTTGGAGAACACATCATCAATGGTTCAAAGACACGTAATCGGCTGGTGAGAAACCGCTCCAACAATTATAAATTTAAAGAAAAAATACTTATTAGTAATTAATTTCTATCCTCTCATTAGAATTTATTAGACTTATAGTTTTTTGTGTTTTCTATTAGATTTCAGAATAATAATCTAATAAGTTTTCACATTTATTTTAAATATAACTCGAATGTAGGGTAAAAATTTATTAGACTTATAGTTTTTTATATTTACTATTATATTTCAGAATAATAAATTTTTACATTTATTCGTAAATGTAGCGTAGGATAGAGAATTGTTCAATATTCAATTTAAACAGTGCTTCCCATTTACATTTCGGTTCCGTGGCAAATATGTCGCTAAAAGTTCTCAAAAATCTTTGTTTTTCTTTTATTTTTTGAATAAGGAATAATAAAATAATAAAAACTTGGTCAAAAGCATTTACATGCAAGCTTCATTTAGTTAGACCTATACAGCTGGTTGACCATTTCATGAAGTACTAAAAAACCTCTGTTTAGCAAAATTTCCATCGAAGTTATCGGAATAGGATTAGTTGTTGGACTAAGCTTTGGGAAAAGTTTTAAAGTACATTTGCCTTTTCGGGTGTTCTTATAGCTATATAACACGTGGGCACAATAAAAATTCTTTCATCTTGTGAAACAAAATAGTGATGGTGGTAGTGGACCGGTGTATTGTCATTCTAATAAAAGATCTTTTTCTCTTTTTTTTTTTTTTTCTTTTCCATTCTTCCGGCAAAATCATTACTAATTCGACATAAAACTCTCATCTTCAACGAAACTTTAGCTCACGGTGCTGATTATATACCATATACCTTTTTAGATTTTATACGTGTCTAACAACGAAACATAATTAAACATGTAAAAACCCGAATTTTTAGAGAATAATTTAGATATTTTATCAATTTTTCAGATATTATATAAGAATAGATTAATTTGTAAAACTTTTATGCAAAAGGATAAAATTATAATTAATTTTGTTAATTAATAGAGTTTGGAAATCGAGAACTATAGTGCAAATTTTTAAAAATCTGCACAATCTCATATATTCTCACTCACGTGGGTTCTCTTTTCCCAGTCACTCTCTCTCTCTCTTCCTCACCCGATTCTCTCTCTCTCTCTCTCGTTCTCGCTCACTCGGCCAAAGGGGAAGAAGAAGGCCGCGCTGCCTCCTGCCATCGTTCGCCCGAGTAGCCCACCGGTGGAGCTTCCCCATGCCATGCCGAACCGACGCCGACCGATTGCCGCCATCGGAGAAGCTGTTGCCGGAGAAGAGGAAGTGGGCCGTTTCGGATTTTTCGTCGCCGGCGACGATTCTGGCCACCATTTGACCTCTAACCAGGCTCGTTGAATTCGTCTCGTCGAGAGGAAGCTCAAGGTATATATATCTTAATCCCATACTACCCGAATCAAAGTTGCCATTTTTGGAAGCTTGAGTTGACTTTTTGATCTGGCAGTTGGATCGTGTTTTTGTTGTCATTTTTGGATTGTACTCGGAAAATGAAGAAGTTTGATATATATATATATATATACACATATATATTTAGTGATCGGCTCGAAAATTGAAATCGGACGGCTCAGATTTACCTCGATTCACGTGCCACCTGTCCGGTGTGGGCTCGGATCCGAATTGGACAAGTTATATGTCTAACCTACCTATTTTGGGTGCTAGAAATTCAATGAAGATGTCCGTTTGTGGAATTGAAGCTCCGTTGAGAAATTGGTTTTTCACAAGAGGACGATCGAGGGCTTGGAATTGGTTCCTGACTCTCCGGATGATCATCGACGACGCCTTGAAGATTTAATAACGTGGTATCGCTATTCTTGTGAGGTAGGAATTTGGTCACCTTTGTTTTCAACTATTTTCGAATAAAACTTATTTTCTGCAACATATGAGAACAAATGTGGTTTTTGATTTTCTTGAACTATTGTAATATAGTTCGTTATCTTGGTAATGCTTGAAGCGTGCTATTATGGTATTTGGAATGTTTGAGTTTTGTTTTAGCATTGAACCAAGATTACTACTTTCCATTTTTGTTTGTGACCTCATGTATGTCATTCTGCTGTCTGTTCTGACGTGGATAATGATGATACTTGAACATATTTTTAATTTACATTCTTTTCGGTATTTATTCGATCTATATTTAATGATGTATACGAACTGTAAGAGATATTCATATGATGGAATTCCAAATATTTTATTTAAAATGAACTATTTTATAAAACTAAAACTTTTTAGACGTTTTTAAATAAATTAAAGAATTTTTCATCATTGCGAAATTCTGTTTCTGCCGCCAACCCATATTTTAGATTGTGATAAAACGAAGTCAAAAAATACAACTCGTCCGTGGCCAGTAACCACTATAAATTGACATCTGAATCTCGTATATTATTAGCATTAACATATGAATATGCATCTATTCAAGCTGTTGCTTCTTTTTTTTTTTTTTTTTTTTTCTTTTACTCTTCTGATTTTATCTCAGGGAGGATACGTGTCCATCTCCTATTTGCTAAACATATATAATAAGCTCAGAATTTAATCTCTTTTACCCCTTTTGAGTGGAAAAGAGTGAAATTTATGAACGCCCCCGGAACACGGTATACCCGTGATAACATTCACCAACGTAGAGACAAACACTTCCAAAGATCATCTGAAACGTATAATTATATCCCTGACCTGTCTTTTCTTGGTGAGTCCATTGAATGTGGGCTTTGTTGGGCCCACGGGTGCAATGTGGGGGCATATTTTCAACAATGTGCCAATGCCTTTGTGCGACGAAGTATGTGAGCATCTCCGAGACTGAGAGTTGTGCTTTTTCAGTGGCTAGCTAAGGGCAGAGGCTGAGCTCGTGTCCTTGAAAATGCCCCATCACATGCTGCATACCCCACTGACATTAGTAAAGTTGATAGATTATGGAATTAAATTTAGTTGTGACATGTGAGATGCTTGGAAAATTTAAATTTCGAGAGAGAAATGCTGAAGACATAGTTGTGACAGTTTAATTTCAAATGTCTATGGCCATGGCTCACATCGTCACATGTAGTAGCTCATTACTAGTTAATGTGGTTGTGATTAGACAGTCACTTATCATTGTTACTCTCCAATTTGGAGCGAGTATTTAAGACATTGGACATAACCACATTTCTTTTGTGTGTGAATGCTTAGTCTATTATTCTCCTTATCTTCAAAATAATAATAATAATAATAATAAATAAATAAATAAATAATGAGCCTTTAATTCAAGATACATTTCCGAGGATAAATGCAGCAATTATTGTGAACAAGGGAGCTATTTCTTATTATAGAGAAAAAGAATAACAAAAATATGGTGCAATCTTAGATCTACATCAATGGTCAGTACCAGAAAGTCAAGAATCAACTCAGAGTAAAAGTGTCAGATCGCATGACGTTGTCTCGACTAAAAAAAAAACTAGATTAAATTTCATGAAAACAAGCAAGTTGCAAAGGAAAATAAGTTTATCAGACCAAGTAAATTGACTATCAATTTATTACCTAATTTTATATTACTACTCAAATTTGTATTCACATTATGTAGTTTATTCTCAAAATTAGAAAACACTGAGTCACTCTCACCTATATAAAGAAAGCTTAGTTTTGCTATTTTTGATCTCACAATTACTTTACTATATACTTATTCTCTATAATTCTAATTGTTCTCAGCTTAGACTTAGAGAATTTTTGTAATTCTCTAGAAAATAATGAAAAATAGTAGATATAAGCTTATCTTTTTTAAAATTAAATCGTTATAAAATTTTCATCTTTTATTTACTTTATTCTTCAATTCATTTTATATACAAGCTAAATCTTATAATTTATAAAATTTATTGTTAACAAAACTTGGTCTAACACTAAGAGATGTATAATCTAGTGAAAAAAATAATAACTCCCACTTGTGACATGTCAGTTGATGGCAACTTGGCAAGCTTTCCGGTGTGAGAGGCATGGCTGAGTCTCAATGTATAAAATCACTAAATTGTCTTAACATAGGAGTGAAAGGCGAAAGGGAAATGCGAAAGGGAAAGGATAAATCAAGTGGATATACTCAATATGTTAACTGCTGTACTAGACTTTTTTTTTTTCAAGCTAAAAAAGAAATTAAAATTTTTTAATAACTTTAAATAATGGTCGTTTACCTGAAGACCTAACTAAAAATTTGTGAAAATTTAGGGGGTTTTAGCAAAATGGCCGAATTGTGGCACCTCTTTAGTAAACGTTCTTTCTTTTCAAATATTAAAGCAAAGTGGCTAGGTATATTAGTTTTAGTAGCGAAATGATATCAGTTCCAATAGATAATATATATGATATACCCAATATTTAAAAAAAAAAAAAAAACTGATATAATTTTTTTATAAAAAAATGGTAAACTAACACATAAAATTGATATAACAGCTATTTGGCAAAAAAGATGGAAAAGGAAAAAAAAAACATTTAGCGAAAAGATGCAAAAAGCGGTAAATTCTTAAAATGAAGTGAAAACAAGGACGAATTGTTATAGAAACTCAAGACTTCATGAACTTCGTTGAGCCCAATGGACTTTGAAGAACCCATGCATTGAGATGTCATTTGCAAGTATTATTTCTAATTCCGCATTTTGCTGCGAAGTTTCATGACTTCCTAAGTTTAATTATCCCTTCTTTGTCCGTTCATTTATTGAAA
The DNA here is from genome assembly GCA_002914805.1 of Parasponia andersonii. Taxonomy (NCBI): domain Eukaryota; kingdom Viridiplantae; phylum Streptophyta; class Magnoliopsida; order Rosales; family Cannabaceae; genus Trema; species Trema andersonii. The sequence goes on along the minus strand of JXTB01000309.1, from coordinate 25,045 downwards.
TATCATCAGTATTTCCAAATTTTCAGACGATTCCGGGCTTTCCTTTATATTAACGCAAGCAATTTTATTTTAGTTGAATATTATTTACGAAATATGAAGTAGCGTTAAAACTACGGTTAAGATTCCTCCAGAAAAAAAAAAAAAAAAACTATAATTAGAGTTAATCCTATTTTTACCTATCCCATTTCGGTTCTTGGTTTTGAAAATATTTTGTCTCAGTTGATTCTCTAAACTTTCAAATGTTACATTTAGTTGAACTATGTGCTTTGATTTTT
>JXTB01000309.1:5303-24760 GCA_002914805.1 Parasponia andersonii | reverse complement strand
ATTTTTTTTTTTTTTTTTTTTTTTTGTGTTAATGTTTTTTCATAGTGTATAGCAAGATAGTTCAAACTAGCAATATAACAAAATTAAGACAAAAATGCATAGTCAATTAACGTTAATTTATTACAGTTACAGTCGTTTGCAATGTAGGCTGCTTCCTTTTTTTTTTTTTGGCTTAGAATTTGCAATGTATGCTGCTGTTTTCTTTTCAAAAGTAATTATGTTTTATTGTTATACTGTCGTCATCCAGAGTTATTTTTGTTTGTCGTTTATACGTCGTTTTCTATTACATCACGGTCGTTTATCGTGGCTTTTAAGATATGTTATCATTTCTAAGTTACTGTCCGAACCTTTCTCATGGAATTTGTCGTTTTAGTAGTCAATGTCGTTTGTAATCTTTTACATTTGATGTCGTTTCTTTTGGATTTGTCGTTTACTTATCTAGGGTCGTTTTTCGTACATGCTGCAGTCTCTTATAGTTACCGTTTTTTGCCGCCTGTACTTTATTTGTCGCGTGTGGGTTACATTGTTGTTTACTCGTTTTCCATATTAACTGTCCTTTGTAGTTTATGTTTACGCTTTATATTATTTGTCCGTTCAAGAAAAAGTGTCGTTGTTATTTCAACTGTCGTATTGTAAATTTTTGGTGTCGTTTTCCATAGTCCTTGTCGTTTTTCTTGGGTTATTATTTATTATCTCAGGTAGTAGAACTAGAACATTAGGAAAAATTAATTAATTAATTATATTAAAAAAAAAACTCTGGAAGAAGAGAGAGAAGAGGCAGAGGAGCAAGGGAGAGCAGAGCCAAGGCTGGCTTCAGTTTCATCAATGGTTCTTCTAATCGTTCTCACTTTCATAGCCATGGCTTTGATCTCAGTGCCCTCCCTTCACGCCCAGGACATGTAAGCCCTCGAATCCCCAATCTTTCTCTTTCTAGGTTATGTATTCGTGTTGTGAATTTTATGTATGGATTTAGGATTTTGAATGACCTAATCTTGTGCGATCAAAGCTTTAAGAAAATTTTTTTGATTGAAATTGGTGCAGAAATGGCGAAATCGGAGGAATTGGGCTTAGGGCTCTGCTAAGTTTCAAAGAAACTCCATATGGAAGCAACGCCACTTTTGAATGCTCCCCTTCTGGTCCCTGTGTTCCCTGTCTTTACTCCGAAAAGGTATCATGAAAATTTTCTAGTGATTCCCAGATATGGGTTTGGTGTTTCTGTAATCTTGATAACTGATAAGTAGTATTAGTTCTTTAGTTTGCTTTGTTAGAAGTAATTTCCTCTTTAGTTAGATAGCAATGTAGTTTTTGTGAGATTTCAAGGAATTGGATTAGGATTTGTTGATTAGGTGGGTGACACTCTTTTTACGAAAACCCTCTTATAGTTTAGACACTTTTGACATAGACAAGAATTTTTCTTGTAAATGGTACTCAATGAAGCTATGAACATGTTCAAAACTGCCTTTGGCGTTATCTGGAACTGAGTGCCTTTTCGAATTAAATGATGCATTTTTGCTGTGCAGTATCTATGATGGTACTGTTTTTTTTTTTTTTTCCCCCCCTTTTTATTTGGGCATCCGATTACTTCAAAATGGATTCTGCATTTTATCTTTTTAGTTGCAATGTTTAGAGATTTCTGCTTTGCCTCATATTTGGACGTTAATCTTTCCCTTTGTTTGGTAGAATGACGTAAAATATCGCTGCAGTGAGACTGGTTATCGGATCCCATTGAAATGTGTGGAAATAAAACATGGTTCTAAAGATGCCAATGAAAAAGTTTCTCGAAAGAGTCGATCTACTTTGGAGATTTTCCCCAGAAATGTAAAGCTACATGTGCATAATTTGGAAGAACTAGGTACCAAGTTGAAACACAGAAGGTTGCTGGCTGATTCATCGACGCAAGAGAGGGGAAACCAAGCTTACATTACGTATAGAAGCTGTATACCGGCAGTTAGTGAAGAAAAGTTGTCTGTACTTGGTTTTGAGGTATGCTTCTTTTTCTTCTTCTTCTTCCTTTTTTTTTTTCTTATTGTCGGACTTGCTCGGCTATTTGTGCAACAGTTATTTCACCTAAATCAGACTATTTTGGAAGTTGAATTTTTGTCTTCATTTTGAAATACATGTACAGATGTCGTTTCCTAGGATCCTGGAGAATTAATCAGAAAGACTGAAAGATTCACTTTCACATGCTAATTGCTATGAACGATACATAGTACCATGGGCTAATGGTTGTTAAGATAGTGTGTTTTAGTGTGAAAGATACACTTTCACGTGCTAAATGTTTTGATGCTAGAGATGAAACTGGTTGTTAAGATAGTGTTTTTGTGTCCGTGTATGCATATATATCATGTGTTAATGATGAAGACAGGAGGCATTTTAATAACACGATCACATGTTTGGGTAGATTTAATTCTAGCTCATCTTTGTTATACACGTCATTTGACAAAATCTTTTATACAAATCTGGACAGGAAATTGTGTTTTGCTTGTTGCTCGTCAGTGGTTCGTTTATATATTTCAGAAAAAAGCGGACTGCTGCTCTTTCTGGATTTGGGAGGATCCAGACCAACTCCAGATTTTAGAATTTTTTTTTTCGATTTTTTTTAAAATTATTACTCTCTCCATGGTGGTCTGAACTCCAGATTTCATATTGTTGTTGTTGTTGTTGTTTTTTTTTTTTTTTCTGGCTCTTTTTATTAGTGATTTTAGATTGAATTTTGTGCTTAAATTCTATATGAAAACCCCGACGGTTGAGTATATATGAAGTTGTTTGAGTTTTTTAGTAGTATTAACTGAAACGAACTTTATTTTATTTGTACAATGTAACCCCTTGGTGCATTGCATTGTAGCCATAGAAAATTGTACTAATGGTCTCTAGTTTTCTAGTGTTGGAAATTTCAATTATGGCATGCGAAGTGTTGCTTTCTTCTTCCAAGTGTTTATTATTAACCTTGAAATGTGTCCTCAAGTTTGAAGATCGATAGCTTCAGTTATCCACAACTCATTCTGTAGAACCTTTGGACAGTTGTATAGATTTGGTACAGCTGTCGCTGCAAGCTTGAAATTAGAATTTAGTAATAATACTGGAAATTAGAATAGCGATCTCAACAACATTCCAGAGCTGGGACCAATAGAAGCTGATGTCTAAAGAGTGGCGTAAGATCTGAACCATTTATCAAGGCCGTTGCAGTCAATCCAATTTTTTACCACTTGATGATGTATAATAATTTGGTTTCATAATAGTATATGACAAAAACCTGTGGCCATCTGAGAACCCATCATGATTTTGAAATTTAACCTACACGCCCCAATTTCCCAATTTTTACAGATGTAATGTTGCTTTGCCGCTGTTTTTATAAATCCTGTCAATTTGCCCCAATTAACATTCAACACTAAAAAATCTATGGACATTGTGATGAGGGTTAAGTATAAGGTTGTGTTAGAAATAATCTTGGTCAAGGGGGTTGCTGTTGGAATAATGGCGTTTGGTGGGTAGATACCAAATGGGGACAAATTAGCATTATATTTGAAAAAACTTGGACGCTTAAGTGAAATTTCAAATATAATGAGATAAATGACGTTTCTCAGTAAAAGTCGGGGTACAGTTTATTTTGTCCTAAATTGTAATCGAAAAAAATATCATAGTATACAGGAACTAAATTATTTTAAAAAAAAAAGAAAAAAAAACTTTGTATCCGAACAATAAAAACGACTCACGTGTCAACACTTGTTGTTGACAAATTAGCGACCTGCAGCATTTGACATTTGAATCGCTCTTTATCTCGAAAAATCTCAATCTTAATCAACAAGTTCATCAAGTCCAAAGAAATTTTGGTTTTCATCGCTTCTAAGTGTTTCTTTCACAAAATGACGCAACATTTGTTCTTTTCCTCTTTTTTTTTTTTTTTTTTTTTCTTTTTCGGTATGTAAGAAAATGACAGAACATTTCAATTTCAGTTGAGATACTTGAGATGATAAACAAAATGCGTTAAAACTAGAAATAATATTCAACAAGCGTCATCCTCTACAAAAAAATGTAAACTTGTCCGTATCCCTTCTTGTTGGTGCGTTCTTCTACCAACTGTCTACGTGTTTTTTTTTTGTTCGATTTAATTCTGTTCTCGATTTCGAAGAAAGAGTCAAGGGTGGCCATCTGTAAGGCTTTCTGATGCTTAAGTCAGATACATCAGATATTTTTTTCACAGGATAATAAAATGATGGTAATGATAGCAAATGAATAATAATAATTCTCTTTTCTAAAAACTGTGTTATATATATATATATATATGTGTGTGTGTGTGTGTCCTGAAATTAAGTGCTCAATTCTCCTTAATTTCAGGACTAATAACCTCATTTTCCTCGTTATGGATTTTGCAACTCCCTTTGATTCGATGTTGCTTATTTACCACGATATCTTCTGATATGTGCCCACATCAAACGAGATCGTGGTTGTTTATAGCTTTGTAAGGTGGTTCACCTAACGCACATGGTGACTGTAAGAGAGCATTAAATGCTCTATCTAAGTCTGAGGTTAAATGTTACTTGTGAGAAAGGAGAATTATAAAGTCTCGAGGGCTTTAGACCTCATATTTAGGGTGATTTAGATTCGGCTGACCCTTCTAAGGGTTCGTCTGATGCAGACCTCAAACGAGGTTTAGCACTAATTTTCGTGGATTTAGCAAACCTATACTGCGTTATGTGAAACTCACGTGCCGTTTAAGTAGTGTCTCTCGTGGTTGTTTATAACTTTGTAAGGTGGTTCACCTAACGCACATGGTGACTATAAGGGAGCATTAAATACTCTATCTAAGTCTGAGGTTAAATGTTACTTGTGAGAAAGGAGAATTATAAAGTCTCGAGAGCTTTAGACCTCATATTTAGGGTGATTTAGATTCGGCTGACCCTTCTAAGGGTTCGTCTGATGCAGACCTCAAACGAAGTTTAGCACTAACTTTCGTGGATTTAGCAAACCTATACTACGTTATGTGGAACTCACGTGCCGTTTAAGTAGTGTCTTTGAGAGTCCATATTGAATTTATTTATTATATCCTTTTACTTTACCACCTCTTGAACCGAGTGGCAAGTATCACGGAAATGGGCCTTAATGGGGAAATCACACATTTGGCCTATTAATGTAAGAGGGAAATTATGGCTTAAATCCATATTATATGTCAGTTACCAATGTAGTTGCACGTTTCCCTATGCCTCGAATTTTCAAATTTTAAAAACTTTTATCTTTTATAAATTTCCCTCATGCTATTCCTTTGGCGAAATGACCTTTCCACTCCTCTACTATAAAAACTGTACTTGCTCTTATTTTACTTTGCCAAAAGTTTTTAGGTGCACTTGCTTTCTCTCCCAAAATCTCCCACGTTCCCAAATCTTAGGATTTTGGAATCTTTTCTTCCTTCAAAGCCTTTAGCTTCTCAATCCCATTCATTAAACTGGCCCCAAACTAGAGTCAAAAGCTCCATACTATTTCAGATTCTGATGTGGATTTACTGAGGAGGCAGCTCTGCATCCCTGGTGGGGTTACCCTTCAAAGGGTCAAGGGTCTTTCTAACTGGTATTTGCGTCCATCCTCTTTCGAGGGGGTCATCATCTTGGGAAGAAAGCATCTTGAATGGTTGCGATTTCGTCTTCCCCCACTTGTTCATCAATTTTTTTCTTTGACAGGGATTCATCCTATGCAGCTTAAGGCCAATGAAATCATGATTTTAATGGGGCTTTAAGCTCTATCAATGTTGCTGAACACACATATTGACCTTGATGTGGTTTTTTATGCTTACAAACTTACACTCATCTCCAAAAAGAGCTTCTACCCTACTTTCTACCTCTAGCCACTCCACATTTTCTAGGGTCTACCTAGGTCAAACAAGCAATGAGACTCTCACTCCAAGCTATATGCTGTAGGAGGAGTGTGGTGCTCTCCATGGGTGAATGAGGAGCATTTCTAGATCCCATCATATTTTATCCATAGTAAGTAGTGTATTGTCTTTTAAGGTCTGTATGTGCCCCCCTTTTCTCTTTTTTTTTTTGAATCTAAATCCACATAGATTCTGCAGAGGAGAGCATATTTGACCAATGACCGTCAGTAGGCTGGCTCTAGGAGCTAGAGGGGGATGGCCGTTTTCAAGTCATCTGGCGACTGCCGCCACATTCAGGCTATTCTGAGCCCTCAGGTGATGAAGATGATGCTATGGATGGTTTCGCTCCTTCCCTTCCCATTGGATACGTGGGTCATCACCAAATAACTCCAGAGCAAGCTTGACGCTTCGTCGTTAAATCTATTCCACCAAGATGAATATAATTGTGTTGCCCTAGTTGATCGTCCGGTCATGGCTTCAAATCAGATTGCAGGGCTTAATAACCTTTTGCACCAACCAGTCATGAGCTCGAAGAGGCTGTGGGGCTCATGCATAGGGAGTGCGCCAGGCTATATGGTGATGAGGTCACGGCTCCTAAAAGGATCAAAGCTAGAGCTTCATTGATATTATTTTTATTTAATATATATATATAAGTGGGTAGCCCTCTTCGGAGGCAACTGTTAAGGTTTTTGAGGCGGCGGTGGCCGCGGAGGCCTCTATCGCCGGTGACACGTCGGCGATGGCTATAGAGGCTTCTATTGCCGATGATACACCACCTTCTTTTACCCTCATCCCCTTACTCCAGAGTATTGATAGGCACTGCTAGGGTATCTTTGGCAGAGGGGAAATGGGTCCTCATTGTTGTCGAGGAGGAGTCGCATTCTACAAATGCGAAATACACCCAAGGAGAGGATCCAGTCAAAAAATTCAAGCTAGAAGCACTCTTTCTAGAGAATATGGATCTCATTACTAGCCACAGTATTGCACAGGTTTGGGTCATTCTACTTATGTTTCCATGTCCTTAAATGTTACAAACCTGACTTTTGTTTTTGTTTTTTTTAGTTAGCTGCTACTCGGTCTTTTTACTCGTCCCATATTGGGGGGCTGACTCGCCTGTTGAATGCAAATGCTGCAGCAGCAAAGCAAAGTGATATCTCTTCCACCACACTGAAGGCGGACTTCGACTTGTATTGAAGCCTGGAGGATGCTAGGATCAGCACCGTAGTGGCTCATGCCCTGAGCACTCTAGAGATCAAGAATGAAGAATTGGTCGCCAAGTTGGTCAAGGCAGAGGGGAAGATTAGATCCCTCGAGCCAGAGGTTCTGGGTATGTGTTCTCAAGCCGAGCTTACTAGCCTAGCTCAAGCTGAGGCGAAGCTTAAAGAACAGGAGCTACAGAGTGTTGTGGTTGAGATAGGACTCACCTTCATTGCCTGTGACAAGCTGTTGATGAGGCTAAAGAGGCAAAAAAGGCTAAGACGAAAGCCAAGTTAGAGGCCCACTCCCTGCAGCGCAGGCTCGACTGATCCAAAGAGGTAACCAGTCGTCTCCACTTGGAGTACTATAAATTATTGAAAACTCATGTGGAGCTGACCCATGAATGCAACAAAGTCTTAGCTAACATTAATAGTCTTTTGGTTACTCTCTCATAGCGTCAGACAAAGCTGAGGTTGGTGGCCCTGGTAGATACAAAGATATTAGAGATAAGGTATTAGAGGCATGTGGACGTTGTTTCTGCGGAGAACTACAGGTCTGGTTGGGAAAACAGAGAATTCAAGGGCCACGCAAAAGTGGTAACACCAGACAAGTTTGATAAGTAGAAAGGTGTCGATAAGACCACTACTTCATTGGGTACTACATGCAATAGGTAGGAGACGAAATTAACATCGTGTACCCTGCTGATATGCTGAGGATGCTCGACGAAGAGAATGATAGACCCTCGATATCTACCTTAGTCAGCAAGGAGGTAATACTTGCCTCCACTCCACCAGAGCAAGCCACGGATGTGTTTGAGGTGTTAGCTTGCTTCTGGAACTTCAACTAGCGCTGAACCGAGTGCTGTTATTCTATCCAGTGATGAGTCTGAGCCTGATGTGCCACTGCCCGTTGAAACTGATCTGAGTGTTAATCCTGGCATCCCTCCCCTTGTTGGAGGTAATTAGGGACCCTTGCTCCTCTGTATATTTGTAAAATATGAACTGTGTAGTATAAAGCTGGCCATTGTTGTAACAATTTGTTTAAGTAATAAAACTGACATATGTTGCTTATCCTTATTTGGTCTTCCTCTTTCTATTGCTTGTATTTCTAGTCAGGGTCGGATATCATATATGATATTATTCCTTTATTGGCGTTTCGGCCGACCTCTGGGTCTGGTCCAATGATATATAATTTGGAATTATTAGTAAATCCTCTCCACGCTATGATTGACAAGATTAACTTCAGAAATCGAGACTTAGTTCCAGTTCACCTAATGCCGCGGATATGTAACTACTCTTATGGCTTCTCTTAACAAAATTTGATCCGTGCGTGTGGTTGGACTTTTTCGATCCCAAATAGAATCGCACTAGGGACCAGTTTCAGGGGTTGATAGATTCTTGATTAAATCCATCGTTACTAAAGAAAAGGCTTGGGCTTGGCTCTTACTGAGAGTAGATAAGGCATTATCATTCTGATGTGTCCCTGCGAGTTCGGCTCAAACCCTCTCCCAAAAAGTAAGGTCGTCAGAGTTTGGGTCCTCGCCAATCGTGTGTTTTGTAAATAAAGTATTAATAAATAATAATTGGCCTCGATTTATGCTTTTGTGTTTGAAGGGACTCATTTTTTTTATATATTTCTTTACGTAATCTATCTGGGTTTATTTCCAATGAACAGACCCCCAAGGGGTCTACTTCTAACGAGTAGACCTTGGTTATGTCTTTGATTAGTCTTTATCCATTTTTTGACTAATTGTTTAGAGGGTTGGTGCTGGTGAAAATATCTGTCACACAACTCTTTCCATTTTGTAGGCACTTATTGGTAAGGATTTTATCGCGAAATTATTTCTTATCGTGTGAACGGGTGAGCGGTTGGCAAACATTTATTGCATAACTCATTCCCTTTCGTACGTATTCTTGGGTCATTGGCAAGTGTTTTAGAGCACAATGTGATATCTATAGTATGATTTTTAGCACATAAAGTATCTCAGTGGATTTGCTACAGGAAAAAAGGCTTTGTTAGGTGTATTGAGAATCAGATTCCGATGGGTAACAAATTGGCTAGTAAAATATTGGTAAATTGATGTGATAGGCATTTTGATCTGTGCTGAAATTGAACTTTTTATTCAATAATGGAAGTAATTACATACGACTTACACATAATAGTTTTTCAAGTGTTAGGTGCTCCATGTGTTGGATAAATTCTTCCCAGTCTTGAGTTCTTTCAGAGTGTATGTGTCGTTGTCAAGTGCTTTGAGTACCTCATAGGGTTAGACCTAGTTAAAATCTGACTTTGAAGAATTTCCTGTTCTGACCTTTAAGACCCAATCTCTAGTGTTAAATCGACGAGCATTGACCTTCTTTGGATAATAGGATCTAGCCTACTGGTGGTAAGAGGCTAGATGGATCAGGGCCACGTCTCTAGTCTCTTTAAGGAGGCTCGTGTTGCGGCTTAGCTACTGTTCATTTAATAAAGAGTCTTTTACTACTTCAGAGCAAAGGATCGGAAGGCCGATTTCAGTTGGGATCATGACCTCTGACCCATAACCATAGCGAAAGGTGTCCTCTCAATTGGTCTTCGATCAGTAGTTTGATTGGACCATACTATGGTTGACATCCCTTCTAACCACTTTCCTTTAGCCTCTTGTAACTTTTTCTTGATGTTGCTAGAAATGGCCTTATTTGTTGCTTCCGTTTGGCGATCCCTTTAGAGGAACTTACGAATGAAAAACTAAGCTTGATATCATATAAGTTGCATAGTTCCTTGAGTTTGGCATTCTGGAATTATGTGCCATAGTCAACATGTATCTCTTTTTGGTTCCCATATCAGCAGATGATATTTTTCCAAATGAAATTAATTATGTCTGTCTTATTGACGGTGGTATAAACTTCAAGTTCTACCTATTTGGTGGAGTAGTCTGTGACTAGCAAGATATATCTTTTACCACCAAGGCTCTTAGAGAGTTCTCCCGTGATGTCCAGACCCCATTTGGCGAAGGGCCAAGGGGTAATGATTGAATGGAGATCTTTCACTGGTTGATGTTTCAGAGGGACAAAGCTTTGATATCTGTCACATTTCTTGACAAACGGGACTGCCTCGGTCATTATATATAGCCAGAAATATCTACCTGCCATTGCCTTATTGGCGAGGCTTTGTTCGCTAGAGTGGTTTCTACATACCCCTTTGTGAATTTCCTCCATCAACTTCTGGGCCTCCACCGCTCAATATTAGTCTCATTATTGACCTTCTGTACAACTGTCCTTTCAACATGCCATATTGAGTAGCTTTTACTTTGATCGATCTAGCCTTAGCGGGGTCTTCCAGTAGCTTGCCTGTTTTCAGGTATTGTGTAAACGGCGTCATCCAGCATTCTACCTTAGATTCTATATGAACACATAGTACGCGGGGTTCTCCTCAGGATCCCTTACGTACTCGTTCTCCAGCAGCACCTCTGTATGCTTGGTTGTTTCTTCTAATGAGGCATTTTTAGCTAACTTGTCAGCCTTCTAGTTCATCTCCCTAGGTAATTTCTCAATGTCGAATTTGCTAAACTCGGCTTTTACCCCCATCACCTTAGAGAAATACTTGTGTAGCCTTGGCTTTTTTACCTTAAAGTCTTCTTTTATCTGGCCCACTATCAGCTGTGAATCAGTTCTCACTATAATGCTTCCCACCCCAAAGTGGGTAAACAACTCCAGACCCTAGAGTAGTGCTTTGTATTCTACTTCGTTGTTGGTTGCCTTGAACCTGAGCCTCAGGGTTTTCTCTATCTTGAGCCCTGCAGGGGTCTGCAAAACTATCCCGATACTAGACCCTAAGATATTCATAGATCCATCGGTATAGAGTATCCAGGTTGAGTTATCCGAAGCCAGAGATGTCTTTGATGGGTCTTGTTGGTCTCCAAAGGATTAAATTTCTACTAGGAAGTTCGTTATGACCTGTCCCTTCTTAGTCACTCGAGGATGGAACTCGATGTTGTAGGTTCCCAGCTCGATGGCCCATTTGGTCAGACGACCTGACAAATCTAGCTTAGCCAGAATCTGTCGGATGGGGAAATTCGTATATACCGTGATCAGATGCATTTTGAAGTATTGCCTCAGCCTCTTCTTTGCATTTATCAGAGCCAGAACTAATTTTTTGGCTATGTTGTATTGTGTTTCTGCGTCCAATAGTATCTGGCTTATATAAAACACGGGCTTTTATTTACCTTCCTTTTTAATATACAATACCGTACTGACCACCACCTCAGATACCGCTAGATAAGCATACAAGCGGTGTCCTTCTTTCGGCAAAAACAAGATAGGAGAGTGGCTAAAGTATTCTTTGAGTTCTGTCAATGTCTTATCCTATTCCTTCCCCCAAGTGAACAAGGAACTTTTCTTTATATACTAGAAGAATGGACGACACCGATCAGACATCTTGGAGATGAACCGTCTGAGTACTGCGATTTTCCCGATCAAATGCTGAACTTCTCCGATTGTCATGGGTCATCGTATGTCCACGATTGAAGACAACTGGATAGGATTAGCTTCAATGCCTCTTTTTCTCACTATGTGTCCCAAAAATTGGCTATAGAATACTCCAAAGGCGCACTTTTTAAGGTTCAGACGCATTTGGTAATGTCTTAAAATTTGGAAGCATTCGTCCAAATATCCCAGGTGGTCTATAGCTTCATTACTTTTCACGACCATATCGTCGATGTAAACTTCTATCGTTTTTCCCAGTAACTCAGCGAATATTTTATTCATCAGTCTTTAGTAGGTTGCTCCTGCATTCTTTAGGCCAAATGGCATCCGCTTGTAGCAGTACAGATCTCGCTCCGTGACAAATGCCATATGGATTTGATCTTCATCATCCATTGAGATCTGATTATACCAAGAGTAAGCGTCCAAAAAACTCATTCTACTGAAGCTAGCCGTAGCATCGGCCATTTGATCGATCTTCGACAAAGGAAAACTGTTTTTTGGGTAGGCCTTATTTAGGTTGGTAAAATATACTTAGGTCCGATCGTCCCCATTCTTCTTTTTTACCACTACTAGGTTAGTGACCCAATAAGGGTACATGCATTCCTTTACCAGACCATTCTCCATTAGCTTTTCTAATTCGTTATCTTTGGCGCAAATCTCCAAGGTTTCTACCTTATTAGAGGAAAATTGGGGTCGATGTTCAACCGGTGGCAGATATGTACAGGATTTATCCTGGACATATCATTGTGAGAACATGGGAAAACGCCCCTATTTTGCCTTAAGAATTCCATTAGCTTGTTCTTTTCTTCCTCTGGTAACAGGACTCTGACCAAGACTATTTTCTTTGGGTCTAATTTCTTTAAGAGGATCGCCACCACCTCTTCAATTGTGGTTTCTAGCTTATCAAACTCTTCTTCAATCTGCTTTATGTATACCGGTAAGCGATCCTTTAACTGCTATTTGTCTTCTATCAGGGCATTTTTCGTCCCCCTGACCTGCTTTAAAGTAGCCGAAAAACATTTCTTCGTAGAAGTCTAGTCGCATCTGATATCTATTTATAATTCCTATCCTTTGACTGGCATCTCAAGACTTGGTGGATAGTTGACACGACTCTATGCATAACATGAATCCATCCTCTTCCCATAATAGCATTAAAAGAGGATTAATATTCAATGAAAGTAAAGTCCATATCAAGGCATTTCTCGGCAGCAGAAACCTTCTGCATTATGATACCCAAGTGGTAGACCTTGCTGCGGTTGAATGCAAACGAGGGTTGATATGTTGGCCTCAATGCATTCCGGTCTAGACCCATGTTCTCGAAAGTGATGAGGAACAGTACGTCAGCACTGTTATCGCTATCGACCAGAACCCTCCCTACCATCGAAGAGTCAATCAACTTTATTACTAGAGGGTCAACGTGCGGCAGATGCACTGTGGCTAGGTCCTGCTGAGTGAAGGCAATGGGTACAGTGGAGGCGTAACTTTCTTTCGTTGTCAGGTGATTTATAGAATGTCCTAGCCCCTTCAAGCATTCACTCTTTCCTCGGTCCTCTTCTACAGCTTTGCTTTTCCCTCTTAGCTTTAGGTCGATTCTGGTCTGCACACCATCATCAATACTATCCTCAAAGGCTGTTTTCCAGATCCTGAAGCTTGGGTTTACTTCCCTTTATCTTGTCCAGCGATGCCTTCTTTGGACTGACTCTTACTTGCTTTCATGTATTTCTTTAGCTTTCCAGCTTGAATGGCAATCATGACCTGTGCATAGAGGCTACGATAATGAATGGTGTCATGACCATAGTCTTTATGAGATTGGCAGTACTTGTTTCAATTTTTCCTATGATCTAGGATGCCGGACCTAGGGGGTCTTTAAAAATACCTTTGTCCTTATTTTGGAGAAATATTATGTCAACTGTTGTATTGAGCTCAATCTTGGGTAGAAGGTCTTTGAATCTTTTTCTCCATTTGTCCCCTTTATGTGTGTGTCTTGAAATTAAGCGTTCAATCCCCCTTAATTTCATGACCAGTTATCTCATTTTCCTCGTTATATGCTCCGAAAATCGTGGATTATAGATTCTGCAACTCTCTTTGATTCGACATTGCTTGTTTACCACGATCTCTTCTAATGTGTGCCTATACCGAATAAGATCATGGTTGTCTGTAGCTTTGTAAAGTGGTTCACATAATATACATCGGTGACTGTGAGGGAGCATTATATACTCTATCTGAGTTTGGAGTTAAATGTCACTTGTGAGGATGAAGAATTATAAAATCTCGAGGATTCCAGACCTTATATTTGGGACGACTTAGATTCGACTAACCTTTCCAAAAGTTCGTCTGATGCAAACCTTAGACGAAATTCACCACTAACTTTCGTGAATTTAGCAAACCTATACTATATCAGGTGGAACTCGCATCGTTTTAAGTAATATCCCTTTCGTGGATTTAGCAAACCTATACTATGTCAGGTGAAACTCACATCGTTTAAGTAATATCCTTAAAAGTCCGTATTAAATTTATCCATTTTATCATTTTACCTTGCCAACTCTTGAACCCCATGACAAGCATCACGAAAATAAGCCCCACACTTCTGAAAGAGGACAAACAAAAATTCTTTCAAGGTACGCCTCGCAGTTGAAAACCATGCAATCTTTTAATTTAACATTAAAATAAAAAAGCATTGAAAAATCCAACCACTCGTTGCTAAAAACATATCTGTATAAATTAACTCCCAAACAGCTAAGCAGACAACCAGCCATGCTTTAATTCTGTACAAAGACAACCAATACCTACCTATCTCCATTCTCCATTCTCCATCCACAAGCCCTTGGATCCTAGCCTTTGGCAGCTTATAAAAATAAAAATAAAAATTTTATTCACAGGGCACTAAGAACCCCCAAAAATAAAAATTAAAAAGTAAAAGTTTTAAAGGCATTTCTTTTAACAATTCAGCAAATTAATTTCATGCGAGCGGCCCCAAAACATTATACCTGTAAAACGTACCAAAGTTGGCTGCATAAGTACTCCCGCACTTGATCAAGTCAAGTAGAAACTAACGGTTTCGTGAATCTGTTTTCTACGTTGGAATCGCAAAATTACAGAGCAAGATACACCATGTTATTGCCGCTTCCTCTCGAAAAAAAATATACAAAACAGGCCATTGGTGGCTACTGTGAATTCTCCTAAATAGTTTCTAGAGCAAATCAACAAAGCAACAGTGAGGACAAAAACTCCAAACAAAGAATGGTGTTGATGGTAAAACCCTCAACTTAAACAACGGTAACTCCTCTTTCAAAGACACATCTACAGTAGTAATACGGCAGAAACCAAGGGTTACAAACAGCTGGCAGATGAGATATGTGGAAATTACAAAAAATAGTCGGGGGTCTTGCGTGTGTTGTCTGGCTCAATTTGCCGGGGTGCGGGATCAAATTGAAGAAAGTTCTGATCCATATTCTCTCCAATCTCCAGTATTGCAGCCATATTCCCACAACGATAACAATAGTTCGGAGCACTAAATACCGTCACAACATTCTTGTCCTAAAAAAGAGGTTCAAATACGAATTAGTAATAAATAAACATTGACGAGAGGCTTAAATACTTAATGATGGATGGGATGGACAACAACTAAATTTCGTCCATTTGGTTGACACACCTGACACCAATTGTATCCTTCCATGACAAGCTGGTGAGCTCTCGAAATCAGAGTAAGTCCATTGGTGTGATTAAACTGGGTAGCTATATCCTGTCCGAATGTGTAACCAGCACCGCGAGGAGATATTCCCCACCCGCAGCGGTCATCGGGATCAGACCACAAAAGATCACACATTGGTCCTTCATGAGGAATCTGCTCGACCAAAAGTGTGATCGTCAGATAAACAACCATGGTACTATAGCTACATGAACATTATAAGCCTAACGAGAAGAAAATAGGGCAGAACAAACAATTCAGCACTCACAATCTCAGTAATCACGGAAATGTAAGCATATAATACACACATACCTCTTGTATCCGATCCAAAGCTCGAATGTTATCCAATGTATCCAAAGATGGTGAAAGCCCTCCATGCAAGCAGAAAATCTACGATATGTCCATAAGTTGACATTGTTAAGAGTTGTCAAATTACATTTCCTATCAAGAAAAAATAATCAAAATATCCAAGTTCAAACCTGACTCTCAATAAGAGCAGTGAGAGGTAAGTAATCAAATAGATCAGTAAAATACTTCCAGACATTTGCATTTCCATATTTCCGTAAGCATTCATCATAAAATCCATACCTGATAAGAAGGGACAAATGCAATGAATAAAATCGAGAGAGCAAAATAAAAAGTAAATAATAATAATAAACAACCACTTATAGTGCACCCTCCTTCCAAATGGTCCATAGCTGTGCATCACCAATGAGGCATAAACCGCAACATGATCAAACTATTAGTTGCATCAATATCCATGGAAATTTATGAGTCTAACAAGAAATCTAATGCAACAAAAAGGAACACCTATTGGAGGTTAATAAATAGACTGAAGCTCATTTCCCCCTCTCTGAAATTTTGTCAAATTACAAGGATTAAGAAAAGGTGAAACAGTCTTACACTTGAGTAATTTGCCGACTTTCATGGTTTCCTCGTAGGATTGTAATTCTATCTCTATACCGGACTTTTAGAGCCACCAGAAGCGTGACAGTCTCCACTGAGTAGTACCCACGGTCTGAAGCAGTTTTGCAGCATAAAATTGAGAAATGCTAGCATCAATGAATTTGAAACCTCAAACGGATTATGCAAATTTGTATTACAGATCATGTTTTACCAACAAAAACTTACAGATAATGTTTTACCAACAAAAACAAATATATCCCACCCGGAGATCATAATATATTGCAAAAAAAAAAAGCTACATAGATCTCATATGCAACAAAAGCACACACACACACACACATAAATATATTTAAATATAAAAAGAAAAACTCTCTGCTGGAAAAATTAATAATGAACCCTTCTAACAAATATTCTATTACCACCAAAACTGATCGCTAACCTTCAGTTTCCAACAATTCCAGTTCTAATTATATATCGAATAAACTACCCAAATGAAGGGTGAAGATCAAAATGATTAAATTCCTGGTTCCAAGTTCAGAACAAAATAACCCATATCTTTCCACAACCCGAGTTCTTCAAATATAGACAGAGAACCAATAAATAACACAAAATTCATCACTATATATATATATATATATATATATATATATATATATATATATATATATATATATATATAAACCTCAGCACCCAAAAACAGATTCTAAAAATTTGCGTCGAATCAAAAGTAGGCCTCCTCAAAATTACACAACAAAAAGTTAGAAACAAAATTAAGATGATCAAACTAAAAACAACATATACTTAACACAAAAAGAGGAAAAAATGAAAGACTCACCTACATAATCTCCCATGAAAAGGTAATTAGTATCAGGTGCATTCCCTCCTATCCGAAATAGCTCAATGAGATCGTAGAACTGACCATGAATATCACCACACACCGTCACCGGACACTTGACCGGCTGAACGTTCCACTCCTCCACCAGAATCGCCCTCGCCTGATCGCAGAGCGTCTTCACCTCCGCCTCCGGCAACGGCTTGCACTCCATCAGATGCTCTATCTGACGGTCCAGATCCGCGTGAGACGGCATCGAATCCTATCTACCCCGTCCGATTTCGCAGAAACGCCGAGGTTTCCCGATTTCGCAGAAACGCCGAGGTTTCCCGATTCCGCAGATCGATTGGCGCGGCGGCCCTCACCGACGGCCACCGATCGAACCCGACCGATAGACTACTGATCCGCCAGATAGCGTTATGGTTAGGGTTAGAGTTTCGTATCGAAACGCGATGGGCGAGACGAATCGTTTCGGGGATCGGTGCCGTTTCGACCTCTCGATCATTCCTCGCTCGCGCTCTATGTTTTTTTTTTTCTTCTTCTTCCTTTTTCTCGAGAAACAAACAAGAGATAGAAAATGAAGGGAAGCAAAATTTTAAAAAGCGGAAATTAAATTAAATTAAAATTGTATTTATGTGAATGTGAGTGAGAAAAAAAGAGGGAAATGAAAGAAAGAGAGGGAGAAGGAGCAGAAGGCTACGAAATGAAGATGAAATTAAAACCGAATGCAAATGCAAATGCAATTTTTTTATTTTTGAAGTCTAAGAAGTTTCGTCAATATTGTAAGGAACGAAAAATTTTCTCTCTCCCCGGTGGCTCCGCTGAGTCAAAATCGTTGAGCTATTGACACGTGTCACTCCGCGGCAGTATAGAAAACACTGCTCTCCCACTCCCACCATTCAATTTCTTTTTTTCCTTTTTTATTTTTATTATGTTTTCTTTTTCTGGAATTGGGCAAAGCACAGAGGAGTTGTATTGGTCAACGGAATTGATAATTTCATCAAAATAATTAACATAGGAGTTTTTATTTTTATTTTTCTAACTTATTTGGCCCAAGAATTCCTCTTTGGCTTTTTGAATGTGGACTTTTAGAAATATACTATATTCTTTTAAATAAAAAGACGAAAGAGATATTGACTGCATCTATAAGTGCCTTGAGCTAAATACATGAAATCCACACCATGCATGAACCTTGTATCTTTTTTTTTTCACGATAATTTATATTTTAAAGTCAGGTAGTTTTGATTCCAAATGGTACAAGGAAGTGAGAAGAATAGAAAAAACAAAATTAAAACGTTTTTTTTTTTTAAGTGCAGAAG
The DNA here is from genome assembly GCA_002914805.1 of Parasponia andersonii. Classification (NCBI taxonomy): domain Eukaryota; kingdom Viridiplantae; phylum Streptophyta; class Magnoliopsida; order Rosales; family Cannabaceae; genus Trema; species Trema andersonii. The sequence continues at coordinate 6,492 of JXTB01000309.1, read as the reverse complement.
TTTAACAATAATCAAAGTTTGGGTCTAACGCTTTTAAGAGCTTTGCTTTGTTTTGTGTCGTTTACCGTTCTTTGGTGGCATTATATAATTTAAATAAGAACGAATCTTGCCTTTCATGACGTCATTTGTTTTAAAAGAGAATCCGTTCAAACACATCTTGGTAGCCTATTTTTTTGCATCCCTTCTAAAAATCTTTAAGTTATTTTTGGATGAATTATCAACAAATATTTTTTAATTAGAATATTTTTTTAATGAAGCATTAACCTCTAGTTTTGCCAAAAAGATCATCTAGAATTTTTACTTCAGAAAGTAAAAATTATCCCAAATGAATCCTACTTATGGTCAAACAAAACGGCAATTCTTCAACTATCCATCTAATCCTAATATTCATCCGAAAAAAAAAAAAGAAACTTTTTTTTTAAAACATAAACATAAGTTATAATTAGTATTTTTTTAATTTTATCTTACACTCTTTGTAGAACCAGTAAAAATTCATATCTATTTACAAACCATGATCTAGTAATAACCACACGCGTGTTTTCCACTTGTCTCATATTCGAATTCCACAAAAAGAAAACTTTATCCGTATCTATAACAATATATAAGTATTAGATTAGTTAATTAGGTCATCTTCAATTGAACAGCATAACAGTGTAATACACTATATTGGTGTATAAAGTGAGGCAGGCGAGAGGGGTTCCTACTTTCCTCTAAATTATGTGGATCATCTCAAGTTGCTCCCAAGTTATCAAAAGTTTCAAATTGCGTCTCATATGCCTCTAAAAACTTAAACCCGTTAAGAAAATGGATGGAGAATGTCATGCGCATATCACTTTTGATCTAATTTTGGAAGAATTTTCGATAAATAAATGCATTAGATAAATTAGCATTTAATTAAGATAAAAAATTGGGTTGAAAGAAAACGAAAACTAATAAAGAAATACACAGTCGAAACATAACAACATATATGATAACTTTCCCCTTTGTTGAGGGAAAAAAGGGAATCGATGGTGCTTTTATGCTCTCTACACGGTTTTCTCCATTACGGTTTTCTCCATGGTAACTAATGGGCTCTGACGATCTCTAGGACTATAGTGTGGGGCCCATTCCCGAGCCTCGAACCGTGAGAAGGGTCACGCGGATCGCACGTGATCCCGGCATCGGCATGTGGGTCTTCCGAATTTAAGGC
>JXTB01000308.1:502103-524811 GCA_002914805.1 Parasponia andersonii | reverse complement strand
AGTACTCAATCCCTGTGGAGACGATACTCACTCACTACTATATTACTTGTTTCGACACGTGCACTTGCGTAGCTATTATAAAATCGACAACAATGACTCTCATACATTATCATATGAAATGTGCAATATGTGGAGTCTTAAATAATCATGCAGTGGTTTAACATTCTAGTCAGCGGTGGGTTAATCAAACGTCGGATGGAGAAACAACGAGCAAAATTTTAATCGGCAGGCGGAAGCTTCGGATGTCCGGATCACGAGTTGTTGGTAGCAAAACAGTGCGGCAGTTATGGGCATCGACTTATTGGATGCCAAGCAAGGATGCGGGCTGACACATCGGATTGTTCGGTGACCGGATTACTCGTGCGTGAACAATGTAGTGGTGGAAAAATTTTTGAAAATGGCAAGGGGACCTCAGGGAAGAATGAGAAATTTTCTAGGGATTTAAATGCAATTTTGAAAACTATAGATAGTAGGACACGTGGCGTAATTTGGTTTGACCGAAAATCTTTTCGAAATTCTACTTTGACCCTAGTTTATGAAAGATTCCTTCATTTTGGTTCTTCCTTATTTATTTTTAAATCCTCAAATTTTAATTCCTCTTGCATTTTTGCCCCAACGTACCTGGACCTTATTTTTTCCAAATTTGACTCAAATATTTTAATATTAAATATTTCAAATTTTTATTTAAATAAATCCAAAAATAAAAATACTAAAATATATTTGAATTAAAATTACTTAATTATCTTTTATAAAATTCAAATTTTACACCCATCCTTACGGTGAAGATTGTCCTTTAGTTGTCGGCCATTTGGCCTAAAATTATGTGAACTGGTTGTGAGACTCCTAATAGAGGGAGGTGGCCCACAATGGGCCATGCTCCGCCGGCTTCCGGTGGTGATCTTCAAGAGACTTTTGGTTTACGTAATAGATAATATAGGAAATATATGAGAACAAATAAGATGCTAATGACCATAGAGGGATTATCTATGGAAGGAAGATGTGAATACCCCATATTTGGTATTGTTTTGAAGTATGTACTAGCCTAAATTTTGGGCGGGCGATTTTTAATTTAGACCGGGTGGCCAAATTTGACTCTTGGTTTGATCTAGTTTTTTTGAATGAATATAAAAGTACTATTTGTTAATCATTGCATTGTAATATGCTATTGATATGAACAATTTTTATGTAGTTGACAAACACCAATGATATAAGTGTTGGAGCGGTTTCTCACCAGTCGTCCACGTGTCTCGAACTGCTAATGCTGGATTCTCTAACTGTCCACGTGTCCTTGCTGTCTCAAAACTCTCTGAACTCCAAGCAAGATTGGAGAGGCGGGGATGGCTACCTGCAAAGACTATCCGATGCTTAAGTCAGTGGTTTTCTTTGCGTTTGGTAGCAAGGAGAAAATATATCAGTATGAATATCTATCTGTTTGTTGTATTTTTCATGCCCCTCTCGGGAACGCATGGCTTCAATATATGTAGTACTGAGATCGCGAATAGCATGGTTCTCTATCTCAGGAAAAATAATGAGTACCTTTCACCTCAAGATCTTTTTTAACTGTGACGGGCCGAGATTTCTGTGACCTCTTCTGTGCTATCGTGGCCTGACTTTCGCCGCCTCCTACGGCTTTAATCTGTCAGGAGCAAGATTTGGGCAAATTGCCGTTCTGTCAGGACGGCTTGTCCCTGCGCACGCACCTACCCAGAAACGCATTAAATGCTCTGTCCGGGTCTGGAGCCGGGGGACTACTTTCAATTGTACCCAGTCTGAAGACCCTTGGGGCTTCTGACCCCTACAACTGTTGAGGTAAGGGTCGTTGTTCCTAGACAGCAGACCCTCGGTCTGAGCTGTCGTGGTTGGGGTCTGACTGACTGGACCGTCTGGGATCAATTATAGGGACCCTGGGGCTTCTGGCCCCTACGTTTGGAAGACCTAAAGGCCGATGGCGAGATCACGTGCGATCCGCGTGGCCCTTCTCGTGGTACAAGGTTCAGGAACGGGCCCCACAATAAGCGACAACAGTGCTATAATCCTTTGATTCCCAATTCTTAGGAATATGCAATTCTTAACATACCAAACCAATGATTAATGACATACTACCAACTAGCATTTTTTTTAAAAGGCAAACTACCAATCGGAAGCATCCAAAGGTTAGCAAAACCATCAGTTGTTATTATTTTTCCGAAACTTACTTATAGTTTTAAATTCTAGCAATATTTATCAAATATGTTTATGTAAGTATAGAAGAGTCGAAAAGAAAGAAAAAAAAAAAAAAGAAGAATATATATATCAAGATAAAAAATACAAAGACATATGAACGAATTTAAAGATGGGAAATTTAAATTTGTCAACCGATAAATTTCATATTGCATATTAGAATTTCAAATTATTGAAGAGTCTAGATAGAAGTCTTCAAGGTGTTTTAGTGGATAAAGAAAATCTAAGATTTTAAAAATAAGTAATGACTCAGACTTGCGATCACGATATTGGCATCATCTTTTAAGTGATAAAACTATTTTTAAGATTGATTTGGAGATTTAAAATGTTTAGAATTTAAAAGGATTAAAGAAAACCTATTGTGACGAAATAGGTTAGTTCAAGTGGCAAAAGTACCGACTACCTAGGATTTTGGTCCTAGGTTCGAGTTACACCGGGAATAGACGTGAAATCTTATTATCCCTAATAGGATGGGTGGTGAGGATTGGGTAATATTAGGTATCTATTGGCCAACAAAACAAATAGGCACATACATTATCACGACCTAAACCTGAGCAAGTTGCAGAAGAGTAAATTTATAAGTTATAAATCCCTCATACATCTACTTGTAAATATCTTTAAAATAGGTAAGCATAAAATGCCAAATAGAATATCCAATTATCTTTTTAGAAAATTTAGTTATGAAAATACCTACATGATTAAATATTTTGAGTTTACAAAACATCAGATAGTCAAACCAATCTTATATCAAAAATCGTAATCAAAATTATAATCAAAATTCTACGATCAAAATCATAATTAAATCCATACGGAAAATCATATAGCAAAACTATAATACATATATCACAAATCATCCCATCCGATGAGCTCACATTCTCTCATCATAAACCAGAGTAACTCGTACTACATGTATTAAGTACTCTCTACCTGAAACCTATCCTAGAAAATTGGAAGGATATCAATGTGTCTATGCCTACCGAACTCAAGAGGTAACTGAATGTCTAGGGCCTACCGAGTAGAGTAATCCAAAGACCCCTTGTGGGTTTACGGGCTTTAAACGAGGGCGAGGGTGTTGGCTACCTAAAAATATTGCAATGCTTAAGATGGACCTTATGTGTGATCCTATGGTATGTGCAATATGAGCGATAGTACAAATAACCATGCAGTAATATATAAGACATACTTTGATTTTTAATTAAAATTTATTTTGTGCCCTTTACAATTTTGGTAACATGACATGCGTCTTTTTAATCAAACCAAAAAATTAATCATGTACAAAACTATTCACAAAACCATCCAAAGTAGTCCACATTGTCACAAAATGTTATAATCACATTTTATAAAAGTAGTGGAATATATGGTACTTGAATCTTCTACCTCAAATTGGTTACTATACCAAGGTACAGACACTCATAAAATTTCCCGTTGATCAATTTAGTGCTCGAGGGGTGTTTTCACCAATCTTGTTTGCTCACTTTGACAGTTAACTTTTCCAACAGAGTCTCAAATTGAAAAAATAGATATCACCATTGTGTTCCTAGCATCTAAATTGGCTAGCATAGATATATACCGCAACTAATTTGAGTTCAGGCCGAAACTCGACCTATGTCACTCAAAATAAGACTATGCACGAGCCTCGTGTCTTAAAATTCGTGTCACTTTGAAATATATTAATATTATACATTAAAAATCATCTCTCGCCCTTACTAAATCCAAATTTGAGTTGAAACTTGATTTTGTGGTCTCAAGCCTTAATTGAGTTTTAATTTCTAAAAGTTACAAAAAAATATCACTTTCCCAAAATATTTGCTCAAATACAAACTTTTCTGAATATTTATGAAAATACCAACTTAGCATAAATATTTAGAAAAATACCATTTTTCTTAATTGGTCCAAAACCCAGTCTAAATAATAAAAAACTTTCGATCCTGTATCAAATTGCAAAACTACCAACTTTTTGTATGAATTAGAAAAATACCAACTTTTTCAATTCAAGATTTTTCCCATTCTGGATTTTAATTCCATATAACTTAAATACCTTGTTTCATATCACAACTAACTATATCTTCTCATATAACTTTTATGGCCATATAAATAACTTCACAAAAATAATTATAAAAAAGCTATAATTATAACTTCAAAAATGACGAAATTCTCACTAGAGCTAACTCGGCTTGAGTTGGCAGAAACCACTAGTTGGAATCGATAGGTGACATCAAAATACAACTAAAGTTGCTGATGGTGTCATTATCTGATGATCGAAACCAGATCTAAAGCCGTTTGACGTGGCGATTACACAGTCACAGAAAGTGAACTCTTAGAGATTCCACCACCATCAGCTTCATTCGAAAGTCTCCGAGACTGTGGAGGTGGAGGCGAGGCGAGTACAGTCTCAGACGATCATCGGTGGTTGTCGGCCAAGAGCTTCAATCATGAAGAAGAATAGAAAAGAAAAGAATAATGAAAAAGAATAAAAATTAACAAGAAAAGATATGCAGACAGTGTCAGAAAGGAGTATTACATTTAAAAACAAAAGTGAATCCAACCAATTATATAAAATACTATATTTTATTTAATTAATTTTAAATTTTTTTGGGATAAAATTACTAGAATACCCTAAAAAAATTAGGTTTTTACGTACATATCGTATATAATGGGACTGAGATCTACTGTCCCAAAAGGCTATCTCATTACCTCATAAATCAATAAAATTATAAAAATCCTATTTAATAGTTGTTTTTTAAACTTTTTCAGAAAAGTAGTTGTTATTGATTTGCCACCATCTCAACGAGTGAGATAGCTTTTGAGACAGCAAATTATGACAAGTGATTTCATTCCTATATAATAGAATAAAGGTATTTGTCGTAATTTGGTGTCTTGAAGGTTGTCTCACTCAGATATTGATAAAATCAGTAATAATTACTCTTTCAAAAAATATTAAAAAAAACTATTAAATTGGAATTAAATTTTTTTTTTTGATTTGTCAGGAGATAAGGTAATGAAATAGCAATTAAGGATATACTTGGATTCATTTCTTTTTTTTTTTTTTAACATAAATTGAAAATAGAAGTAAAAATTCTATTTTGGTTTTAATTTTTAAAAATAGGACACATGTTTGGCAAACTTTATTTCACTACTTATTTCCAAAAACAAGGAAAAAATTAAAGATAGTGAGAGAGAAAATCATATAGAATTGTATTTGTATATCTATATACATATATGTATGTATGTACTTATGTATAAATATTTGTATGTTAGTTTGCTTTTGAAATTTATTTTAAAAAAATAAAGATATTAGAAATTTTGTCTTACCACTTTTTTTGAAATTTTTTGGCAACAATTTTTAAAAACAGAAAAAAAAAAAACAAGGTTGTCAAGCAAACTTAAAAAAAATAACTTTTCTGTTTAAAAAAATAAAAAATAAAAGTGAATCCAAATAAAGCCTTAGTGAGACAGCCGTTTGGACAACACATCTCAGTTCTATATATAATAAGCTAGTGTGTTTTCTCTTAATTTTACTTTTGCCTAAACAAACTGAGAAAATATTGTGTTTACCGATTAATTATTTACACTAGTTTCTCTTTGCATAGATTAATAGTTGTATATATCTGTTGTGGACTGGAGCACCTAAAAATACTGTCATGATCCGAGGCCGGGATCAATGGCAGAATGGGTAAATCATAAATTAGAAATACCAAAAAAAAATAACCAAATAAAAAGACTCAATTCATTCAAAATTTTGCCCCGGAGACTCTAACCTTTCAAAACTGGCCTCAACAAAATATTTAAATGAAAATAAAATCTCACAGTTATGCGTCACTCATTTAACATAGATCGTAAACAAAACAATTTTTTTAATAGTCATACATCACAAATTATCTCGCACTTAAACTCAGACTTAAGTAATATAAGCCATGTCCAGATTTCATATTCTAATAAATAAAGTTTAATGAAATCCAAATTCCTACTCAAATTTAAATATTTCACAAGTCTCGTAGGAAATTACCAAAATATAAATAAACTAGTTGTTCTGCAAATGCCTCGATTTATCTCTTCTGATCCAAATTACACTGAGTGCCACCTGAAGGGAAGAAATGGGTGAGCTAATACCCAGTAGAGAATCAATTACAAGTCCTTACATATATATAAAATATACTCATATTGAAAGTCCTACATGGTCAGCATTCCATTCAAAATAGTTCACAAAACTCAAGTAGAAGTCATAGTCCAATGGTCAAACATTTCAAACCATTGTAACATTTATCAAAACTAGTACATATCCATTCAAGCCAAGATATATCTATGTATGCAATCCTGATGTCCGAAGTGTCCTAATGGATCACTTGTAAGTCCAAGCCACCTAAAGAGGCGCCATAAGTTCGATCACCCGATGTAGGGCATCGTATATCCGATCACCCAATGTAGGGCATCGTAAATGTGTGAATGTATACAAATGTTTTATAAATAACATAATAAGGATATGCACTATTTCTACAGAATCTCAAAATAACCATACAGTATTCTTTAATCAAATCACTTCCAATCCTCAAAACTGAGTTCTCAAATCATTTTGGATTTTTCTAAAACTTTCGGCATTACAACAGTTATTTTCTATCAAAACCCCAAAATCCAATTTCCTGCAGAAATCAATCCAAAACAGCATATATGATACGCCAACCAGTGTGGCGTATTTCCCAGACAATTTATATATTAAATCAGGTAAAAAAATGGATATAAACACAATTTTTATAAATTATTTTACGAAATTCTATATTTATTGAAAATATGTAAAATTCATAAATTAAATTGATTTTTGAATCAAGTAATCGAATCCCTATCTCTATCGAGCGTCCAACTAGCATTACAAGGCTGTGGAGAAAGTTTAGTGTCGTTTAGGTGTCGCTTGGAAGAGCGGACGTCGTTTTCGAAACTTTAGTTCCTTGGTTTGAAAACTTGATTTTCAAAGGGAGCTTCAAATCATGAAACGGACTTCGCCACTGAATTCAAAGCACCCAAAAACCCTAGGTTAGACATATAATTTGTCAAATTTGGATGCGGACCCCACGACACGCAAATCGAGGCAAATATGAGCTGTTCGATCTCATTTTTTGAGCCTGTTCTAGAACATAGTCAATATATATCTAATTTTTTACCGTTTTCAACTTAGATTCCAAAAATGATATCAGTTTTAAAATCTAACAGTCCGATCGAAAACTCAATTTCAAAACCAATTATAAAAATACCACAAAATTAAATATTAAAATATTGCTACAGTAGTCAACTTCTCACCGGAGCCGAGCTAGAGGCCGAGAGTAGTCAGAAATCAAAGCTGGAGTCGAGCGAATCCAACGATGGTGGTGGTGTGGTGATCGAGCGTCGAACGGCTGAATGGCGGACGAAAAACCGATCAGGTGGTGCGAACTTCGGGCTGTGATTTCTCCGACGAGAGGCGGCGGTTCACAGCGGTAGTACCTGGCACTGGTTTGTCAGCGTCTTCTGGTCACGGCGGGTGGGTGTGTCTGATACGGCAGCGGCCAGTGGAGGCTCGGATGAAGAGTGACAGAGGGGGGGATTTCGGGGGTTCACGTGGAGAAGAAGAAGAAATGGGGGGGTTTTATGCAATTTTTCAAAAAAGGCTGCAATGGGACACGTGGCGTAATCTGATTTGACCGAAAAATAAGTTTTTAAAATTCCACTTTGGCCACAATTTTAAAAGATTCTTTCACTTTAGTCCCTCTTTAATTACACTTTTGTCCCCGATTTGAAATTTTTTTTTCACTTTTGCCCCAAATGTTCCTAGACTTTATCTTGTCTAGATTCAATACCAATAATTTATTTCTGATTTTTATTTAATTAATCCAAAAATACAAAATTACCAAAATGCTCTTGAAGTAAAATTACTTAATTACCTTTACAAAATTTAGGATTTTACATCCTCTCCCCCTTAAAAGAATTTCGTCCCGAAATTTGGATACAAGGGTCAAAGTACAACTTCTAGTTGAAAATTAAACAAATGAGGATATTTCTTATGCATTTCTGCTTCTAGCTCCCAAGTGGCTTAGTCTTCTTTATAGTGTTGCCAAAGAATTTTGACAAGTGGAATTTCTCTATTGTGAAGCACTTTGAGTTCTCTTCCTATTATTCGAATTGGTTGCTCTTCATAAGTAACATCCTCTTGAATTGGTATCTCCACATATTGAATTACATGAGATGGGTCAGGAACATATTTACTCATTATTAAAACATGAAAGACATTGTGCACATGGCCCAACTATGGTGGTAAGTCCAATCGATACGCTACTGGCCCAATTCTTGTAGTAATCATAAATGACCCAATATATCTTGGAACTAACTTTCCTTTAACTCCAAATCTAGTAACTCCGCGCCTCGATGTAACCATTAGAAACACTTGGTCACTAACATCAAACTCTATTTCTCGTCTCAAGAGATCCGCATAACTCTTTCGACGATTCTGAACAACCTTATGTCTTTCTCTTATCATGTTGATCTTATCAGTAGTCTCTTGTATCAATTCTGGTCCAAGAGTAACTCACTCCTCTGTGTCAGCCCAACATAAGGGCGACCTACATGGTCTACCACATAATACCTCATATGGAGCCATACCCAAACTGGTTTGGTAGCTGTTGTTGTATGCAAATTCTACTAATGACAAATGATCTTCCCAGCTTCCATCAAAGTCCAGTATACATGAGCAAAGTATATCCTCTAGAGTTTGAATTGTTCTCTCAGATTAGCCATCTGCCTGTGGGTGATGAGCTATACTAAGATTTAGTTCTGTTCCCAAAGCTTTCTGTAAAGCTCTCCAGAACTTGAATGTAAATCTTGGATCTCTATCAGAAACTATACTGGAAAGCACTCCATGTAAATGAACAATGTGATCAACATAAAGATGACTAAGTTTATTGAGAGAAAAATCAATTCGAATCAGTATAAAATGAGCAGTTTTTGTCATTCGATCAACAATTACCCAAATTGCATCATTTTTCCTTTGAGTTTTGGAAATCCTGTTACAAAATCCATAATGATCTTATCCTATTTCCATTCTGGAATAGGCAATGGCTGAAATAATCCAGTTGGCCTTTGATGTTCTGCTTTTACTTGCTGACAGATTATACACTTAGCCACAAAAGTAGTTACGTCTCATTTCATGCCTTTCTACCAATACTGTCTCTTTAAGTTTTGGTACATCTTACTACTACCGGGATGTACTGCAAACTTAGATTTGTGAGCTTCAGTCAAGATAGTCTCTCGAAGGTGTGGATTATTAGCTACAACTAACTTTTCATTAAATAGTACAAATCCTTCTCTATTAGTACTCCAACTATCTAGTTGTTCACCATTTTGAAGTTGGTTTCAAATTTTTTTTAATTCTTGATCTTGCTATTGACTTTGTTGAGCCATCTAAAGAAGTAAAGGAGTAGCTACTACATTGCTAACACAACCAATATTGTTTCTCTCAGAATACTCCAAATTATAATCACCAATAGTGACTAAATTTTTCCACTCTTCAAGTATCAAAGAAGCAAGTATACCATGAGATTTACGGCTCAAGGCATCTAGTACCACATTTGCCTTTCCGAGATGATACTGAAGATTGAAATCATAATCCTCCATATATTCAATCCATCTCCTCAGTCTCAAATTCAAGTCTCGTTAACTGAAGAGATATTTCAAACTCTTGTGATTAGAGTAAATATCAAACTTAACACCATACAAGTAACATCTCCAAATCTTGAGAGCAAATATTACAGCCGCCAATTCTAGATCATGAGCAAGATAGTTCTTTTCATGAGGTTTCAATTGACGAGAAGTATAAGCTACAACCCGGCCATTTTACATTAAAACACATCCCAATCCCAGACCAGAATTGTCTGTGTACACCATATATGGTTCACTATTATCAGGGATAATCAGAATAGGTGCGGTTGTCAATTTTTCCTTCAATTTCATGAATGATATCTCACACTCGTCATTCCAAGCAAACTTGACATCTTTCCTCGTTAACTTGGTTAAAGGCAAAGCAATACTCGAGAAGTTTTCTATAAAACGACGATAATAACCAGCTAGACCAAGGAAACTTTGTACCTTAGTAACATTTCTCAGACTTTTCCATCCAAGAATAGACTCTATCTTAGATGGATCAACTGAGATACCATTTTGAGAAATCACATGGCCAAAGAATTTAACTTCTGTCATCCAGAAATCACATTTTGATCTCTTGGCATATAACTGATTATCTCTCAAAGTCTGAAGCACGGTCCTTAAATGTTCAGTATGTTCTTCCCGAGCCTTAGAATAAATCAAAATGTCGTCAATAAACAGAACCATGAATCTATCCAAATAAGGTCTGAAGATTCTGTTCATAAAGTCCATGAACGTTGCAGGTGCATTCGTCAACCCGAAAGGCATAACCAGAAACTCGAAATGACCATATCGAGTCCTAAATGCAGTTTTTGGTACGTCTTCTTTACGAATCTTCAGTTGGTGATACCCAGATCTCAGGTTTATCTTTCAAAAGAATTTGGATCCAGCGAGTTGGTCAAACAACTCGTCAATTCTTGGCAAAGGATATTTGTTCTTTATTGTAAGCTGGTTTAACTTTCTGTAGTCCACACAAAGTCTGAGTGTACCATCAACTTTCTTGGCAAAGAGAACTGAAGCACCCCAAGGTGAGGTACTACTCCTGATGAACCCTTTTTACAATAGGTCATCTAGTTGTTCCCTTAATTCAATCATCTCTACAGGGGCTATTCGATAAGCAGGGATAGAAACTGGTTGAGTTCCAGAAACTAAGTCGATACAAAATTCAACCCCTCTGTCAGGTAGTAATCTAGGTAAATCCTCTGGAAAAACATCAGAAAATTCACTAACCACTAATATCCATGGGTATTTATCAGCAGTTCCTATCTCTCTATCAATGGTGAATAGGCTTCCATAACATTCCAATTTCTTTCTCTCACCAATACTTGCTCTCAGGAGAGGACTAAGGCTTATTGGATTCAAACCAGCTTGATACACAACTAAATAACCCTCTTCAGTATAAAGAGTCACCTTTCTTCTATGACAATCCACTATTGCTCTATATTTAGACAACCAGTCCATAACAAGAATCACATCAAATTGGTTTATAGGTATCACAATCAAATCATCTAATAACTCACATCCATCAATGACGATAGAACAAGAGTTGCATATAGTAGACACACCATTGGTGCGAGAACGACTTGTGGCACGCAAATAGGTATAATTTATAAGCTATTTTCTCGATTTTCATGCCACTTCAAAAATAGTAATATTTTATATCAAAATTCATGTCTCAATCTCACTAAGTCCAAATTCAAAGTCAGAACTCATTTTCGAGGCCCTGAACATTAAATGGGCTCAAAAAATCCAACAATTATAAAAATATCACTTTTGGAAAATATTTAAAAAAATGCCACTATTTCATTTCGATAATTAACGCACTTTTGGTTACTGTTTCAACACTTCAAAATCATGAGATTTCATATTTCGATAATCTCCTCCTTAATATGGTATAATTTTCTCGGAATAAATGACTCAATTCAGAAATAATTATAAGAATATCATAAAAATTTAATATTATAAAAATACTACAGTAACTAACTTCTCATCATAGTCGAGTTAGCAGTTGTGAGTGGTTGGAAATAAAATTTGTCATCCAGACAAAGCCAACAGCGGTGACGGCAGGCTGACAACGGAAGAAGAAATTGCGGGCAAAAAAACATTTTGGTGGCGCAATCTTCGAATGGCCGTAGCTCCGACAAGAAGCGGTGTTTCACGGTGGTAGCACCCAGCGTGGCTTCGTCGGCACCTGCTGGTCACAACAAGCAGGCGCGTTGGCTAGTATTGAGCTCGTGGATGAACAGTAGCCGAGAGGTGCTCTTTCGAAAATGGCTAGGAGACTTTGTTGAAGAAAGAAGAAAAATTTAGGGGATTAATATGCAATTTCTGAAACTGTAGATAGTGGGACAAGTGGCATCACCTGACTTGACCGAAAAACTTTCTGACATTCTAATTTGACCACAATATCAAAAGATCTTTTCACTTTAGTCCTGTTCTTATTTATTTTTAAGTCTTCGGTTTTTATTTTTTTTTCACTTTTGCCTCAAGTCTTGTATTATCCAAATTCGACTTCAATAAAATATTTTAGATTTTTATTTAATTAAATCCAAAAATAAAAATTACCAAAATACCTTTGAATCAAAATTACTTATTTAACCATACAAAATTTAGGATCTCACAGTACCTCAGTTCTACTTGTTCTCAATGTGTTCTATATTTTTGTGCTTGAATTATATTTTTGTGTACGTTTAGTCCCGGAACATTTAAATGTCACAATTTTCAACATAAAAAATAGATCAATTGTTTATAAAGTGATTGTTTGACCGGAGACTATAGACTAAAATTGAGATAAGAGGGGGAAAAAAAGAAAGGAAAGGAAGAAATGCAGTTTAAGTAGCAGAATGTAATATTTGAATATTCATAAGTCAAAAGCAAAGAAAAATAATAATTCTGAGAACCAAATAAAAGATATTTTAAAAATGAAGAACAGATTTAGATTTTTTTTTTCTATGACTAGAAATAAGATCAAACCATTGCACAACTAGAAATTGTTAGAAAAATGACATTGAACTATAAACTATGACAATAAGAAAGCTTCTAGAAATCTCTTAATAAGACAACCGTTTTAAGCGACAATAACTTAAAAATGAAACCATCTTTCAGAACTATAGCGACGGTTAACTGAAAAACGATAAAATTAGATCAAAAACATATTAAATGTAAACCAACGATATTACGTAAACGACCAGTCTAGATAGCGATATTATCCGTTATAAACAAGTAACTTACGTAGAAGCTCTCAGCTAAAGGACATCAATCATCATTTAAGATGAACAACATCGTTTCTTACAAGCTACAATAAAACATTAAAACGACAACATCTTAAGAGAAACGACAGTTGGGTATAAAATGCAAAATCCAACGACGACATTACTTGTAGGCCTCAGGAAAAAGACAGTAACACTTGCGACAATAACATTTTATTAGCAAGAAAAGCGACAGTAGTATTTTATTTATTTTCGCACAACAAAGTCGCTTAAAAAGAACAATAGGTTACAAGCAACGACATCCGAAATACAGAAAATGACAGTATCTTACGAACCATAATTTACAAAGGACCATTTTATTTATTTTTGCATACCGCAGTTTTTCCAACCAACGACTGTGTAATAGTTACTATGGAGTATCAACGACAACAGTCTGAATACTTCAACGCATTATAAAATGGCCTCTCACAAACGACTATAACATACACACATCAACATCTTTAAAAACGACAATATCTGACTGACAACAACAGGTAATTCAAAAACGACAAATTTACTTAAACAAGCAATAAAGTTTAAACGACCTATCATCATGTCTCTTCTGTGACAATCTTTTGCCTACCAAAGCAATAAAATAAATTATAGAGATATAAGGAACAGGATATAAGTGCTATTCTGATAAAATTTGTTGTATATGTTGGCAGTATCTTTCCCTAGTTGGATTTTATTAGCTCGAAATAACAAATCAAACAATTTTCAGTCTTAAAACCTTTTTTAAGAAATAAATGAATTTCAGGATATTGGTTTAAGGAAGTAAGAATAGGGTCAGAGTCAACTTTGGTTAGATATGCTGTCATGGTCTCACTTTTTGCCTGCAAGTAGTTGAGCGGTGCATCTTAGCTAGTTCAGTCAGCCAAGTTTCTTGTAACTAATGCAGATAAGCTTTAAAGAAGTGTTATAAATGATAGCACGCACATTTTGTTTATAGTCTTATTACATATTTTTTAATTGCAAAAAGTCAACATAGTTGACTATATGTAAATGGAGAAACTCTTTGAAAATAGGAACCTAGATCAATTGAAATGGCGTAAGAGAGGTTTAGAAGGGCTCTGTGTTAAGGATTAACGTGTCCAATCCTGTATTACCGAGAGCAATAGAAATAGGAAATAAAAGCAAACACACACGACTTTTAACTGAGAGTTAAGTCTAATTTTTCGTTACTGTAAGTTTTATAATGAAAAAGATAGTTACAAAAAATTCTCACACCTCAAGCATTTTTTAGACTTTGCGAAATCTCTCTAATATTCTCATTAACCCAAATTCAGACCTTAATAGTCTTTATATGGAAGAGATAAATTAAGGAAACCGAAATATATGCGTAGCATGAGATATTTCTTCTTGAGTGACTTTTGTTGGCATAATTAGGCTTCATACATCTAATACTAAGCATGTTCAAAGTTGTGTTTTAGCTGATATCTTTGGGTTGGAATCCCACTGGATTTACCTTTTATAGAAATATTTATCATTTATTTATTTTAATCATTAATATTTTAGCAGTAGCATTTGGCCCGTAAAACAACAACATTTTTTTTTCGCTCAAAATACTGAATTATTAAACAAGGTCAGGTGTGTTAAACTAATGAACAACTGCCTCAGATAATTGTTATATATTGAATGTACTAACTAGTTAGTTCATATATTCCAGAAAGAACATTTTAAAAGAAGTACTCTAAAATACACACATATAAATTCTTATATACCTTTATTATGTATATATATAGCCATAATCTACTTGGTATTTTTATAATCTGAGTTGTAAGGAAAAAAATAGTGATAATAACTACACATTATTTACGTATATATATCGCATATCGCATAAATGATTGTACTCACATTTTGTTTCTAGTTTATTATATGTTTTACTTGCAAAAATAGTTTATTGTATGTTTTACTTGCAAAAAATAGTGGTAAAAATATTTGTTTCTAGTTTATTGTATGTTTTACTTGCAAAAGTATACAAATATTTTTCCTTTATTTATAAATTATTTTTACTTTTGGGGAAATGACAGTAGAATTTTGCCTCTACAACAACATTTGAGGTACTCTAGAATATATATTTGTAACTTTTTAAACTATATTGGCAATAAGTCATGGTTGTTTACAACATTGTAAATTAAAGACGTATTTTCCTAGAATATATATTGTAACTTTTTGAACTATATTGGCAATAGGTCATGGTTGTTCACGAGAAAAACAATATAACATTACAGTAAATTAAGGCGGTTAAAAACTACCGTTAAAAAGGTTTTAACAGTAGTTAAAAATCACTGTTAATATAGGTACCCTTGAAAGTAATACCTACTGCTGTTAAAATTTGACCAATAATGCTGATTTTTAATAGCAATTCCGATGGAACTGCCGTTAAAAGCCTTTTTCAGGGAAAAATTTTTTCCTTTCCCTAAGGTACTTTATACAACACCATAAAATTAAACCTCTCTAAAAAGAATTTCAAATTAATTTAAAAACAGACTAACCTAGGTATAACTATAATAAAGTACATATAATAAACATAATCAAAATCTAGTACATATAACTAAAAAGTTTCTACTATATAGACAATATACTCTAACATAAACACATTTAAGAACTAATAATGAGTTTCTAGATACATATCACTAATGCTTATAACCTAAACTTATTGAAAGCTATATTAAAAGCTCTAACATAGATAATATGAGCAAACCGAGATACACTCTAATATAAACACCGCATTCCATATAATTAAGTTGAGATGGACACTATAATTACAATAGAATTATAGTTAAAATAGATAAAGATGAAAGATAAATAAAGGCATCTCATACGAACAAACTATATGTCATACTTTAATATGATACTAAGTTGGACCATCTTCTTTTTCCCTTCTTTCCATGTCCATATGAAATATTTTGAATGCAGTAAACAAAAACATGTATTATAAAAACTAATGGATCAAATAAATAAACATATGTTCTATATATTATAGTATACATTATACTAACTATATTAAGAGATTTATAGTATCTGATTATTGTCCAAACGGATATAAAAAATAAGTATTTTTTGAGACATGTTACTTCATAAAAATAATGTGCAAGGTCATGTGAGCAACTATTATATTAAAAACCAGAAAGATAAGGATTCATGCCACTAATCTAATATTTCGATTCCAACTCAAAGTATTACCATTATATCATTATAAACCTTCAAATTCAACTCAATTCATATATATTACAAACTTTTAATTATTCTAAAGTTCATAAATTAAATAATTTTAAGTCGATAAAAAAATTAAGTATACCTATTATAAAGTCATATAACACGAACTAATTTATGGTAATATGATTAAACTAATAAGCTCTAATTGCTAATATCCATTATCAAAATAATATAAAATCATCAAATAATATACATTATGAAGATTTAATTTCTAAAAATAACTTTTTCAAATTAATTAAAATTAGTGAATAAAATACCTCAAATTAACTAAAAATATTGTAATACACTAAATTTGAGCCCAAAATTATTCTACCCACTCAATTTGAAACCTAAATCAACAAAAAATAATAATAATAAAATTACATACTCATCGAGAATTATAGTTGTTGATTGTACAAAAATTTAAACATTTCTAGGGCATAAACAATTACTAAATGCTAACTAATCTTAAAATTATAAGTATATAAAGTTTACCCAAGTCAAATGGAGTGATTTAAACTAAATGAAAGTGATTTTAACGGTCAAAATCGCTAGAATGAGAGTGGCCGTGTATGAGGAAGATGAAGTTGAGGGTGGTGTGCAAGCACTCAACTGAGGAGAAGAAAGAAAATAAGAGTTAAACTAGTTTCAACCCTCATTTATACGACTTTGAACGATAGTTGTACCAGAATCACCATAAAAAATTAAATTTGAGTATTAACAGTAATTCTGTTGCAACTCTCATTAAAGGTCTAAAAGGTTTTAAACTTTTAATGATAATTATACCAGAATTGCCTGAAAAGTATTAACAGTAATTCTAATACAAATGTCGTTAAAAATTTAAAAAATTTTAAATTATTTTTGGTCATTATAACGGAATCACTGAGAAATATTAAAATTGACTATTAACAATGGTTCTGCTTTATCTGCCATTATTAATTTATCGTTAAAAGTTTTTTTTTTTTAATGAAGAATAATTAAACGTGTAGGTGAAGTATTTATGTATTTGATACAATTTGAACAAAAAAAGTAAACCAAAGTCATATAGAAAAATTCCAAATAAAAGAAAATGGCTTCGGCCTATGACTTTAAGTGAATACCTTTTCACAAACTTAATCATTAAATGAGAAAAGATAAGATGAAGATGAAGAAGCAGTACTTTTTCTGTGTTGTCACTGCTGACAGCATCATTCAATTCAAAAAGCGTACACAAAACAGAACACAATAAACTCAAGGGTGGCAACTTTGTTAGACTGCATTTATTGTGCCCATAAAAGATAGCTAACTACATCTGTGTATTCATTTTAACCAATCCATTTGCAAATTCAGTTCGTTATAAGTGGGCCCTAGGCTTTGGCGGTCAGTTTGGAAGCAAAAACCACTAACATGTGCGTAGATTCGTTTTTAATCGATTTGGTTGGCATAAATCTTTTGTAGGAAACCAAACCACATTTATGCAATTTGGTTGGTTTGGACTTATAGGCTCAATAATTTTGAACTTTTGAAACATTCTACTGAGTTGAAATATATAATCGTCATTACATAAAAAGAACATATAACCATCAGGTAATTTAAAGAAATAATTCACCTTGAAATATAACTAAATGGTTACAGCTCTATAGTAACCGTCGTAAAAGTTTGTGCAAGTATTAATAAAAGATGATGTAGACATAGAAATTAGCTGCTATATCAAGTTTTACAATAGGTCACCGTATCTTGAATTTAGTTTCTTTTTTATTTTATCTAATTCCTTTTTTTTTTTTTGGACTTTAGTATTTAATTAGTTAGTTTTTGAAAATTGTGCAACTTATTAAAATCGTGTCTATTTGAATTTATTTAAAAAATAAAATAATTTATTTAAAGAAAAATAAAAACGGTCAAAGTAGTTCTTATACTGTAATCATTTTTTATTCTCGCTATATTCTTGGATTTTGTTTTAGAAACATTAAGAAGTTACATTTTATGGGAAAATATTCGTGAGATGATTGAGATGATTTGACAATACCATTATATAAGATTCAATCTATATAAGATTCTGGAATGAAATTTTCTTTATTTTTGTTAAAAAGACGAGAACTAATCAAATGCAATTCTAAAATGCACCGGTCTTTAAATGACAGCCATTGATTAAAAAAAAAAAAAACTTGAGTATTTCTTAATTTAATTTTTTCATTTCAATGAACACGATGAACTTGATAAAATCCGAGCGTAACATCCAAAAAAAAAAACCTCTACTAGCCATTATCACTTTTCCTCTCTTATTCTTTATCCTAGGTGATTTCTTAATTTACATATTTTTATTTATTGATTACTTCTAATATTCTTTTTATCCAGTTTTTGTATATAAAATAGAATTTGACAATAAATTCATTTATAACTTGAATTTTTGGTTTAAAAGATTCATGAATTGAAATTTTTATTTCAAGATTTACTCAAAAACAAAATAAAAGTGGCTCTATTACCACCCTCTTTTTTCTATCCCCACCCCTCATTTAATTAATTTTTTTTCACAAAATCACCCCTATATAAAATGATATAAATGCACTCATATCACATTAAATGATTATTGCCAATTCCTATTTACACCAGCTCAAATGCATTTATCCAAATTTTTAATTGTTTATCAATCAACACAAGCCATGAGTTTTGAGGTATGAAAATCAGTAAAGAAAAATATTATTAGATTTAGCTTCTATAGTCATGGATCAACAAATTTTGCTTCAATCACCAATTTTGACTTTAATTTTTAAAATTTCATGAGGTATCTAATTAGAAAATGGGTAGAAAGAGAAAAAAAGAGAGATAATAATAGAGTTACCCATAAAATAAAATGAAATACAATGCTTTATTATATAATATTCGGCTTTCTTTTATGATTGATCCTCAACTTTTACTTCTCTTAATGAAATAATTTCTTTGTCACATTTCCTACCATGAATCACCTTGAGCTTTTGTACACCTATAGCTATTTGTGTATCTGGTCCAATCACTTTTCTCTCCTGCACTATCACTCTCAGTGAGATCAATAAAAATAATAAAGTTCTTGTATCTAAGTCGATCACTTTTCTCCCATCACTCTTAATTAGGTCAATAAATCTACATTAAATCTATTTGTAACCGGCCAAATCACCATTTTTTTCTGGAAGCTGAATCACTTTAGATTTTATAACGAAGAGAATAAGAATATTTCAGACATTTTAAACTATATACATAATGTGTATTATTCTCTAATTATTATATATATATTAAATGCACAAATATGTTTTTCTTTTGAAAACAATATTTGTATCTTGCATCAAGATGTCTATAAACCCTTCAAGAGCTATTCTATTAATTTTGTTATTTTTTCTCTTAAATTACCTTGATATATAAATGAACTAGTTGAAAAATAAATTGATCCATTAATTTAATTATTTTACCTTAGTAATAAACTTGAATTACTTGATAAATGATCAATCAACTAAATCACTTGGGATATTTGTAAATTATTTGAAATATAAGAGGGTCAATTCATTTAATCAATTACTTTGGTATATAAGTGGTTTATAATAATTATATATCATCAATTTTCTTGAAAAAAATAAAATGACCAATTAAATTAATAAAGTTGGTTCACTAGTGATGTATGAATGCTATACATCTGCAATATGCTTGGAAGAGGACAAAAAAAACAGTAATATGGCTGATCCATTTGATTCGTTGCTATTTTAATATTTACTTGAAATAAGAAAATGAGCGATCAATTTATTTTTGTTGACGTATCAATATTTATTATTTGGAAAAAAAATAATCAGTCAAATAAATAATACATGCATAACACATACCATCTATTTACTTGAAAAAATAAATAAAAATAACAATAAAATTAATTATATTGGAATACTATTGATATACAAATAATAAACATGTGACTAGAGGTGTAAAAAAAAATTGACAAATTAAATGGCCATTGAACATACCAAAAAAATTAAAATTTTGATTTCACATTAAAACAGAAAAATTTTGTTCAAAAATCAATCGACTGATATTAGTTTCGACATATTTCAATTTGATTTTACTAGTACATTGGCAAACCAAAACTAAGCAATTTAAGTACTAATTATATGTATACAATTAACTTATTATTATGATATATGCAACATAACAACTAAAGCATAAAAGGATTTTTAGTCAATTATTGGAATGCCAATTTTGCCACCCTTTTTGAACTTGAAAAACCTCACAAAAAGTAAGATCATAGATTCAAACTCAGGCCTACAGTAGTAAATAGAGTAGAATAATGGGTAGCCACGAGCTAATTTTTTTTTTTTATATATTGTAATTTGTAATTTAAATTAATTCACTAGAAAGAAATATCACAAATCAAGTAAAACTAACAAATATATGAATAATTAATTTTGGGTTGATTTCTACGTTTAGCTGTCTAATTTCGGTTTTAGATTTTACTTAAAAATATCTAGATTCAAAACCAACTGACTTTACACCCCTACCTTTGTTGTTAATTATGTTACACCAGAAAAGACCAAAAATCTCTCTCGTACTTTAATAAATACCAATTTTCAACTTTGTATTTTTACAAATACAAAATTTGTCTTGTCAATTTGTCAAATTGGGTCAAAACTATCATTTCTCAAAAACTTTTCATTGACTTTTGTGAATTTTCACCTAAAATAGCCAAATTGCCTCCGGTAAAAATAATCAAATTTATTCATTAAACCTATCACCAAACGTATTTAAATATCAAATACTTCAATTTGCACTTAAAAATTATAATTTTTTTTAAAAGAAAAATGTTTTGGTATTTGTTGTAGGTTGAAGGAACTAGGACTATTTGATTAATTTTGACTAAGGATATTAGTATTATTTTACACTATAATTTTGACCAAATCTAACTAAAGGGATAAATGTGACCCAATTTAACAAATTGATAAGATATTTATAGCAGTTTTGAAAATATATGAGTGAAAATGGTATTTTGCTAAAACACATGAGAGGCTTTTCATATTTTCCCATGTTTTATAGATACCAATATACTAGCATTATATATACTTAGTTTATAAGTGATTGTTACATTTTTAATTATTAAGTGTTACCCAACTTATTCTCATTAACTACATAAACCTATAATCCAAATTTATCTCAAAAAATGAAAATAAAAGTCTATAATTATAATAATAAATATTTCCGACAGGAGAATATATCATATTAGTTTACTAAGTTTAATCATATGAACATGACCATGATTTAAAAAAAATTGTATGAACATGACCATGATTTATGCCACATTTTATTACGGGGTCATTAATGGTAAATTTAGGTAGTTTTAATATTTTTGAATTAGTCAAATAATTATTTATAAGTTGTATCATGTGTTGGGCATTGGATTTTTCATTTTTCTTATTTGTTGCTACTTTTATGCTATTAGAATTTTTTTAATTTAAGATGTGGAATAATAAATGGAAAAGAGTAGTCTATATTGTTATCTTTTAGTACAATACGTATGAAACTTAGGATTTTTTTTTTTGGGGATTCCCTACAGGTAAGCCTAATCATCCTCATTTATGTTTATCTATTATTTAGCTAAGGTAAATCATAAAATCTTTCTAGTGTTATTTGTTTATTATAATAGTAACAATATTATAGGTAAAAATGAAATTCCATTTTTTCTCCTATGGTGAGTCATCTGCCAAAGATTGGATAAAATTCATTTATCTGATTAGTAGAAGATTATTAATGGCGACATATAAACAATTAATGATAGAATATAGTTGATTTAGGGGATATAAAACTTTTTTTTTCTAGTTTCGGACTAATTACCCGAGAATGAGAAGGAGACACCAAAACGAGAAACAATTATGGAATGAATCTTAAATTAAGATTCTATTAAAATAAATATAAAAGATATTAATAAAAGGATATGTTAACAGGTTACCAACGAGTTACCAATCCAACATGTGTTTAATGAGGTTTATAAATTCAAAGCTAATTAAAAACTATAAATTTTGTTGGCTAACTACCTAATTAACTAGAATTATTTGATAAAAATCAAACAGTTAAAATGATAGTTAACTATCAGTGGCTAAATATTGCAGTGTGGTCACACACACGTCCGTGTATATATATATAGGTTTTTTTTTTTTTTTTTTTTACCTATGCATATATATTAATTTGGCCAGTGAAAATTTAGCATATATATTTTTTTATTGTAAAAAGTAAGAGAAAAAGAGCATTAATGATGCACGTTTTTTCATGCACTTCATTATAGTCATTGGATTACTGTTAGATGGTAATCCAACGGCTAAAAAAAAATACTTACCCATAGGTAAAAAAAAAATACCTATTGGATTGACAATCTATATATATATATATATATATATATA
>JXTB01000308.1:434969-501094 GCA_002914805.1 Parasponia andersonii | reverse complement strand
AACATGTGTCACATAAACATGGTTAATACATAAAGGTTTCGTTAGGATCAGAAAGTCCCTGAGAAGTCTATTGCCAAATCCTTTCTATCAAATAACACGAAGAGTTTTTCCCCCCTTTTTTTGATTAATAAAGGGTTAGGGGAGAAAAAGCTTGGAAATCCCTTTGATGATTTTGTAGCAATTAAGCTTCTCTATCATTAGCCTTAGTCAATAGTTCAATGTAGTTCAGGCATGATTTGGAAAAATGTACCTGATTAATTGATATAATTATGTAGTGATGCATATATATAACAATCGCTCATCATTGCTTCCATAAAATGTTTCTTGTGACAGTTGAGGGTGTATCATTTTAATGCTTTTTTTTTTTTTTTTTGCGGTAGCTTAATTTCTACTGTATTCATACATAGCGTGATTTATGCTACTTGACATGTCTCTCTTCCCATGCAACATTATACATATGCAAGACAAGTAAATACTGTTGCGAATCTGACCGACCCAGATTTACCTCTCTTAGAATCTCATTTCAAGGAAATGTCAGAATAATAGAGAAATAATAACAGGGAATAGAAACCAATCTTATAACACAAGAATTTAAGTAGACCCAAATCAGAAGAAAAACTACCGTCTCTCAGAAAATAATTTCACTATATGAAAAGTTTCTACAATCATATAGATTTCCCTCTTTTGTACCCAATGACCCCAATACACCCAAGCAATTTTTCACAAGTATTCTCTCACTCACACCTTAAACTGCTACTCTTTGATACCTCTTCTTTCACTAAGAAACTCTACTCTCTTTGATAAGAGAAATAAAAAGAAAAGAAAGGATTTAATAGAAGAGAGACTTGATATTCTTCTAAGTTTTGAGATAAAGAGAATGAAGAAATGAAGCCACTATTTATAGAACTTGAAAGGTAGTGAGAACACTACCTTTTACTATTACTATTACGGCTATCCTTTTTTACTAATACTATTACAGCTGCTCTTTTACTATTGCTATTACG
This sequence comes from Parasponia andersonii, assembly GCA_002914805.1. Classification (NCBI taxonomy): domain Eukaryota; kingdom Viridiplantae; phylum Streptophyta; class Magnoliopsida; order Rosales; family Cannabaceae; genus Trema; species Trema andersonii. The sequence continues at coordinate 500,090 of JXTB01000308.1, read as the reverse complement.
ACTGTCTTTTTTATTTTTGTTCATACATGTTCACATACATCAACAATCTCCCACTTGAAGACTTGATTTCAATCACGTCTTCGCATACGTCTCATCTCAAAGCTTATGTTGTTATTATTGTCTTTATTGGCAATTATACTCCACCATATTAGTATATATACCACTTATAATTGACGAATCCTAAGAATTTCATTTCGGCTCATGTTGAAAAATCTTTAATAATTATAATGCTGACTTCGACATTTGGCTTCTCCAAGAGTCAGTCAACCATCGACATCATTCAGTACATATCTTATATTAATGCCAAACTAATACCTGTGTGTAAACTTGCTGCCGTTAATTGAGATACATTCTCTTTCATGGCATCTTTGAAGATAAGTGGCAGACTATGAGAATGGATATATCAAAATCAAAGGACAAGATCATCGCCTCCATCATAAGAGATAATATTAGCAGTATCACTAGATTTGGAACTTTTAGCTAAACCTGCTCCATTTTTTTGATAATTTCTTTTCAGGTGCCTAGATTATCTGTACCCCCAGCAGATTACATTCTTTTTCATAGAGTTTTTCTTCCTAGTGTCAACTACCAATTCTGAGCTCTCAGATGGAATATTACTTCCACTATCCGTCAGTCTTTTTTCTTCAGACAAAAGTTTACTTGTGACCTTAGAAAAAATCACAGTCTTCTTCCCATGCACTAAAATAGGTTTCATATGCTCATAGGAAGGTAGAAGAGGCCAGATAAATCGCAATGCCTTATTTTTATTTTCCATCTTCACTCCATTAACCTTCAATTCAGAAACGATATCATTCAAAATACTAAGATGATTATAAATTTTCAAACTTTCATTCATACACAATATATGAAACTGATCCTTCAAGTACATTTGATTTTAGACATCTTTCGCCTGATACAATTCTCTAAGCTTTTCCCAAAGATCTTTAGCTGTCATTATTCTAAGTATATTTGCAAAGATATTTTTTGCCAGACACATACAGATCACACTTGTAGCTCTTTCATTTAGATCATCCTAGTTTTTATCACTCATACTAAATTCCTTAGACTCTTTGCCCTTGTAAGCCTCTCTATCTTTAAATACCTTGTGCAATCCATATTGAATCAATGAATCCTTGACTTGTATTTGCCACAAGCCAAAATTGATGTTCCTATCAAATTTCTCTATATCAGCTCTAACCGAAATTAAAATCTTGTTCCCTAATATCTTGCTTCACAATTCTAGCTTGAAAAACTACTAAAAAAAATTTCCAAGAAGGATTAAAGAGTTCAAATACTTTTACTTAAACACTGTCTCATTAAACAGAATTTCTCAGACTAACACCAAGCTATAGTGCATCGAAGAGCCCTACTCTGATACCACTTGTTGGGAATCTGACTGACCCAGATTCACCTCTCCTAGGATCTCATTTCAAAGAAATGTTAGAATAATAGAGAAATAATAACAGTTAATAGAAATAAATCTTATAACATAAGAATTTAAGTGGAAAACTCTCAAATCAGGAGAAAAATCAGTCTCTCAAAAAAGAATTTCACTATATGAAAAGTTTTTACAACCATATAGATTGCTCTCTTTTCTATCCAATGATCCCAATACACCCAATCAATTTCTCACAAGTATTCTCTCACTCACATCTTACACCGCCACTTTCACAAAGAAACTCTACTCTTTTTGAAGGAGAAACAAAGAGAAAAGAAAGGATTTAATTAAAAGAGAGAACTTGAAATATTTCTAAGTTTTGAGATGAAGAGAATGAATAAATGAAATCACTATTTATAGAACTTGAAAAGTAGTAAGAACACCACTTTTTACTATTACACTTACAGCTGTCAATTTTCACTAATGCTATTACGGCTGCCCTTTTTACTATTGCTATTACGGCTGTTTTTTTTACTTCTGTTCATATATATCAACAAATACTCCATGTGACTCTTATTAAAGCAAGCGAAACTCAGAAAGGAAAGGAAATTTTTTATAAGACCAACTCAAAAGACAAATAGTAACACTCAGCCAACCTCTTTTTTTTTTTTTTAATTCTAAAGAAACCATAATATGAACAAATTTGAGAAAATATTATTTTCAAATTTGCTGACATTGAGAGAAGACCTCTCTACATATAGGGGCATTGCAAGTAAGAGACTAGTGAGATTCTTCTTAAAAAAATTTAAGCATTCATATTCATATCTTTATACTTTGACCACGCTAGTTGCCATGAATATGGATGTGTTATGCAACCATGGCGGAGATATTGTCCATGCCTTGAACGCTAATGTTTATGGAAATGGCACCCAAACTGTAGTTCTGGCACATGGGTTTGGTTCAGACCAGACGGTTTGGTACTACCTCATCCCTTACTTGGCATGCTATTTCAAAGTTTTGGTCTATGACTTGGTTTTCTCGGCCAATGTAGATCCTAAACTATACAACCAAACAAAGTACTCGAATTTCAACGGTTACACTGATGACCTGATCTGCCTTCTTGATGAACTCAATGTGAAGAACACTATATATGTTGGTCAATCCATGTCAGCCATGATTGGTTGTGTAGCTTCGATTAAAAGACCAGAAATCTTCCAGCAGGTTGTCCTATTAAGTGGCTCACCAAGGTACTTTATTTTTTTCACAATCATGTAACTTCACTTCGAAATAACTTATACAATTTAGGGAGTCTGTACACTATGGTAAAATCTTGCCTGTATTTTGTTTCTGATTCATATATTACTATTTGTTTTCCTTGTTCTCTAAAATCTTGGAATGGGACTTTTTTTAACACATGATCTGATTTCTCCTTGATCATGTTATTGCCCTTATAATTTGCCTGCATTTTTTTTTCCATTCTTATTACTCTTTGTTATGCTGTTTATTCACATTTCAAATTGTGCTATCTTTTTGCATCTAGAGATAAGATTGATATGTACTTGGTATTATTGCCTGTTGTTCATATATAGCTCAACGGGAAAGGTTATAATGGAGGTTTCGAGAGGCCGCAACTCAACCAAGTCTTCAAAGAAATAGATGAGGATTTCCCTAATTGGGTTAAAAGTTTTGCTCCCGCAGCTGTAGGTGTAAATATCACAACTGCAGTGACCAAGTTTGAACCTAGTTTGGGGAGAATGAAACCAAGGATTGCACTGAGTGTTGCCAAGACTGTTTTTCTAAGTGATCCCAGACGAATTCTACCTCGAGTTTCTGTGCCTAGTTTCATAATCCAGTCAGAAAAGGACTACATCGTTCCAAAATCAATTGCATTCTACATTAAGAGAAATCTTCGAGGCCCTGCCAAAGTCAAGATATTGAAAACGGAAGGTCACTTTCCACAGCTGACTGCTTACCCTATGCTTCAGAAAGTTTTGAAGCAAGTTCTTCATATCAATAGATAGCATGGCAAGTTCAATAGCTAGTATGGAACTCTTTTATGAGGTCAACCATTTGATTTCGAAAAATAGCATCCTTCTTCGATATTATTCTCTTTAATTTGGAAAGATGAACCTCATTTGCCCAAGTGATTAAGAGTTTCTGCTAGAATAGCTCTTGGTTCCGTTTCGTCCTTGTCTCTCAAAGGATTCGGTTGAATACTTTGTTTCCCATCATAAAACAAGCTTCATTATTACTTGATTGTTCTTGGTCTGTTTATCAATGTTTTCAAGGTTGCACTTGCCCAACAGTTCCAGCTCTTAGTTCATGTTATCTCCTCAAAAGCATTCACAGACCAATTTTTCCCTCCTTTTTTAGAGTGACCAAAGCATTACAGGTAACCCAAAGTACCACAAGGGGTCTAGTCGAATTGTTCAAATATGAATCGAAGTCTATTAGACAATGCTGATAAGACATTTGCTCATGAAACACGTTTATTTCCAGAACAATATAAGTTTAACGGTAAGTTTAGTTTGATAAAGAATGAACCTTTATAGGTACAGCACAAATACAGAAGTAAAACAATGCATGTTACGTTACAAGAAATAAATACTCATTTTCCTGAAAATTCTCGAGGATGAAAAAGCCCAACAGTGAGTCTAACGTATCAAAAATTTTTCCAACGACTGCAAAATCCCAAAATTGCACCTTCATTTCAGAACTTTATTATACATCTTACTTTGTAGGCTTGAAGATTATTCCCAAATTCGGATGATCTTTGGCAAATTATACTCGATAAAATCTGAAACATAAGACATTTTTCCTTCCATGATGCAGCTGAGTAATGGTACCCTCAGTCTTCCAGGTCCTCAGGTCTAGCATCCAAAAATGGAAAATAACATTCCAGGAGACGTATCGAGTATGACCATTCCCACTACGTTAGTATCAAACTGACGACGACCTTGTCTTCAGGCTGTGGAAATTGGATTTGACATTTGTCTCTGCCTCATGCTTGCCAAAACTGTACCTTTATCTCAAATAAATTTGCATCTTCAAGCAATAAACTCGAACCGATTATCATGCTAGTGTATTCTCAACATACTTCATTGCCTTCTCCTTCACATACTCGATCCGTTCCTCGTTACCGATAGACTTCTCATACCCCAGATACTTTTTGAACAAGAACTGTAAACTCAAATAGAATTGAACATTCATTAACACGTAAGTAGTTTTGCAAAGCCAGAAATTATTAGGCTGACGGAAAATAAATGAGAATACACACTTTCATTTTCTTGGGCGGGAGGCTCAAACAAGTTGCCCTCTCAAATAGTGCACGAATCACATCCACATCTCCAAGTCGAATTTCCTGCCAATATTTGACACAAGAAGGTAAGTACCCTGGCAAACAAAAAATAAATCCATAAAATAACACAAGAATGTTGCCATCCCAAATTAGAATTGGGATAACAAGAAAATTGCAAGGAATTTACTTGATCAATATAGATGCTCCATAAGTCCGTTCTCTTTGGGTATTCTTTCAAAATTCCTTCAAACATGGATCGTCCCATATGAGGAACACCACATTTAAACTCGAGAATAGCTGTCTGTGATATGAACTTGATATGTTTGTGCCGGGGAAGGCTTAACAAGGCACGATTGACAACAAGCTGAACCCCCTCTTGCTGTTGGTTCAAGAGCCTCTGTATCCTCCTTAACCAAACCTAAGTTACCACAAAACATCAATGCATGATTTATTTTTTTTTTTGATAAGAAACAAGAATTGTATTGAAAAGAAGGAAAAAATACAAGGGTGGATAAGACATCCTCCCTGGAAGACAAACAACAAACACTTATAACAACAGGGGATTCCAATGATCATTTCAGAAAAGGAAAAACTACTAAAATACTTTACATCATGCAACCAAATAGCTACACAAAGTCTAATCCTGTCCCATAAAGAATCCAAGCATTCTTCAGCTTCATCAAAAATCCTTCTATTAGGTTCAAGCCATATATAGTCCACAGTATAGCTAAAGCCGCCACCGTCCATAAGATTCTTCCTCTTTTGTTAGACCGAAACATCAATGCATGATTTATTACAAATCGGATTAACTATCAAATATATCAATAACAGCATTAAGAGTTCATATAATACCTTGCATGACTGCTTGAACTTTTTGGTCATCCTGTCAACAAGCTCATTAGCCAGCCTATGTTGCTCCGTCCTTTCGTACATTCCCAATAGTGCTAGATGAACCCTTCTGGGATCATTGTATTGCAATGCTCTTTGAAATACCCTTGAAACTGCCTCCTGCAGAAACCAACTCAAGAGATCTTAACACCCATGTAACAGAGATTATAAGCGGAAATACAAAAGTTACCAACTTTATATGATGTTACCTCTGGAGGTTTTCCATACTCATTTTCCAAATTAAAATAAGCCACCCAAATATTGAGCTTCTCATTCTCTTCTCGGATGTTTATTGTTTGCAAGGCCCTTAAGAAAAGAAAGCAATGTCGAACTAAATAGACAACTGAAATAAACTTGCAGTTATAGGAAGGAAAAGAAAAATTAAGAAGACAACCACTGGAAATTACAATGTGCTAAACTTGAACTAGGATTTCAACAGCAATATAAAAAGCAAAACAAACAACTAAAAGAAAAGAAAATAAAGAAAAACAGTAATGGGAACAAGGGAAGAGGTTACTACAGAAAAAATGGCAACAAGCATTTCGGCCGAAAGAGTACCTTTCAGCAATAGAACGGGCTTTCTCAATGTCTGCCATAGACAGCGTAAAGGCCATGTATTTAATCCAAACAAAGCTGCTGTTTGGAGAACCTCTAACTAGTTTCTCAAATTCCTCGGTAGTTCTTGGGATATCTTTCTCCAGAAGTCTTTCCTCAGCAGCTCTTATTTCTCTCTCCCTGCAGTAATTGTTTTGGTTGAAAAGAGAACAATGGGTAGATTCTGGGAGGGCGGAGAAGTAGCATTGGAAAAGAAAAAATGAGAAAAGTAAAATAACCTGTCTTTCTTCGCCTTTTTCTTTGCCTGTCTCTTGCTCTTTTCATCTAGGGTGTCTCCATCATCTATATGCTCTTGATTTTGAATAATTATACCATCCACATTTTCCTGATATATGTCATCTAGTGCCACTTCAAGTGGAGGAACAGAAGCCCTGGCTTCTGCTTGTGCAAGAATGGGGATTTCACATTCAACTTCCATATTTTGAACCCCAAGTAAATCACTCTCAGGTAATGATATCAGCTTAGTGTTGTCCAAAAAACCATTGTTCTCAATGGTTACATCAGCCTCCTGGTCCGAAGGTTCCTGAGTGTCATCATCGTCCAGAACATAGAAATCTTTCATTCCAAGAGAAATTCGATTTCTTTCTGCATCGACCTACAACAAAAGTTGATTATCAGAACACAATAATTTCCATGACTGCATAATAAAGCCTGACAGATCTAATACACACTACTTCCTGGAACATCATACAATCAATTTCCATCAAATCTACAGTGCAGTTATGCATAATCCAACTTTCATAGACAACATATAATTTTAAAAATGATCAGGTTTTCAGTGATGATGATTCCAAACATCTCTTTCGCCAGTTAAAAAGGTAGAAACGATGGAGGCTGAAAACAGTATCATAACCCTGATGTCTGGAGATTAGATTTACCTTTAATATTTTTGCTCTCACTTTCTCGCCTGCTTTGTATTTGCTTTGGATATTATCAGTACGATCATCTGAAAGCTCCGAGATGTGGCACAATCCAACCTGAACATAAAAAGAAGAGACAAGAAATACACATCAAAGCATTTCAAACACAACAGAAACAAGAAAACATAAGAACAAACTAGGCATACCAAGAATATAAATTTTGTAAACTCAAAAGTTCTAACGTAGATAACAAGCACTCCAATGTAAATTCCAGTGCATAGCTAGTTTACCTATTTCAAGACAACAGATTTCCTGTTACATATATGGCTGTAATTAGAATAAGGTAACTACTTAATTAGGGTGTTTTATTCATTTCTTAACTAGAGAGATTAGTTTACTTATGGATGGCAGCTGGAGGATTATCAAAATAGGAAACTAGGGTCTACAATTGAATTAGGAAACTAAGTATTAGTTACCCAAATACAATACAAGGGGCAGCCAATGCAGTGCAGTCAAGGGGAAAAGTATTCTTGAAACCTTGGAGAGATACTCTTTGGCATAAAACTGCAAGGAAGATGGTGTAATTATTCTTCTTCATAGTGAAAGTTTTGAAGAATAGTTTCACATGAACATAAGCTTATTAAAGATGAACCATGATAATTCATGGCGTTCATTTTATTGTTCTCTTGTGTTATTTGTGTGTGCTGTGATTAATCTCTAATCTAAGATTAATTGTGTGTAGGTAAAAATTCCATCATCACAACATTTGCCATTTCCGTCATCAGTCTAAATGATTCTGAGAAACTCTGGTTTCAAAATAATTCTTCTAGAGAAAAAAAGACAAAAAGCATTTAAGGCTTGCTAGTATTTGAAAATTTCTATAGAAAAAACAACAAAAAGCATTTAAGGCTTGCTAGTATTTGAAAATTTCTGCTTGGTGGTGGGAATATGGATGGAAGAGTTAGTTTACATGTGGAAAGGAGAATATCAAATGGCACTGTTCAGTGAGATAGTTTACATATTGAAAATTGCGCACCCTGCTTTTACCAGGAGCCTTAGTACAAGATTTTCCCCAAATCCAAAGAAGAAGATTCTTTCTTTTCCCTCTTTTTTTATTTCTTACTGCTTATATAACTAACCACAAAGCCGCCCCGAATTTAACTCTATCATGTATAATCCTAAGCAGAATTGGGTCAACCCTACCAAGAAAGTATACAAAACGCGATAGCAAATATGATTGCTGAAAAAATAAATTTGCATACAAGTAAATTTTAACAAGTATATAAGCAGAAATCATATAGTGATTATAGTTTTGCAAGTAATGCATTTCGTACCAGGTTTGTGTTGTCAATAGCAATAAATAAACCGTATGACTCCACCCGCTTAATCCTGCCAGAAATAATATCTCCGACATGCAGACTACTCAAATTACTAGTCTCTGATTTTGGTGCACTGCTAGCACCCAAGGTCTTCAAGGTAACTTCAACTCGCTTTGATAGAGGTTCCACAGATAAAATCCTGCCATGAAGCTCTTAATACATGTTGCACATATTCATCTAAGGAAGAACTTCTTTGGACAACAGTAGACAGGATGAACAAAATGCATTACCTGCCAGTTACTAGTTTACCAACGGGGAATTCTTTTACAGGATCATCAACAAATCCATCAGATAAATTTGAAATTAGAACTTTTGCATCAAGTTTCCGAGACAGAAAAATGAAACATCCTTTTGGAGTAACATTTTTAACATAACCCTGACAAACCCAAACAATGATTTGTTAAGACATGCAAGAAAATATTTATTCAAATGAAAATATAATCTCTACTATTCTCTAAAACATGTCACGGTGGGTCATGTAAATAGGAAGAAGGAAATTGAATATACAGTAGACATTTGGAAGAAGCTTTGAAAGGAAGAAAATTTTAGAACACCTGTATTGCCATATCAGGGTGAAGATCTTCAATCTTCTCAACAGATTTGGTCTGAGTATGCCTGTACAACAGGGGGATTAGTGTATTAGTAGTCAAGTGATGAGGAAATTCACAACTTTCTTTTTTCTTCTACCTTTTTTTTTCCCCTTCTCCTTATAAGAAGAGGACATTCACAACTGAACAACATTAATTGTTCAAAGTACGTAGATACATTTGTTCCATCGTAGTCATTTAGCAACTTTATCACCAATGTAACTTAAATTGGTGTACATTAACTAACTAAACCTATTAAATTATTCTACGTAACAGATACAACTGAGCCAAACAGATTTCACTCTTCTATTTAAAAGATTTCTACTCTAATTATTTACTATAACTAAGCGGAAAAATGGAAGTAATTGCATATTATGAGCATCTAGTTGTTAGGTTCTGATGTATGGAAATATAAAACCCTAAACGAGGACATTAAGTAATATAACATACATATATATATATATATATATGTTTACATCAAAAGTGTCAAAATAAACATAAATATCTGAACGTAAATTAGAAGAGAGTGAACTTACAGATGTTTGCCAGCTTCCTTGCCTTCCATTGAAGAACACAATGACAAATCAATCTGAAGTGTTCCTTTGACAGATTTATTAATCTCAAGAACCTTGCATTTGACAAATTGCCCTTCATGATATCCAGACAATGGGTCAGACACCCATGAGTCAGCTAGTTCGATAAAATGAACCCTACCATATGTGTGGGGACCAATTTGCACAATTAATCCACCAACACCAGGAAGTATTTTGGATACTCTCCCACCCACAATACATCCTCCACAAATATGAGCAGTAACATTCTCATCTGAAATGGAAGCTTCTTGATCATCTCTCTTTGAAACTTCACCAGCTGAAACTTTATCAGGAACAGCAAGAAAAGTACTTAGAACAAGCCGCAATAGCTTTTTATCCCTGTTAACACGTAATACATAACCAGATACAACTTTTCCCACATGAAAACGCTTCTGGAATTCATGAAGTTCACTAGGCTCACATGAACTGTCAAGAATAAATAGCTGAGCCCGCACGTTTCGAGATATATTTAACCAGACCCATTCGTTGTCCACTTTATATACATAACCAGCGATGGATTGTCCACTTGAGAAATCAAGTTCTTCACTCAGAAGCATTTTCTCTGTTTCAAAGGAACCTGGATTGAAATTTCAATGCAGAGCGTTATAAGTGCTAAACCTTCACCACTTAGTTATCATTGGAAAAACAATATACAAATAAATACATATATGCGCATATGTGAAGATCCATAAGAAAACCATAGATTAGGAAAAGCATTGAACAGTTAAGGAAAGTTAATCGAGAAGATAACTTCATTTACTGAGCTAGGTTTGGACAGTACAGCAAATATGAATGGCTTAAACAACTAGAAAACCTCTGTGAACAAAACAGTTATTTGGATAAGTTTCATATTAGGAAAAGAAATTATTAAATATATTAGTTTGGAATAGAAACAAGACAGTACTAAGTTTAAGCCAAAACCTTTGATGAATATCTCAAGAATATATTACCTGATAGCACAGCAGGTTTCATGGAAAGATCAAATTGGCGGCTCTTTTTCTTGCTATCTGAATTATTAGCCATTCCAACAATCCTTGCATTCACTGTTTGCCCAATTCTAAAGTTACTGAATGGATTTTCCAAAACATTATCATCGTCTACCTGCCCAATCAATTAGGAAGGACAAGAAGAACATACTAAGAAGATTCAAGAGCAATAACTGTAAAATTCCAAATGAATTACAAAGTAAATCAGATGGTTCAGAAGTTTTACCTCTGTTATATGAACCCGCCCATGGAAGCCGATTCCAAATTTCAACCTCAGTTCAAGTGGCCTGATTTCAGTAATCTGGGATGCAAGAGAATGGAATAAAGAAAGCATTTCTTGTCAGAAGTTAAATCTGTAATTGAAATATCTAAAAAATTTAAGAAACAACTCAACCACAACAAGTAAAAGGGAAACAATGCTCTTCATGCTTTCATATGATTGAGAATCAGCACCAACTGGTAAAAGAGTATCCTGTTTACGTACCTCTGCCTGAACCAGAGATCCAACTTTGTAGCTTGACTTCTTTTTTGCTCTCTTTGAGCTGGATGTTTCAGATTCACTAATCGATTTAAGCAGCAAAAGTAGCCTCCCTGCGGTTGACGGGGTTGGAAGAGCCATAACAGTGGCAACCACACTGCATTAAGAAAAACAACATAATTTCATGTTGCAAACCAGTGAACATGCATATTCATGTTCAGCGTAGGATACTTACATAGCATACGGAAAAAAAAAAAAAAAGGCCCAGCATGCACACACACCACAAAACAAGAAGTTCCAAAAAAGACAACAATAGTTCAGAAAGCAAATGGGATGGTCTAAAAAGCTGAAAGTAATAGCAAATTATAGAAAATGCATTCACCTTTCTCCATTTAGAAATTGCTTCTGTGGAAACTTCTGACTGTTATAGTCTGATTTTGATGCATATCCTAAGGCACAATTATACTTGGGTATAGAGAGAACCTGGAATGGGCGTAATAAATCTCATTTAGAAAATGATTTGGAGATATATGTTTTATTTATTTTAATGAGCGTTCTAAATCTTTAGAAAAGGATATAGAGATGTTTTATTTATTTTGCACAAATAACCACATACTTAAAAAGAAAATATTAAACACTTACCAGGTAATTCTCCTTGACAATTTCAATGACAGCATTAACTGTCTGATTTACCTCCAAGTCCTTGGATGCCTCTCGCTTGCGTTTCTAGAATTCAGAATGTTTTAGATTAGCCAAATAGGAAAAACCATCAGATGTGAAGAGTACTAGAATGTCTAAACCGCCAAGAAGCTAAAAATCATAACAAATGGAACCAAGGGAATTTGTTTCAATAGATACATGAATATATATTTTTTAAAAAAAAAATCCAAAGGAGAGCATTCAACATACAAACAAAATTCAGTATCTATTTTCTACTTGCCAATCTACTTATTAAGAAGTGAATGAACACTGATATAGAAGACAAGGAACTGCTTCAAACCTTTTTGTGACTTTGGCTGCGAGAACTCTCTGCTCTGCATTTGTCAATGAACATTGTTTTCAGAGACAAGTCGACCAAATGCTCTGTTTTGGAAACATCCAGAACCGTAGCTCGAATACTGGAACCTGTCTCTACTATTGTACCAGCTACTGCAAAAATCATATAAAAAAAGATATGACGGATTTAAATATAATCAACACAAACACAGACACACCTAGAGAGAAGAAAACTTACACTGATAGGGTGTAATAAAACCCAAGACATCATTATACTTGTCAAAGCTAACAACCACTCCAATATCCTTTGATTCTTGTATTTTTCCCTCGACAACACAACCAATGCTAAATCCCTCTGTCCAATTTAACTCAGATCCATTGGAATCTAAGCATTGTAGCCTAGCAATCTGGTACAAAAATGCAAGATTAAAATTTTAGAATGTATAATCTAAAATTTGAGAAAGTAGCGTAGAATTTAAGACATTGGAAAAGCAAATAATCAAATAGCAAATAAGTGAATTCAGAAGTCAGTGAGTATTCACTCCAATTACGACCTCTTTGACTCCGATTTCCAAGAGAAGAAGATAAAAAAGAAAATGGGAGCTGGTACAAAAGGGTTTTTATTTTATTCCTTATTGTGGGAAATAATATTCGGTTTCCCTAACTTTTTGGATTTTATTTGGTATATTGGAACTATCTTGAATAAGAGATTTGAAAGATTTGTATCCAAATTTTCATATTCAGGAGTTGCTGTGTATATTCAGGGATTGTTTGTGTCATTTTTGGAAAGTTTCGCATCCTGGAAACTCTATATATTTCATATTTCTTGTCTTAATCGTTATATCAAATTCAAAGAATTTTTCTCTAAAATCTTTACTTTCCGATATAGAAACCAATTTTTACATTGAAATCTAACGGTTAGAAAAATAAATGCTTTTAATTATAATTCATACTGGAATTTGTTCCAGCGTATTTAATTGTGACCATTAGAGTCAAATTGATTTCCGACTATAGTTAAGGCCCTATTATACTCGCTACCTGAGCAATGATATTATCAGGGGAAAATCATACAAGTATAGGTATCTCATACAAGTAACATGAGACTGACATTTTGCTACTTATATATCCATGCTTTGAAAGCAATTGAAGCTATATAGTGCTGATAATAAAAACAAGAGAAAAAAATGGAAAAACATCCAATGCGAATACATTTATATATGCATCAAATGATATTACCTCTTCCTCCAAAAGAAAGTAACCTTGCATAAAGGATGCATCTGTTGAAGAGCAAGATGACTGCTTCAATGACAGTGTTATTCTACATGTTTCACTATTAACCTGCAAGGGAAAGAGGGAAGGCAAGGGTGGTGACTAACAATAACAAAAGTTTACTATGTTACAATTCAAAATGAACCAGTCTCAAAAGGTCACCAACATCTAGTATATTACTGCGCACAGATTGTCCAATGTAAAAGGCTTCTGAAAGATTGACTTTGTAGTCATCCATTGCCTACAAAAAAATAAACAAATATCAAAAGAGTTTCCAGTCATCTCTTCCAGTCGAAAGAGAGGAAAGGGAGAGAAGGGTGGAAGAGGGAGTGCAGAAATGAAGATAACCTTGTTTCTAGGAGAGAAACCAGTCAAACGCCCAAGAAAGCGAACAAAACAGCCAGTTTCAATTAAGTTACAAACATAGCCCTGCTTCAAACAAACAGATTCGTGTAAATAAAAAAGGTAACATACAAAATTGATGTAGGACACCAATTTAGAGTAGAAAGTTTAGTTTGATCAGGAATCAATATTTTTATTAGTTTATAGTTTAGATCTGTAATTCTGCTACAGCAATTTTATCCACAGGAATCTTAAATATTCAAATTTTCTCCATTTTACTAGCTGCAGCTCTGTCAAAAAGACAATATACATAATGAAAGAAAAGTTATAGCACCAAAATTAAGGCAATTACTTACGTGGACAACAGAATTAGGATGGATCTGACTGATATCTGATGGAAGCTGCTGAGCAGACTTGATCAGAGAATATTTTGCAGAGAGTTTCAAATTGTTGCTTTCATTATCTTCATTATCCCCAAAAAAAAGGGGCAAAAATAAAAGAAAGACAATTTCTTAATCAGTACCTGTGATATGAAGCTTATCTGGCAATAAAAGGTAAATATAGATATAGGTGTAGCTAGAATAAGGCATCTGACAGTAAAGAAAGAATCAGGAAAAACATTAAACGGGTAACAGCCAAGAATATACCAAAACGAAATGTTTTCAAAATCAAATTTCTTCAACCTACATCTAAGTTTTCCAATGCCTCAGCTTCCCCTTAAAATTCCAAATTGTCAGTCTGGTTCTGACATGGCATCATATGCCCCCCACCTCCACACACACACACACACACACACACACACTCCTCTTTCTCTCCAAATCCCAAATGAATATGTATACATATATATATATGTATTATTTTATACATAGAAATAACAGGGTGAAATATGGATATTGCAGGACATTACATGACAGGTCCAAAAGATTGCAGCGTCCCTGATTCTCATAAGTTTTTAGTGCTAATTTTTTTAGGTGTATATGGTTTTAGGTTCTTTTTAATGTGAGTAGGCGATGAACAATAGCAGGGAGAGAGATTTTATTCTACCTAGTAACAGCAATTGATCAAATTTGTATCCAGGCTTTAGGACTGACTTCATCTTAGCAGCTTGCCCTGCATTTATANAAAAAAAAGAGAGAACGTCCTACAAGAATAATATTTGTATTGCACCTTGGTGATCTGACAAATGCTCAGTTGAAATGGTACCCTTTAGGTAATTTTTCCCATTAACATAAACCACTACAGCATTTGGCGTTACTATGTCCACAACTCCTAAAACAAGAGTACCCATCTTGATGATATCATCCTCAGAAACCCTGCCAACAAGACAAAGAACACTTGTCATCACTTTTTCCGCCCCTCTTCCTGAGCTTCAATTCAACAACTTATAAGCATAACCCGGTATACAATTTCAAGGCACCAAACTGACTGGGCTACATCTCAAATGTGCTTTTCTTTAAAATAAAATCGGGGGTTTTCTGGAGGAAAGAACAGATTTTTCGCTTGTTTTGACATCAGGAACCATCATAAATGCACTAACAGCAGTACCGTAGAGAAGCTAACCTTGGGGGCTTTATTATAAAACTAAGACTGATGCGCTTTGATCCCAGAACAGAGCTAATTATCCTACATTTGACGACTTGTCCAACATGATATATCGAACTTGGATCACTCCCTGGTTCTAAACCAAGTTCAGATCTGGTTCAAAATGAAGAAACATTAACCGCGCAGCAAACAAAGGTAATACATGGAGCTTAACATCAACTAGAATAACTCAGAAAATAGAAGAAAAACAGTCAAACCCATTTCCAACAAGAATAAAAGCTTTGAAATGCCCAGATTCTAAAAACTGGTATGTAGAACCTCGAAAAACAGACAAAGCTGCCAAACTAGTACTTAATTTCATAAGATATCTTCCACGCGCACCACAATTCACAAAGGGTAGTGGATAAAACAACTCCTAGTATAGCACTATTTACTTTCATATTTTTTTCTTTTTTTTTTTTGAAAATAGACGAGAAATTTGCATTAATAGAAGATAATAATACAAAAAAGGGACAAGATGTCCCATAGAAAGAAACTCAGAATCTAAATCAAGAACAAATCAAGAAAAAATTAGAACACATTCAACCACCCCTTAGCAAATCAGCAAAAATCCAATCCCTAAAATCTTTTTGTTCCCTAACCCATAAAGCTACCCACAACTATATCTTATTCCATAAACCATCTGTAGAACTATATTCTTCACCAAAAATTCTGGAATTCCTTTCATCCCAAATAGCCCACTACGATGTCCATATTGTGCAGTTCCACAAAGTTTACTTTCATATGTTGATTTACAACTACATAGAAAACAAGCTACTACAATTCCTATGAACAAGCAAGCTAGTCATAACAAGTGAAGCAATCACAAATGCAAACATGAACCTGCATGAATAATAAAAGATATCCAAATAGAATGCAAATGACAAGCCCATTTCCACATATCCATCCATAACTACACTCTAAGACATGCACAAGAATAGAAAAAAAATATGCAACCACAATTCCAACCAGAACTAAAATAATCAGCTTAAGTCGAGAGAAAAAAATATTTGACTAAGTAATCAGTGTTTGAGACTAGCCTTGGAGCAAATCCCTGGACACCATTGTAAAACCGGACAAAGCATCCATGTTTTTCGATCTTTGTTATCCATCCATGGGTTAATAACCCTTCAGTTGCATCAGCATATGAACTAAGAATGCCAAGTTTTGATTTCACAAGTGTTTTCTTGTGTGTAACAGTTATTCTCTTAGACTTGCAACCAAGTACACGAAAGACCAACTCAGCTCCAATCTGTAAAGTGATACAAACAAGGATACATGTTCATAATTTTACAATACCTTGGAAAACCTATAATAAGATTACCATGCCTACAGTATCTGAGAAATTTTACGTATTCCACTAGAATAGCAATCACACTTATTTGAAAAAAGAAAAAAATGTCAGTATTAAAATAGAAGTACCTTAAATTTTTTTCCAGGCTTCGAAAGTTCAAATTCAGACATATGGCGAAGTGGGCATAGTGCCTTTATGCCACCATGAAATTGCACAATTGCTTGATAGGGCTCAACAGCTATGATTTTAGCCCTCACAATCATCCCAGGCTTGACATCTGAGTGAGTGAACACTGACCCTTCAAAAGCACCAGCCTGTTCAATATTTTTCAGAAGGGAAAATTCAAGATCACAGAGAGTGAGAGACAGAGAGGAAGGCAACACATTAGTGAATATTTCTTTTTCACTAATGAGTAATGACCATCACATTCAATAGCACAATACAAAGATAAGAAGCTTAGGAAACCAACACTAATTAAAATTATCTACATAGCTAACTAATTAGCTTGAAATGCATTCTAACAAGATAGAGAGATAAAGAATGCAATTGGCGTATTCAGCGGGCAGTGAATCCTTATGCTAGCTTTACCATCAACAAACAAAAATGCTTTTAGAGGACGTCAACCCTACTCACAAATATCTATACCACTGTACCAACAGATTGCGGGCAAAATATCGCATGTTCTCTTTTGAAAACAACGTTAAATAGAAACACAACCTTCAAAGTCCCAGTAGCCACCCCTTCTAAGTGCCTAAACCCAAGAATCCGGACGCGGACACGACTACCTTCCTTGAACTTCTTGTCAAGCCTCCGAACTCCATCTTCAGCCACATCAGATATCTGTAATTGACATAAAAATGGTAAAAACTAAAAATTAATAAATCATAACAACCAAAGCCACAAAAGGAAGTCTCTGAATATAAAAAAAAATTAACAATGGGATAAAAAGAAACATACACTAACATATGCTGGGGTGGGCACCGGTGAGGTGGGTATTTCAAGTAGAAGACCGAATCCTCTATCAACCCTGACCACTTTTGAGTCTTCATATATATCTCCAATTTTAACATGCTGCACATAAAGAAGATGTCAGACTCTATCAGGCATTAGTAACTGCCAATTAGACACAACATAGAGGTTGGTCTATATACAAGAGAACCATAGGGGAAAGAGCAGTAGAAGAGAAAAGAATGTTTAAGCAAATGCACTTTGACTGTTGAGGTTGTTAACAAGAAAAACCTGGCAAGGCAGTGCCAGGTCAGGAAAATAATATCTCCATAATCCATACCATTACACCTTACATTAACAGTAATATCCTGTAGTAGTTAGTAACAAGACAGTAAAAAATTAGCAGACAACTTCCACATCTGGCAACATTAATGGAAAAAATGATAGAAAAGTCAATACATGGATTCAGAAAAAGAGTAGAAGTTTAGTTGCTTCCTAGGAGATCTCTTGGAAAATTTTCTGAAAGTACCTCTGGGTTATAATTTTATTAAATTACAGAAAAAGTCAACTAAATACAAAATACAAGGCAGCCTTTAAATAAAGGCCTAATATTGGCCAAAAGCACAGCTTTCCTAAATTACCCTCCTAACTTCATACGCAAAATAACAATAAGGCTATACCTGTACAGTTCATAACCCTTTCCCGAATAATATAATAACATCTACTAATATACCCCCTATCATAATAAGGTTGAAAAGAGACTTCCCATGGGTCACAATAGGCAATGTTTACATAGAATCATCTGATCCCCTCCCTTAAAGTTCAACTCCCCAGCCACATTCTCTCTTGTCACCCTACCCCCTCCCCCCCAACAAAAAAAGAGATATAAATAAATGTTTCCTACAAGGGTTGTGGAACAAGCATGAAATGAAATGTATGTGAAGTAACCTTGCTTAAAACCTTAGTTGGACTTACTGAAGGAGGAGACTTGTTATGAACAAGATGTGGATTTAAAGTCAAACCAACAGCTCTAGTTGAAGGATCAATGAACAATATTCGAGCATTAACCTGGACCACAATAACAAAAATACTCAAATCAGAAATCACGACACGTGGACTAATAAAATATGTACTGAAACTTATATCTACATATGTGTATATACTAGACACAGGTAATAGCACAGGTAACAAAATATAGTAGCCATAAATTGACTATAGACTAAACTGGAGATACATCTTGCATAAGAATCAAGTAGATGGCAATAAACTATTAGCTTACCACTATTAGCAGATACTATGTAATAAAAAAAATAAAAAACATAAAATATAAAAAGGAACGAACTGTATAATTTAAATTTAAAGTGGTGGTACATGCTCTAGACCTATAATAAGCAACATCATCTAAATATCTCCAAATACAAAACTAGGCAGAGTCAAAAGAAAGATAAAACTGCAGCACATTTGATATGGATACTAAAGAAGGACAAATCATTATGCAAAAATAAAAAATAAAAAAAAATTGAGCCAAAGTCCCTGAAAAAATGTATTCATGCATACGAGCGATGGAAAGATTACAAATTATAAAAACCAACAACATTTAATCTTTAACGGTGAGATTTGTCTCTCTACCAAAATATAGTAGTCCATATACATCAGATATAACATATTTTTTCTGTACAAAATCTATCTATAGTGACAAAATAGTGCAGTGAACACGTAACAAGCAGTGTACTGACACTGCACGCTCACTGCTCCAGAAAACATGTTTGCACTTAATTTTATTGGAACCAAAAAAAAAAAGGTCAATAACACGAACAAAGTATGCATGATAATAATCTAAATACATGTATTAAACAATGTAATGAAATTTGCCAATACGTAATGGAACCCACTAGTCAAATTTGATCATGATAAGTGAAGACAATGCATGGAAGAAACACAGATAAATTATACTTTAATCTCAAACTACCTTCTTATTTTTATTGTAGTCATCCTGCCAATTTGAATTAGCAAAGCTACTTTGCAAGTGAAATATATCAGCCTGAAAAATTGAGATTAGCATATATCTATGTATGTTCAAGTCATTGCCTTAATCCAAACATTCTGTTGTCAAGTAGCTGATAAGATAAAAGCAAATCAAACTTACAGTTCCAGTAAAGTATGTCAGAAATGATAACATAACACCATTCCCAAGGTTTGATTGCACACGAGCATTAACCATCATGCCCGGTAGAAGAAGATCAATTGAAATACCTTTGACATCCTTAGTCTGTACAAGTGAGCATAAATAACGGAATAAGATCAAAGAGTCTGTCTGAGGGATGCGGAGAACAAAGAAAAGCACATAACAAAAAAAAATAGAAAAAGCATACCGCATACTTTGACACGGTATCTGGATCAGAACTTAGATAAAGAACTTTACGGGTTCTATCAATTCTCGTGACGATCCCCTGTAGAAGTTGTCCAGTGTTAATCTCAATATCTGGGCATGCTGCAAAAGTAATTGAAATTAGAGAAAATAACAAGGTGAGAGAAACAAAAGAAATTAGCAACTAATCAGAGAAGGAAATTACACCATCTAAAAGTTCTATAAGGACATATGGTATATCCACTTGCAATGGACCAGAACATAAGTAGTTTTTTGTAAATACTAAATCACAATTTTTAGGGAAGATAAAACTATGTCAGCCATTTAATCATGTGGTCAAAGGTCAAAAATCAAAAAGAAGTTAAAGTTGAAAGCAACCCCAAAAATAAACACAAGCTCAAGAACAAGTGAAGGGGTTTTGTTTTACTTCAAAGATGCATACGCATGCACTATTCACCAGCTATCAAATGGTTTTGTCCACCACAATGTAGCACTTAAATGCCAAGTCTGTCGCATATACTAGTGACAAACCAATGCTATTCAAAATAATTATTACTTGAGCACACATGATACAGGCAAAAGCACACAACTAGGGTAATCCAGTCAATAAGCCATTTGACAGCTCTTTAAGATTGCAAAGTGCACACTCAATCAATCTAATATACTTTCAGGTGATGTCAGTCTCACTGATCATTGCATAACCTTCACAATATATTTTGTGATTTTAAGCTCAATCCTAGAATTCCCTAAGTGAAAGGTGAATCCTGTACTTGAAAGTATCTAGGAAGAGCAAGCAACTCATAAGCCACCAACAATAAAAAATAAAAAATATGTTGTAGGCATATCGTTTACCTCAGCTTAACATCCTATGTCAAGACATCTTTCATTCAGCACATTCACAACATGTGTGAAAATTAAAAGCTTTGCTGAATGCTATGCAAATAATGGAGAGAACCATGTATAATGTCACTATGTTACCTACTTAGTTGAAAATAAATCATCGTGCATGCATAACAGACTACAGTTGAATAATGAAGTTACAAACTGACTAGTTCCTCTTGGCAAACATCCTTGATATTCAGTTGGTCAATGACATGTTACACATATTGATCAAAGTTATTAGCTTTTGAAAATCATTATAAATGAAGACAATAGATGTGGACGACAAAACAAAACAAACCTCAGAAATAAACAGTTATTAATAAGTTTTAAGTCAACTGTCGTTTACCAATTTGGCTGTTTTTAGGCAAGAACCCCGTGAACGAAGGCAAACCAAAATGAAGGATATAACCATGATCTTCAATACTTTTGACATAAGCAGTAAGGACCTGAAATTAAAAAAAGACGTAACGAAGATAGCAGGCTAATCATCAATAATGCAAAGTACCTAACAAATGGGAGAAGGAAATACAAAAACGTTATCAAAAAAGAATTTCCCAGCATGTTTGCTTGACATACCACGCCTTCTTGAGTAGAATCCAAGCTGAAGCCCTTGTACAACAGAGAAAGACGCAGAGAAAGCCAGATCTTTCGTTTCCCACTCTCTTTGTTATCATTATCCAAGTGTAAAACAACGCAAGCTACCATCTGCCCGACATTGAAGACACTAGGAAGCACATTATCTGCTATGCCCTGGTAAAGTGAAGGAAAAAAAGGGTAAGATTTCATAATTAAGAAGTAAATGTTTTACCAAGAAATACAATTCAAAGTTGAAAAGAAAAATAGTAAATCACTTCGCAATGTAATCACAAAGACTACAATACTAATGAGTAGGAAATACTAAGGTAGGAAATGCTTCATATTACCTCAATCTCAGTATCCAAAATAGGATCCAGAGCGTCAGAAGCCCGAACTAAGCCACGTAACCCACCTGGTAGACTAATTACGAGATCTCTCTCATTTACTTCAGCAATGACCCCCCAAAGCTTCATACCAGGAGATACATTCTGGAAAAAGAAGCACATTGAAACAAAAACGAAGACAATATGATGTATATGAGTTTTATAACGACCAAAACACACTTACCATTAACCTTTATCTTAACATGGTCTCTTTCCACTTACTGACATCTCTTCACTTCTTCCTAACTGTCAGTGAGCTATATACCGGCATTCTTTTTCAATACCATTGATTACCAATCAAGGTGGTACCACCCTACTACATTCCCCAAAATGGGTACTCAAAAAACAGAACATGTGTATTGGTATCAGGACAACCAATGGAGGGGCGAAATGTGTGGGAGTAATTCAATTGAGTTCTTCTTTCTTACCAAGTAAAGAGAATCAAACAAACAAAACCAATATAGAGAACCATATTGCACAGTAGTAAATCAAAGTTTTTCTGCCTCGTATATGCCTAAAACGAAAACACACACCCTGTTCTAAACTTCTAAAAGTAAAGCAGGCAACCTGAACCAGAACTGAGAAACCACTAACACAAGCTAAGACCTGTCGATACATATTCAAATAGAAGCCCAGTTCTCTTTTAACTGATCAATATCAATCAACATTTGTAAGTAGAAAAATAAAGAAAATTCAAAGTTGTTTTTCTTAATTTCCTAACTGTGTCAAGCTCTATACCTTTAAAGTGATCTTGTTTGCAAATTGAGGCAGTTTGCCCTTAATACCGCCACCGAATAAGGAACCCAAATCATCATCCTCCTGACTCGTATTCCGCAAACTCTTCCTCTTCTTCTTCGTCTTTAATTCCCGCTCCTCAGCCTCAAACTCCGCATCCACTTCAGCTCGAATTTCGTCACGTTCTTTTCGACTCAGAGAACTTCCTCCTCCTAAAAAAAGAGCAAATTTTGCACAACTCAGTCAAAACAAATCATCATAAATTGCATTTCCCTCCTCAGAAAAATTCAACAAAACATAATAACCTTATATTATCTAGTTTCCATTGCTTCTACAATATAACACCCACTTAACTCATCAAATTTTCTCACAATTTCCCATTCTCCAAACACAAAAATAAAATTTTAAAAAAATGAAATAAAATAAAAACCGCTAAGCTCGAACCTCTAGGAAAATCAGGGACGTCGTCTTCCAACTGCAAAGCAACGGCCTCAGACTTAGCGGCGTCGCTACGTTGTTCCTTCTTCGCTTTAAACGTTTGCTTAGAAGATTTATTGAACTTTGGGGCCTCCCTCGGATTCTTCTTCTGAGTTTTCTTCGAAGTCTCAGCCATTTTCTCGGAAAAAGTTTTCCCGCAAAATCAAAAAAGGATGGGAGAAAACCCTACTTACAGACTTGAGGTTTGGTCACCAGTGAGGGATTAAGGCTTTAGAAGGGTTTTAGAGAAACGAGGAGAAGAAACGAACTGGAACTGGAAGGTAAATGGGGATCGGGCTTTATTAGGGCTAATTCAGTTGGGTTTAAGCCCAGTTACTTAAACGGGCCAGGCCCATTTAGGTAATGAAATCAACGTTTTTGTTTTTTCGGTGGAGAGAGAAAACAAAGTAATTTCATAAAATCGAGAATATTAAGCATAAATTGAATTATCAATAATTGTGTGTGGTGTTCAACAGCTACTAGATATATATATATATATTTTTTTTTTTGGCTAGGACAACAGCTCCTACTAGATTTGGTTTGTGTGATTTAAACGACTGTCATCTTCAAGAACTCAAACGACAAGAAGTCAAATCATATATGACCATGACCATGAGACTTGAACGAGCATCGAGGGTCGTCACTGAGGGTCATCCAAAGACCAAAAGACAAATGACCAGCCAATGATGGAATTTTAAGCTTCTAAACATGAAGAAATTTCCCAAGATTTTTCATTTTTCTAATAATGTAACTCGTTATAATTGCCGGATTGCCCCATTATAATTTTTTCTTTTTTTTTTTTTTTACTTACAATATTATATTTTTCTTTTATCATTATTTTTATTACGGAGCATATTAACCACTTACCAAGTGCTCAGTGTGTTGTTATTTTGCTCCATAGCTTGATTTCGGGTACAATTTTTCTATAAGCGGGTATTGTTTAGGGTATGTGGAGAACACTTTTTTATCTATAAATATACACATATGTTGCAAATTTTGATAGTTAAATTTATTAAAATACTACGCCACACACACCGTGCCTACCCAATTTTTTACTTTCATTAGCAACATGACCTACCCTGAGACGAATGTATCCTCTCGTTTAGGTGGCTATCACTCAGTTCTAGACTAGAGCTTGTTCAAGCTTGGTCCATATGGATCATATCAGATGACACAACCGGCTTACTATATATCCACTGGAGGAAATCAATGGAGCTGGTCTTGAAACACTGAAGAAGATCCGCAGAGGACTTGTTTGAGTTTGACATGTTCATTGAGACTGATCATAGATCACTAGCAAAGGATATGATGGAACTTGTATTGTGAAAGGTGATAACCAGGTGATGATTTCCAATCACAAATATCCTCTAACCGGAAAATAGCGAATTCTGTTAGCTTGGCAAAGGAGTTGCTAGTGATATGCTCTATTGTTCCTTTCAATATATTAACAGACTTTCTAATTTTGGAGTCCATAATCTAATAAAATGGGCCTTGTCTTATAATTTAGACGGAGATTTTGACGTAGTGATTGTTAAGAATTAACGAATGAATGGAAAATAAAAACACATACAAATTTAAGTAGAAAATTTTAATTGGGAAAAATCACTGACAAATAAAGAAATTTCATTATGTCGAAAATAAGGTATAGAAAGTAGAGTTTTCTACAACCAAATTATAATATATAGAATTCCAAAACTGTAAATTTTATGTGTATGGATGAAAATTATACAAGAAAAAAAAAAAGGCCTAATAAAATAGGTCTATACCCTTTGCTTCCATTACATATTTCAAAATTTCTTCCAATTACAAAATATGCTATATATGTCGCACCGCGAATCTTTGGACTGGGGCAAATAGAATTCGGATCACGAACTTTAATAATCTCTACCTTGACACGAATTCCAATTAAGGAATGACTCCAATCTTTGATAAAAAAATATTCTCCACCTCTTCTACAAAGAAGGCAAAACTCAACAAGTAATACTAACCAAATCTAAGTAATGTTTAAACTTATCTCCAAGAAATATCTTGGTCATCATATCAATAAGATTATCATGAGTACTAATTTTGCTCACAACTATATCACCTCGAGTAGTAATATCACAAATAAAATGATATCACACACCAATGTGTTTAGTCCTCTTATGAAACATCTAACGTTTTGTGAGAGAAATAGCACTCTGACTGTCACAAAAGACTATGGTCATCTATAAATCTTTACTGAATTCACTAAATAGTCCATTTAACCAAATAGCTTCCTTACATGCTTCAGTAATAGCCATGTATTCAGCCTCAGTCGTAGACAATATAACTATAATTTGTAAAATAGCTTTCCAACCGATAGCACAATCACTAAAGATGAAAATATACCCAATAAGAGATCTTCTCTTATCAAGGTCTCCAGCAAAATTAGAATCAACATATCTAACAACTCCACTTCTAGTTCTCCCAAATTATAAACAAGCATCAGTAGAACTATATAAGTATCTGAAAATCTACTAAACTGCTTTCCAATGTTCTTTATCAGGATTCGTCATGTATCTACTAACAGCGTTAACTACAAATGACAAATCTAGACGAGAACAAACCATAGTATACATGAGAGATCCTAGTGTACTAAAATATGGAATTTGAGATATATAATTAATCTCATCATCTGATTGTAGAGATAAAATAGATAAATGTTTGAAATGAGCCGCTAATGAAGTGTTAACAAGTTTAGTATTCTACATATTAAATTGTATAGAACTTTCTCAATGTACCCTTTTTGACTTAGGTATAACCGGTCTTTCTATTTTTTAGAATCTCTATTCCAAGTATCTTTTTTGCTACTCTCAAATCTTTCATCTCAAACTCCTTACTAAGCTAACTTTTGATCTTTTTAATCTCTTCTTTATCCTTGGCTGCTATCAACATGTGATCGATATATTAGAGTAGATATATAAAGACCCATCAGTAGTCTTCTTAAAGTAGACACAACTATCATAGCCATTTCTTTTCAAATAATAAGTGGTCATAAATGAATCAAACCTCTTATACCACTGTTTGGGTAACTGTTTCAAACCATATAGAAACTTATTCAATAAGCACATGTAGTCCTCCTTTCCTGAGTCTATAAAACCCTCTGGTTGTTTCATATAGATGTCTTCTTCAAATTTTCTATGTAAGAATGTTGTCTTCACATCTAACTATTCAAGCAGAAGATCATGCACAGCCACAATATCAAACAAAGCTCGAATCCAACTATACTTTGTAATTAGAGAAAACACATCTGTAAAGTCTATACTTAGAACCTAACTATAGCCCTTTGCAACTAGTCTTGCTTTATATCGAGTTTCTTCAATTCCTGGTATTCCTTCTTTCCTTTTATAGACCCATTTGCAGTGAATAACTTTCTTATCTTTAGGCAATTTCATTAAGTCTATGTGCCATTCTTGTGAAATGATTCCATCTCCTTTTGCATGATAATCATCTATTTGCCAGAGTCATCACAACTAACTACGTTTGTGTAGGTAGAAGGTTCATCACTAAAATCAATACCTTACCCGCATTCAAAGCATAGGCAATCAGATTGACTTTAACATAGCTCTATTAAGATCTAGTGTCTCTTCTAAGACTGTCTTTAGTAATAGAATATTGTGGTGATGCTAGTGGAAGTGATGGTAGTGTAGAGGAACCTGACTAAGATGTAGACACTGGTGCAGATTCTAACCCAATCTCAAGCTCCACTTAAGTGTCTAATTTTTACTAATATTTACTACTAGACTCTCTAATAGGCAAATCATGAAGTATAGCAAACTCATCAAAAATAATATCTCTACTTATTATAATCTTCCAGGTTTCTCGATACCATGACTTATATCCTTTAACACTAGCCTTATAGCTTAGAAAAATACACTTCATAGATCTTGGTTCCAACTTTCTATTATCAACATGAGTATAGACAGGATATCCAAATATCTTCAGATCAGAATAATTAATAGAAGTACCAGATCATACCTCTTCTGGAGTCTTTTTCTCAATAGCAATTGAAAAAGATCGATTAATCAGAAAATAGGCTATAAAAGTAACTTTTGCCCAAAAATAATTTAGTAAATAAATATTGGAGAGCATGCAATGTACTTTTTCCATCAAAGTCCTATTCATACACTTTGCCACACCATTTTATTGCGGAGTACGATGAATTGTTAAGTGTATCACAATTCTTTCTAACTTGCAAAAAACATTAAACTCACTAGAATGAAACTCCAAGCCATTGTCAGTGCAGAGACACTTAATCTGATTCCCTATCTGCTTCTCGATCATAGTCTTCTACTCCTTGAATGTAGGTAATACATCATTCTTCTGCTTCAGGAAGAACACCCAAAGTTTTCTGGAGAAATCATTGATAATCATTAACAAATATCTAGCACCTCATTTAGAAAGTACCCTAGATAGTCCCCAAAGATCAAAATGTATATAATCAAGTGGTCCCTTTGTGTTGTAGATACCTTTGATACCTTTTGTAAATCTAACTCTTTTCTGCTTCTCAAAAATGCAGTGCTCACAGAACTTCAGTTTACAAGTGCTCTACCCATTAAGAAGTCCTCTTTTACTCATTTCAACCATGCCATTCTCACTCATATTTAAGACGCATATGTCAAAGTCTAGTGGTTTCATCATCTAACAATGAAGGGGTAGAAACAACTGCTTCACCGGTAACTATAGATTCCAACAAGACATATAATTTGATAAATCTTTCCTAGCCCTTTATCATGAAAATAGCTCCTCTAGAAACTTTCAGAACTCCACATTCATCAGTGTACTTGTACCTTTTTGAATCAAGAGTACTCAAAGAGATCAGATTTTTCTTTGAATTTAGAACATGTCTCGTGCCACCTAGAGTCCTAACAACTCTATCAAACATCTTAATTTTGACTGTTCCAATACCAATAACTTTACAAGGTGTATTATTTTCTATTAATACAACACCTTTGGATACCATTTCATATGTTAAAAATTAGTCCCTATTAGGACATATATGAAACGTGTAACCTGAATCAAGAATCCACTCATCATATGGTTTAGAGTCACCATCAAAAATAACTAAGAGTTCTCCATTACTGATATCATCTTCGGCAATACTGGTTTCACCAGTATTTTTAGTTCGTTTTCCTTTCTACTTAGGAGCAGTCTTCTTATTCTTATTCTGAAACTTATAACATTCACATTTGATATAGCCCTTTTTCTTGCAATAGTTGCAAGTTTTACTTTTATTTCTAAATTTCGATCTGTATCTATTATCACTTCCAGAATTTCTCTCTTATGTTCTTCCTCTAGCTACAAGACACTCTATTTGAATCTCAGTCCCTATAACAATCTGATCCATCTTTTTCTTAGAGAGCAGAGAATCATAAACCATACTCAGAGTAAATGATTCACAACTATACAAAATAGTGTCTCTAAAAGGCATATATAAAGTGGAAACGAACACAATAAAATCAGCGCTAAATGCTGAGACTCATATTTAACCTCCAAAGCTTCCAGATCAGAAATAGTTTCTTTAAAAATATTTATGTGCTCTTCTAGAGAAGTACCTTCTGTAATACAATGAGAATATAGTCACTGCTTTTGATGCAACTTATTGGTTAGACTTTTCGTCATGCACAACTACTCTAATGTCAACTACAAAGTGGCAGTAGTTTTCTCCTTCAAAATGTTCTGTAATATCTGATTCGACAAATGCAGTTGAATTTGAGCTAAGGCTTTTCGATCCCTACGCTATGTTTCTTTCATTGATAATGATGAAGGCATTGCATTGATCCCTAACAGTGCATCTTCCAAATCCAACTACGTAAACATAACCCGTATCTTAACCTACCATAATGAAAATCTGATGCTACAATCTAAAAGTGGACTCTCATACTTTATGGTTATCATTATCGTAATCAAACCTATATTAAAAGCTCTGTTACCAGTTTGTTAAGAATTAACGAACGATAATTGACAAAAGAATAAAAAATAAGAATACACAGATTTAAATGGAAAATCTTAATCGAGAAAAATCACTGGTAGAAAATGAAATTTCACTGTGTCAAAAATAAGGTACAAAAGATAGAACTTTACATGGTCAAGCCAAAATATATAGAATCCTAAAAGCCTAAAATACATCTATATATATGGACGAAAATTATACGAAAAAATGACCTAATAAAATTGGACCACACCATAGATCTCCAAATTTTTCCAAATAATAAAAAATATCACACATATTGTACTGCGAAACTTTCAGATTAGAGCAAATAGAATTCAGTTCACGAACTCTAACATATATGCTTTAGAATAATCCACAAGAGTCCGATATTAGGCATATCCAGACGGAGTAAATAAGAAAGGCAAGAGAAGTTGAGTTTGGCGAGTGTAATATTTTGCAGTACATTCAGATAAGAGTCTTCAGGAGGGATTAGAGCAATTTCAATAATGTGAGCAGCATGGTCACAAGTGATACCAGGCCATGTGCAGTAGCTTGAGTTGTAGACGTACTCGTCCTTCCACCACCTACTTTTTTGCAGACACTGCAGTACGTGTGCTTCTTGAAGATCACCACTAAGGCTTGGTGCCGGTACAGGTGATACTGAATCGTAATGAGAAGCGTTTACTGGGACAGTCCATAAAATAACAAGCATCCAAATAATAGATGACTATTGACTACTACTACAAAGCAATTTGTATCTCTTTAATATCTCTCTCTATTTAGCAGTTACAAATTTCGAACGTGAACATGGATTTGAGATATAGTGCACATATGTTTATATATATTTTTTCTTTTTAATATAAATGAAGGGATCAATCAACGAGTCAATGATGTCAATTGCGTGTTCTCTTTCTCTTTTCTCTTTTTTTTTTTTTTTTGAGTGAAAAATTATCATTTAATTTAGCCTTTTTTTGCATAACACAAATATTATAACTTTTGCTATGGAAAGGAGAAGATGCAAATGGTGATGGTATCTCGAAGAATATTTTCTTGCTGATAAATATAACCCCGCCTGCTTTGGCTTCTATTATTAATCTGGACCACTTAACTCCAACTCACACTTGCCTTTGTAGATTATAGACTACTTTTTCCAAAACCATGCTCTATGAACTGTTCTCATAATTTTTTTTCTTTTTATTTTACTTTTTTTTTTTTGAGTTCATTGCAAAAAGAACCTCTTTCGAAGAAAACAAAAAAGAAGAATGGCTCCACCTTTCGATTATAAATAATGTACCCTGATCTTGAGTCTTCCGAATGTGTAGTTTTTAATGTTTTTTAGTACAAGCGTTACAAGGCGACTTTTTTTAGTGTAAGCTTTCTTGGTTGTAAACAGGGGCAGATCCAAAACTAATTTTGTACAATGAAGGCATGAATTAACTAAAATTAAAACTAAATATAATACAAAATTTTAAAACTATTGATTTTTTTACTAATCACTACATTTCCAATAATATCGTTAAAAAAAATTAAATTGGAACGAAATAGAATTTTTGTGAAGGACTCAAGCATGCTTTGGGTGGACTATGGAACAGTATACGTATTTAACAAAATTAGAATTTAGGTATTCATCTTAACGTTAGTCCGTCAGAAAGGGGGTTAATTAATGGCTAAATCGTATTTTTTAGGGAGAAGTAAGGAGATGTCCAAATTTTTAAATTAACTTAAATAAATGTCTAATTTTTAAATTTTATAGCTAGATGTCCATTTCATTTAAATGTTAAGCTCATGTATACTTATTTTTTATTATTTTTGCCCTTCTTTAATAAGTTAATTTTTTTTTATTTCAAGATTTTTTTCTCGATTTTGCTGTCGGTCTTTCTTCCTGTTCTATTTCTCTCTCTTCTTTGTTTGATATTCTCTCTCTACTAGTAATTCCCACAACCTCTCTCTCTCTCTCTATTAGTCGTTGTTTCTTCGTACTCTCTCTCTCTTTGTCCTCATATCTTTTCCAGCAATATTTTCTTTTTCTTTTTTTTTTTCCAGTAACTTCTTTTCTGGTGATTTGAAATTCATTAATCCTCTCTTTCTCTTTCTTATTCTATTAGTCATTGTTTCTTCGTACTCTCTCTCTCTCTCTTTGTCCTCATATTTTTTCCTGCAATGTTTTCTTTCTCTTTTTTTTCTTGAGGTATGTATATTCTTTGAATTTTATT
This sequence comes from Parasponia andersonii, assembly GCA_002914805.1. NCBI lineage: Eukaryota > Viridiplantae > Streptophyta > Magnoliopsida > Rosales > Cannabaceae > Trema > Trema andersonii. The sequence goes on along the minus strand of JXTB01000308.1, from coordinate 469,011 downwards.
TTGGTTATTTTTAGGTTATTTTCTTGATTGAATCGGTGATTTTGACTTTTATCGTTAATGTGTGTAGCTATTGTGGTTAATTTTCTATGTAATATTGTTTTAGTTAGTGATTAATGATGATTTTTTTTATTTTTATGTTTTTTTAATTATTTTTCTTAGTTGGAAATTTTTTCCAGATTGGTTCATAGATTTTGAGATATGGTATATATGAGTTGTACGTTGGTATATATGTTGATATATAGAAATATTATTTTCTGATTTATGTATGTTATGTATACCTAGTTTATGATCTTATATGCAATGGATTAAAAGTTATATACCCGTTTTTATTTTCGTGTTTCATGAGTTTATTGTTTTAGAGTTCAACATTATATGCACATAGTTAAAAATCTTATATACGTAATTTTTGTGTACCGTTCACTATTCAAGGATATTAATAATTATTGTTTCTGCTGTTAGTATATAATTGTTAGTTATTTGTATATTGATCGTTAGTACATGATTTGTGTATATTGATCGTTGTTCTTTTGTTGGATGCCATAAGGGAAAAAGTCCAAGATTGGTTTGCAAGCTATAGCTTTTATCTACAAGATTATAATTTACCCTTGAGCAAAAGATCAAGTACGAAAGTATATTTATTTTGCACCGAAAATGGTGGTAAGTTGCTCTTCTTTTTTATTTACTGTTTTTCAGGATTTTGTATATAGAAGTTTTGGTTTGGTATATAAATTTATTAACGTGGTAGATCATGATATATACCAGATTCAATAATACTTTATATGAATTGATTTTAGTAATTATTGTAATATCTTTTGATTTTTTTTTTTTTTTTGTATTTTTTGTGCTAATTAGGTTCATACAATTGATTAATATAATATTAGTTTTTATACAGTTGTTTTTTGTATAGTTAGTTTGCTTGCTGTTTTTTGGGGCTTAGTATATAGATTTTTTACTTTGGTATATAAATTTATAAACGTGGTAGATATTTATATATACCAGATTCAATAATACTTTATGAATTGATTGTAGAAGTTGATGTAATATGTATTGGATTCTATTGTTTATATTTTATGCTATTCAAGTTAATATTGTTAGCTTCCATATATATCAAGTTCATGATACCATTGTTCATTTGTTGTAACGTTGTTACAATTATAGAAAGTGAGATTTTGATAGTATTCCGTGTTCTCAAGAAGAAGATGCAAGTAAAGTGCGGTATATGTAAGTAATACAGCCACAATCGAAAAATCATAGAAATCTAATTTTTGCTGAATTTCGTAATATAAAAAAGATAAAAAGTTATTTGGAGAGTTAGATTGTTATTGATGTGATTTGTAGTTAGTTTTGTTTATAATGAGATTCTTTTATATATATATATATATATATATATATTTTTTTTTTTTGGCTACATTTTTTTGTCCTTGTATATGGAAGTTTTGTCTTTGTCTTACTATATTTACACTTGAGATTTTTTTTCTTGTCATTTTCTTTTATCGGTGTTGTTACACTTTTAAGTACATTATTTTGTTGTATTAGTATATGAAATTTTTTTTTCTAGTATATGAGTTTATACATCGATGATATCTCAATGAGTTTCTTCTTGATGTTAAAACTTACTTATTTCTTGGTTGTATACTTAGGTATTTAAAAGGTTTTTATACTAATATATTTCAATTTTAATCAATTTGATTATGAAAATTTTTTATTTTGAAGAAAGTTTTTGATATATTTTGTTATAATATATTAAAATATGTATCTAGTTCATATTCTTATGAACTAAGAGCAAAAACTTATCTACTATCTTCTAAGATAGCGCATATGTTATTATGGTATATTAATATGTATATATATATAATTTATATTATTATGAACCAAAAGTATAAACATATGTACGCAGCTTTTATTTATTTTGCATTACCTTGATGGATGTATTCTGTTATATTCTAATATATATTCCTTGTTTACTTCCTTATGAACAATAAAGAAAAACTTATTTATATAGTTCAAAATATTATATGCCATAGAGAAAATCATTTTGTTAAGAACCATGAATCATTAAGTAAATCTTTTGTACCATTTCTACATTTTCTTTAAATTCTTATTCATCAAGAAACACTTTTTTTATAATGCAATATTTTATTTTTATTTTTTTAATAGTTTACTAGTTCATATTCATATATACCAAAAATGAATTTTGTATCTACCATTCTTCTAAAGATAGTCACTATAGTAAATCATACAAAGCATTAGAATACAAGTTAACAAATGATAATTATTGTCTAAAAAAATATAATTTTTGTCATTTGAAACACAGTACAAATAATGTTCTAGACATCAAAATATTCATCATAATCTCTTTCTTGATTTCTACTTCTCCATCTCCGAATTGATACAATAATTTTTTCTCTTCTTGTCCATCCTTTAATGATAAAGCTTCGTAACCAACTTTTATCGGAAGAACTTCATCTTGTCTTGAGTTATTTCGCTTGTGCTCACATTGATCATGTGTTACTTCAGCATATTTGATGATAAACATGCCGCAATCAGCTATATTTTAGAAAGAAAAAAAAAACAGAAACATCTATTAGTTATATACTAAGTATGATAACATATATACCATTGAACAAATTTTATGAACCATTTCAATTTTCTCAATTTTCTTTTCTTATCCATTCGTTTGTGTTTCTTGACTTTCGAGAAATTCGATCGCGAAGTCTCCTTGCTTGATTTCTCTCTTTTTTTATAGAAGTTTTCACCGCATACAAAAATTATATCTATAAATACCATAAGTCTATCTACTATTATACAAAAATTATCTACTCTATAAAAAATTATATCTACAAGCATTATAAGTTTATCTACTAAATACATAACTACTAAATACTTAATTTAATAAGGAAATATGAGTAAAACAGAAAACTGAAAGCTTACAAAATGAGAAATTACAAAGTAAGGATATTACCAAAGGGATCAAGTGGACAACATCTCAAAGAAACACAAGCTTAATAAACTCAGTTGAACATGCAAAGATCTGTTACAGCATCGAGTACAAGAAGAATAGTGACTGAATCTTTAATTGATATATTCAACTCAGAAGATGTATTTAGATATCTTACAAGGGTTATGATACGACCGAAAAAAAAAAACCTTTTCTCATCAAATTATGAAAGAAATCGAAAGGCACGAGGACAACCAAGAAATAATTGAAAACCAAAACTAGAGTTCCAAGACACACCACTTGCTGTATCATTGTTCGAGTAAACAGGTAGAAAAATTTTCTAAGACTACTTTTTGTTAAGAGTCACCTCTCTCTTACGGACCAAATTGTAAGTCTCAAAAAAAGAAAATAAACAAGCAAATAGTATGAACTATACAGAAACAAATCCAACCTAAGTATTTGTACTTGTTATTTAATTCAGTTTATTGATAGCAATAAAGGGTGTCCAAGATTGTATTTTTCCAAGTATTTACAAGAAGATAAAGAAATATCAATGTAAGGTATGATTTTTATTCAATCATCTTTAAATTCTACTGCATGATTAAACAATGAAAACGATTAAGGATGTGACGTAACAAACTTTGATTCCAGTAATGACAAGGAATAAAATTAATATCAAGCTATTTGTTAATCAAGAAATGATAGAGACACTCTCTCTCCACAGAAATAGACGTATTACACATGTCTATATATTCACATATATATATATATATATATATCTGTAATTTACACATATATATATACATGTATATATATATATGTAAATTTATATAATCCTGCACACAAAAGCTTAATACTATTCAACTTATCATGGAAAACTATCACATTCACCTTGTCGTGGTGGACATTTGAAAATTCACAAGTTTAGCTATAATAGAACATTTATCTATCAAAACTAATTTTGTCAAAAACATAAACATATATTCCAAGTTTAGATAATAATCCATCATAACTAACACTCAAATTGATAGAACATTTCTTTTTGGCATTTTGCCATACACTTGATATGCATTGTTCTAGTGTATACATCAACCAAAAGGTTATTTCCATCAATTTGTATATATACTCATTGAAATCAAAGAAAATCAACCATAATATTGTAGGCATTAATAGAAGAAAAAATGGGAAAAAAATCATAATTAATTGATGGTGCTCTATAGCCGAGAAAAAAATAGTGGGATTTGAGCTCCTATAGAGCAGCAGTAACATCATTCTGATACGAGCAAGAAATCAATCAATATTCTTAGCTTGTTATTGAAAACCCTAAGTTTTTTTTTTCTTATGAACCACTATAAGAAAATAGGAATAGAGTAGTAACGTTTGTCACTGTTTTAAAGCCTAGTGTCGTCACTATAGATTTAAAATGGTGACAATATCATCGTTTTAGAATCGCTGCTAAAAGTTCGTTGGTATAGATACCTAAAGTAGCGATATATGTGGTCCCCGTATTAGATAATTTATAACAGCGATAGTTGCCCTTACTAAAAAGTTGACAAAAATGTCATCTAGTAGATCAATAATAGCGACAATTTCGAAATTGTCAATGATATATGTTTATTGATAAAGGCAATTTAGTAGTGAATTTTTACTTTTATGAAATAATTAATTAAATTAATGACCTAAAGCGGTGATAATTACCACCACTTTATATGGAATTTTATTTTTTAGTAATTAATTATTTTAAATATCTATGTAAAATATTTATTTATTTATTTATTTTAACAATAAAAAATAATTCAAATTTAAATAAATAAAAATTACATTAAGGTAAACCAAATAATTAATAATAAAAATAAATAAAGTAATATTTAAAATGACATTAATATTAAATAGAGTTGTTTGAAACTAAAAACAAGTCTACAATCTTAAGTCTTTGTCCTCAGTTTCTCTACTCTCATATTCTTGACGAGTCGATTGAAGTGGTAAAAAAAGGGCAAAATGAGGTGACAATAGCGGAGGCATCATGCCAAACGATATCAAAGTGGACCTTGGATGGATAGGAGTATGGCTGGACATGTTAACATCTCATACTAAAGATGACAAAATCCTCTACATATGTGTTATCTGTACCGCCTGAACCTCTAGTGATCACTGTTGTCGAGCAATCATCTCCTGAGTAGCCACCTCTTGCTGCTTGACTGTCATCATATATTGTTGGCTCTCATATATTTATATATATATATATATATATCATTAGACATTCTCAAATACTGGCAGTAGAAAATCTAATGGGGCAGATCTAGGACTAGAAGTAGATTTACTCAACTTAAGTTCGACAGCTTCCCTAAATTCGCGATGTATACTAAGAAACTTATTCGTAATATAAGTACCAGTGACAGAAACGGATAAGCTTGAACTAGATTGGAAAGATACTTGATACTAAGTATTCTAAATCTCAAGCATCTTACTTTGTAAAAGTGATTTTATTTTTAAAAAATTAATTAATGACATACATAATTGGTCTCAAACTGTGCATTCGACCATCCGATCTGCTCAATAATATAACGGTCCTTGAAACTTTTAGCAACTGGTTAAAGTTCGCCAATAGTAGAATTGTGCTGTAAAAATAGTTAAGGTGATATAATTTATTATTAAAATTTAATTTTTTAAAAATAAATTATATTATAAGAAAAATCAAAATTTTATTACTTTCTTATATCGTTTGTGAGCAATATAAGCGGTTTTATGTTTGCTTACTATTAACTGACGCATCCTATTCTCAGCATTTCTTTTAGACATTTCATGTATGAAAAACATTAATGAAAATAAAATATTGCATTACTTAATAATAATTAAATAATTCAAAACTGCACACTAATCCTAAACTCCGGAGAGTCAAAAAAGTCGCAACAGTACCTCCATATCTCAGCATCCAAGTTAAGAGTATTTTTGTCGCTCCTAGTGAGCCTGAAATACTCATTAAGCTTAGTTTTCCAATTGGTATATATACCTACCATAGTCCTAAGGATGTCATCCCTGACATTAGCCAAATCCTTATTGTCTTCGTCAAGATCTTTGTATTCAAAAAAATTCTTATAATTGTAAAAACTATCATTACATTTAAAGTAAATTCAAAATTCATAACATTTAGTAAATATCCTACTTATTATCTTGACAACATTAATAATCTTCCCTTTCTATGCAGTTGGAGCTGACTTCCAATTTTTATACCAAGGATCCACATTATGTCAGACAAGCACGCCAATCAAATAAGGATAGTCATCGAATGGGCGCCGAGTGCCTCTCACCTTATCAACTTTAATAGGAAAGGGGTTCCTCTCATTTTCCTCAAATAGCTAACGTAAGTTCAATAACTTACTCTTCGATCTCACATTCATCCTAATTGGTTCTGCGAAATAAATAAGAATTAGCGAACAGGGTCCATATATCCAAAGTAATAAAAAAGTAAAAAATTTAATATATAACCTTACTCGCACCGTTGAAGGTCTCCAATAGGATACCGTGGAGGGTCAGTATCTCTATTACCACTGTGATAACTAGGCTCAATAACTTCCATAACTATGTGTATGTATAATAGTAATAAATATATTATAGTTAAAAAGTATAGAAGAATATTGAAATCAAATTATATAAATTCAATTATTAATAGCGTAAAAGGTCTTTTACATGAGTAAGAATAAAAATAAACAATCTTAATCACTATCAAACTTGCTACTAGGCTCAATTTTATTTATATCATCATCATTTTCGTTATTATCTTCCTCAAACTCTTCATCTTCATAATCTAATATTGTATTCTCTTCAAGTTCAATATCATGTATTGACATTGTTTGAAATGTGATCATGAGGCAGGAAGTTTTCTTAAGGAATAGAATTTGGCTTCAGATATAGATCAACTGTTAGAATAAAATTAAAAGAGTTCAACTCCAGTAACACATCCAGCTCAATATCGGTCTCATCATTGTCTGGAATATCTTAGCCACTACGTTGAGTCAAGTCTCCAACAAATGTCCACATACATCATAACTGTTATTTTTCACAACAACTGAGTGTTCAAATCGAATATTTATGGATGACCATTCAAAATGTGTCATAAATGCACCTTATCACTCCATTGCTAATAGATAAAGCCCCATTTCATTCAGAATTACTTTGTTATATGGGGTATCATTCACTCAAACATTATTCCGATCATGCCAAATTTCTGACAGCATCTCTCCACAGCTTCCCTAAGTATGCCTCATATATGTACACACTCGGAGTATATAAGGAGATATCATCAGAATAAGACCAAAGATCAATGTTTATAAGTGAGTAATAATACATAATGTGTAATCCTAAATTGTTCAAACAGAACAATTTAAGAATCAATATTGAGATGTATAATCCTTCATCGACTCTTGAATGGGTCTAAGGTAATTTCTTACGTGAATAAAATAATGCATGCATGTATTAGAGACCACTGAGGGTAGTAGACAAAGAAATAATTGACTCTCAGAATAACCAAAGATTAATTATTCAATTTCCTACCACTTAGGATAATCTTTAACAGTTATTTTATTCTCAAATAGATAGCTAAGAAGAAGTACAAAAATACTAAAAATATGAGTCGTTCTATGGCATGCATTTTCCTATTAGAGAACCAACGGTACAGTCTAATAGGAAATACTTGCCATGAAACAACTTAAATTTATAATTTCAATATTTTATTAATGATAGGAGTATCATAATTACTAAAAGGGTATTTTGTTATTCTAGGGACGTTTCCGGTATTTTATGACTTAAATGTTTATTTTTTAGTATTATTGTGAAAATATGTTACTTTAGTAATTAATTACTTGTAAGGATATTTTGGGTATAATTATAGTTGTAGGTGTATATTGGATATTTTATTACTTGTAGGAATATTTTAATTACTATAAGGGTATGTTGTTATTCTAGGAGCATTTTCGGTATTTTGTGAATTAAATGTGTATTTTTTGTTATTATTGAGAAAATGTGTTACCTTTTGTAATTAATCACTTGTAGGGGTATTTTGGGTATAATTATAGTTGTAGGGGTATATCAGATATTTTATTACTTGTAGGAGTATTTTAGTTACTATAAGAGTATTCTGAATTTATGTTACTGTTAATAATTAATCACTTGTAGAGGTATTTTATGTATAATTATATTTTAGTTAATTCCTTTATTTAGCTGTATTTTTGTTACAATAAGGCCATTTTGATAATTTTTATAATTTAAGGCTATTGTTGGGTAATATTGTGAACTCATGAGTAATCTTAGTTTCCTAATTTATAGGGGTAATTCTATAATTTTGCATCAAACTGGGTACTTAAAGTGCTTATGGGTGATTAAATGGGCATTATGGGTACTTTTTTACTTAGGGGTGACTATAAGGGTATTATAGGTATTTTGTTATACTAGGGGTATTTTGAGTATTTTTTTATAATTAATAGGGTATTTTTTGGCATTATTGTCGATGTAGGAGTATTTTTAAAATTTGATTAGTTGTAAAGTATTATGAGTATTTTATTACTTTTAGGGGTACTTAGGTATTTTTTTATATGTATGGGTAATCTGGGTATTTTATTAGTTATAGTGGAATTTTCGTAACTATAAAGATATTATGGGTATTTTTTTTAATTAAATGGGTAATTTTGGATATTCCTATGAACATATGGGTATTTTTGGAATTTGATTAGTTATGGAGCTATTTAAGGTATCTTAATACTTGTAGGGATATTTTTGGTATTTATTTACATATACAGGTAATCTGAATATTTCATTAATTGTAGCGGTATTTTAGTAACTACATGGACATTTTGGGTATTTTGGAAATTTTCAAGAATTAAATGGCCATTTTGTTAAATAAAGGGCATTTGGATGTTTTATATAAATAAATTACTTCTTATATGATTCATTTAATTTATAAACCTAATCATTAATTTTATTATTAATTTAATCACTAATTAATAATAATTTACTTTTATATATAATAATAATAATAAAATTTCTATAAGAATTATTTTACAATTAAAATTATTATGTAGTTTATTCAATATTAAAACTAATTTACTTAAATATTTTGAACATAATTAAGAATAATTATAAACTAACAAAAAATGCATAAACATAAAAAATATCATCTAAAAATTCCAAAATTATAGACTACTACCATATACAATAAATTTATTGTAAACAATTTCACTAAAATAATCATAATTATAAATATAAATTTTTCAATCCTAATTTCACAAACTAAGAATATTAAATTTTTCTATTTATTCTTAGTTTTCCTAACTTTTTATACCTAATATCACAAACTTCTTTCCTAAACTTTTTCAATTCAAATTAATCTAAAATTATCCACAATCAAATTTTTACAATATTCTATACAATTACAAAATTAATTTTTTACAATATACGACATATTAAAATTTTACACATACCAAAAATTACTACATATTATCCACTAAATAACAAAAAAATCTTATTCTATAATTCACAAAAACTTCACAAACACCAAAATCCATTTTCCATATTCCTCAAATAATAAATATCCAACGAAACATAAATTTCTAACATATTTATTATATCACCAATATATCAAAAATTACAAAATTATCAAAAATAAATTTATTAACTTCTCTTATTTTTATAAACCTAATATAAATTATCCAAATAATTTCTACAAACATAAAATATAAACAAATAAATAAAAATTAAATTTTCAACTAAAAAATAAATAAATAATAATAAAAATATAATAAAAATTAATCTATTAGAGGAGACGTTGGCGGAGGGAGGAGATGGCAGTGGAGGGAGGTGGCACTAGAGGAAGAGGAAGAGGCAGCAGCGATCGAAGTTAGTGGGAGAGAGAGAGTGAGTGAAAGTTAAGAAAAAAAAACGAAATAGAAAAACGAAGCAGTGTTGTGGATCTAATAGGTTTTAACATTCAAAGCGGTGACAATTTATTGTTGCTTTAGATCACATGTCCTCGCTTTAGGTTTTTTTCTTTCCTTGAGAGCATAATTCTGGCAGTCAACTAGACCGCTAAAATTTTCACGAAATATTATAGTCGCCACTTTAGAATTTTTTATGGTAATTTCTCGCGCCACTTGGCTTATTTAATCTAAAGTGGAGATAATTATCGTCACTTTATAGTTTTTAGTAGGAATTACTGGTACACATTAACAATGTAATATTCAAAGTATCGCCTTTTAATAGTTGCCACTGCTACAAGATTTGTTGCCACTTTTAGTAGGCACACATTAAGAATGCAATATTTAAAGTCGGTGACTTTTATCGTTACTTTAAGTGTCCTGGATCTATTATCTATTTGTTGTAGTGAATTAAAATTATACCAAACTTTCAGAGAACATGATTAAATCTATGCATGGAAAAAATATAATAGGCAAAGGCATCTAATATATGAATGTACCTTTAGATGATAAAACGTAAATATAAATCTTTATAAATCAGACTTTTTAATTTTCGAACTTCAATCCAAGCCTGAAATCGTGTATCTTCTTGTATATATACCTTCAATTACAGCTTTTTCGATATATAGTTTTGTTCTTTTTTTATTTTATTTTAGAGAGCTGATATTTGTGTAGAAATAATTTTTAGAGAGAATGAATAATTCGGATATTTTGGAATCATGATTAAGAAAGAGAGGGAAAATGCAAGAAAGGAATTGGTACGAGAGAGAGAGAGAGAGAGAGAGAGAGAGAGAGAGAGAGAGAGAGAGAGAGCATGGAAAATGGAAGAAAGTGACGGGAAAAATGAGAAAGGGAGGAAAACGTGTGAGAAGTAACATGAAGAGAAGGAAATACATTATGAGGGTTTGAGGAATAGTTTGGGTCTAAAATTTCTAACGGGTGTTTGATTAGACATTTACCTATAGATGTTTAGGCTTTGACATCTGCTTAATTTTGGACCGCAAAATATCTAGATACCTATTCCTCCTTACGTTTTAAGATTCACAAATCTAAAATAAGAAGAATATTTTATGCTATGCCAACAATTATTTTTTATTTGGAAGTATAGTTTACCTAACAAGAATGCAATCTAATAGCAAGTGAAAGATAATTGTTTGTTAGTGATCATTGTTATCTTTTTTTCTTAGAGAAATATAATAACTCATAATTCTTACTGTTGTTGTGTTTGTGATCCATTTTTCGTCTTCTTTTTAAGGAGTTTGAAATTGCAATCCTATGTCCTTGTATTGTAATTGAAGTTTTGAATCTTTTATTAATATTATTCTCTTAATGAGCCAATTTTTATTTTAAAAAAATATTATTTTTGACAATTAGGAGTGGGAATGGGAGTGGGGGACAACCAATAAAGTATAACACAACAATAAAGTAAAAGCAAAGACTTTTTGAAAACAAGAAATATAACTTAGAGAAGAACATGACTATTATAAATAATTATTAAGTTAGAGCTAATAAGTGATAGTCGTATTATTTTCTTAAAGGAACTTTGAAAGTTTGCTTAATGCCACAATTTCTTAGGTTAGGTTTAAAAAGAATGAGATTTAAAATTACCATAATGATAGGGACAATAAAAATTTACACCAGATGATATAGCATGCATTTCAATTACTTTTTATTTTAAAGTAGAACCACACCATTCAAAATTATATAGCTAAAAATGATGACATATCATTAGAGTAAGTTTTTGATGTAAGATTTTTGGCATCTCAATCTTTACTTAAAATGAATGTATGAAACCAAAATGAGTGAGGGCATTGTTTATTTTTTTTTTAATTTATATGTTAAGGGAAGTTCTAAATCTATCAAATAATTCGATAATGTATATTCATAATTTTATCCTTAATTAGAATTACAAAAAGAAACAATGTAAAAATCACTTATTTTTGTAGATATAAATTTGAGAATTAAATATATTGATTATAATTATACTGAGAATTGGCTAACAAGAAAAAAAAAAGATATGAATTGCTTGAATCATATAAGGAAATATCATCATGAAATATATATATATATATATATATATATATATAAATATATATATAAATGAGGTTGCCAATTCAATAGGTATCTTTTTTTTACCTATCTATGTATATTTTTTTTAGCCGTTGGATTATCATCTAATGGTGATCTAACGACTATAAAAAAATATGTAAAATAAATTTTTTAGCCAAAACGATATCTATGTATAGGTAAAATAAAAAAAAAAAATACCTACTGGATTGGTGCCATATATATATATGTATAGTTGCCGATCTAGTAGATATTTTTTTTTATCTATATATAGGTATTTTCTTTATAACCACTGGATCATTATCTAACAATGATCTAATCATTTAAATCTAATGACTATAATGATATGCATAAAAAGATGTGTATTATTAATATTATTTCACTATCTTATTTTTTATTATAAAAAAATATGCATGATAAAATTTAATTAGCTAAAATGATACCTATGTATAGGTGGAAAAAAAGACCTACTGGATCGGTGCTCTATATGTATATATAGGATATATACATACACTTTTATATATTTACATATATACAAATTAAATGAGATTTTTTGTAAAGAATCATATATATATATATAAATATATATATAATGGTAACATTAAGAAAATATATGAAAAATACTAGGACTTGGACTTAGTGGGTGCCACTAATTTTTATTAAGAAAAAACATATATATATATATATATATTTATATATACTTAAAATAGAATTATAAATTAAATGAGTATGAGTAGGATAATTGAAAATGTGTCGTAAGAATAAGACGAAGAAGCAAAGAAAAAAAAAAGAAAATGAAAAAAGAGTGCGAATGACCAAAAACGAAATTGAAAGATATAAAGGAGAAAAAATAAATATCATTTTCACCTTTTTCCCCCTTAATCTATCATGTTATCTTGATTAAAGTCTTATATTTATCTTTTTTGAGAATAAACACGAAAAGATGGCACAAAAAGAACATGATAAAATCCATAGATAATTATCCCAAAAAGAAAAGATAAATGAATTTAAAATTTTATATTAACAAAATTGAAATTAGATAAATTGAGTTATTAATAGTAGCTTAACTTTCATATTATTGTCAATTTCCATCAGTGGTACAACGAAATCAAGAATGTACAAGTAAAAAGGGGTAATTTTGGAACATAAGAAATGTACATAGAAAAAACAAAGTAGTAAAACAATTTTTTTTGTGATGTAAAAAGAAAATAAATGTACATAGTCCAATTTTTGATGGATTTAAAATTTCTCATTGTAAACTGTCCTAATGATTTTTTTTTTTAATTGTATCCTTATCTCATATATGAATTGATAAGTTTATACATTTGATTAGGACCAATTAATTTTATTCGATTTTCAAAATCTAAATTGAGAAAAAAGTGGAACGTAAAAAACATTCCATATTCTCTGACAGGCCTTTTCTTATTTTTTTTTTTATAGTCTCTATAAAACCTCTATAAAAATAGAAAGTGAAGACAAATCAAATTCAATAATTCCTTAGAGTAGTTATCTTATAAAGTTTTTTGTTTGAAATTAATAGTTATTAAGTATATGCTTCCATCAGCGTGGAAACTTTTAAATTTGTTTTACTTCAATTTTTATTCAAAATTTTCCTCTTTTCTTTTTTTTTTTCTTTGATCATTATGTTCATTGGATCAATTTAGGTAAGTCAAGAATAAAAGTTTCATGAATATGGCTCTAATTATAGATTTTGTATTTATATTTGACTAGAAGGTTGTTCAAATTGAAAAATTAATTAATATGATTCTGTATTTACATTTATTAGTAATATGAAGTTTTAAAATTACATAAAATTATTTTATTTTTCTGAAGAATCCAAGGGCAGGCCTTTTACCTTAGTGGTCCGCCACGGATTATAGTTGAAAGTGGGAAGCATTTTCTTTTTCCTCATCAATGACAATGATAGGTCCACCAAATTTTCCTAGAATCACTACTGAAGACTTTGCTTTGTTTTTTCTTTTTCTTTTTTTTTTTTTACCGAAAACAAATTGAAAAAGAGAAAGAAAAAATGAAAGTTCATTGTGTTCAGACGACCATTGTCATTGTAAGGATTAAGCATCTAAAATAGAAATGCTATAACCTATGTTCCCAATGCCAAATTTTAGCATTTAGCCAAAAGAAAAAAAATCTCTACTGGAATGTCATATACAATATAATTTTTAACAGGTTCTATTTATTGTGTTAATATAATACAAAGAATAATTCATGCTAAAATTTACCATATTGACATTATATTAAGTATTAATTTTTACAATTTTTAAATTCATATGCATTGCAATTTACAATATTGCATTATAGCATGTGTTAAAATTTATGATATTGTCATTACTTAAATTTAAAATATAAATATGCATGTATAAATTGTGTAATGTGGCCAACTTTGATACATGTATATATTTTCAATTTTTTTATAAATATTACTTACAATTTATCCAAGCTAAATTTGCATATTTTTATAAGTTAGCTCTCATTCCCTATTTTACTACTCACATATTTAATAAAACAAAGATATCGAGCGTCTTTGGGATAATTTTTTACTTTTGAAGTAAAAGTCTAAAATGATTTTCCTAGAAAAGATAATTGGTTAATGCTTCGTTAAAAAAGTCTTCTAATTTTTTTTTTAAAAAAAACATTATGAAACACTTCCAAAAATAATTATTGAGCTCGAGAAGATCTTTAGAAATTATGCTGAACATGCCCAGAAAATAAAAGATCAATCATAAGTGAGTGCAAAGATAAAAATCATTTACACTTGACAGGCCAAATAGAATTTTGATGATTATCAATTAAATGTTAAAACAATAGGAGTTCATAGTAGAAAAGGATTTGTTCTAAATAAAACTTTTGTCGAAATATAAAATAACATTACTTTTAGCATGCATACATTAGAGTAAAGTTAAAAAAAACTGCCTTAGTAGGATTTAAACTCCTCTCTTTTACACACTCACACACTTTAATACAACTAAAATGTGTTGAAAAATATTTCAGCTTCTACTTTGTGCAAGCATGAATCAGTGGTTTTTCTCTTTTTTTTTTTTTTTTTGCGCACAACATATGACTTAAAATAAAGGGATTTCATAAGAGACAAACACTTTCCACTATACAACCTCTTTGTGATCTTAAATGTGATTAATCAAATATATTTTTACAATGTGGTATACAGCTTAAATTCCCCAAAATTTTAGAGTAGTGTTTAAATGGTATACGCGTATACAACCTCAAATAGTCTAATATACAAAAAGACATCGGGGTCTGGTTGGAACCTTCGAATTTAACATTGAAGGTACAACTCGCTTCTCCTAGGCGTTGGAGTTTAAGGATTGTCCCATGTTGCAAATATTTGTAAGGCATTGCACAATTGACCAAACTTTACTAGCTAGTTTATCTGAGCGCCGAACGATATTAAAAGATTTTGTTAGCATTTTTCCTATTCTTTAATTGTAAGGATTTTGGTGTAGTGAGATTCCAACAGTAACTCTTAATTAATGGATTGAAGAACGTTTGTCTTTTTTTTTTTTCCATTTTTTTCCAGCTATGTTTAGTTTGATAATCTTAATTTTCTTCTCTGTTCAAACCATGAGTATTACAGATAAAAACATTACTGGGAATAATTATGCATGTTTGATATAGTCTTTTCTCTCTTTGTTATGCTGGAACACTTGAAAGGTTTTTGCTTTTCTGTTCTGCTTCTTGTGTTTTTTCTTTGGATTCTAGTTGTTCTGTTTATTGAAATCTTTCTTAACATGAGAATAAGACAGAATGTTTTGGGAAAATGCAAAAATTTACTCTCTTATATATGTAGAAATATATCATTATCATCACTTTATTAATTTCCAAATGTAAAAGACAAGACCTTACTCTATTTTAATGAAGTACTTAAAGATCGTTGTCCACAAGAATTGAACAATGCGTAGTATAGATTAAACCATTTGTACCTTAATTTGTCTTTGAATAAACAGCTTCTTAACCCAGCCAAACCAGCTCCCTTCTTTGCCATTCGAGAACTATATGGAACCCATTTGTATTTCGAAAAGGGTAATTAATATTTTTGATTATTAGGATAATTGGACTATAATTCAGGTCTTATTATTTAAATACAACTAGATTTCTTAAAGATAATATCTGTTTAACTATTTATAAATTAACCAATTTTTTCCATTCTTTTCAGATTTAAAATCATAAGTAGTCATGGACCTCCAATAAATTCAGTCATAGATTTTTGATTCTATACCGTCTTTATTTTTTGTTCAATTTCTATAATTAATACTCTCTACACTTGAAAAATGAATAGACAGAGAAATTAACATGTCTTATTATTTTCCTGACAAAAAAAAAAAGAAAAAGAAAAAGAGAGATGCTTTATATATCATGATCAATCGGCTACCAACATCCTCTCTCTCTCTCTCTCTACTTGGCCTATATTACTGAAGCCCATCCAAAATAAAATTAAAATAGTTAAAATTTTTTAAAGTCAGTCGAATATTTTCTCAGTTAAAAATTATGGGTTAGATTATCAGATTCGATCGGTTATTCATTACATAAAATGTAAATAATAATGATTCCAGAAAGCATCAATTCTGGGCACTTATCAAACCAAAGGAAGTTCTTCAAGAACAAGAAATATCTCAAATTACAAACATAGAGATACGAAACCAGATTGTGCAGAAGTATAGAGAACCTTAACTTTATTGACATTAACAAATCATCAAGGGCGGTCCAAGCTAGTTGAAAAATCATCATTTAACTTCACTGGTACTAATCTCACTGTCAGCATCCAGAAGTCTTTCAGGGATCATGAGCTCCCCTAGTGAAAAATCACTAAAACGCTTTGTCAAGAGTCCTTTACGAGCAAGAAGTTGCTGAGAGACCTGCTTCATTGATGGTCGAAACGATGGTTTGGCATTTATGCATGCAAATGCTAGTGAGACAACAAGAACAACATCACGTGCAACAAGGACGTTTCTCGGTGGTGACAAGCGTTGGTCCAATATCTCACTCAACAACATGTTTTGAGCTGACAATGAAGACGACGTTGATGATAATAACAATGAGAGCAGTTCTCTTGGATGCCTGCCCATTAAAGTTTCTAGTGCCACTACACCAAAGCTAAAAACATCACATTTTTCACTCAAAGCCATGGTATAGGCAAGTTCTGTAACATTGACAATAATTTCACGGGTTAGATGAAGTGATTTTTTTTTTTTTCCTAATTTTTCGCTCCAAATCCATATTCTGTTAATTTATCCAACACGTACGTTATTAAAGCCTTTTAAATTAAACAATGAAATAGAGAAGGAACGAACTTACCTGGAGCGATATATCCGTATGTACCAGCACACATGGTGTGATTGGAAGAATCAGGATAAATTTGTCTAGCTGTGCCGAAGTCAGATACAAAAGCCTCTAATCCTGAGTTCAATAGAATGTTGCTTGTCGTTATATCTCGATGAACAACAGGAGGAGTGCAATCATGATGCATGTAAGATAATGCATGAGCAACGCTTTTGATGACGTTAACCCTCTTGCTCCAATCCAATTCCACAGCCTCCGTATCATTGCGCAAGGCACAAAATAAGCTTCCTCTTTCCATATATTCATAAATCAAAAACATGCATCTTTTATGCATACAGAATCCATAAAGTCTTACAATGTTCCTGTGACGTATTGCCGTTAAAGTTTTCACCTCATTTGTAAAACTTTTCACATAAGTTAGCTCTTCGGCCTCATAACGGTGGAGTTTCTTGAGGGCAACTACTTTGTCGTTAGGTAGTTGTGCTTTGTAAACACTACCATAACCGCCTGTTCCGATGCAATACCTGATGTCAAAATCCTCTGTTGCTTTTATGATATCTTCAAACGCGATATTTCCATCATAATTCCATATTGAAAGTATATCTCCATTCTTTGTTGCAGTGTTATCATGTTGGACTGTTCTCTTTCGAAGATGAAATACACGGACCAGCAAAAGCCCAATGAAAAAGAAGCCAAGGAATATTGAGATTGGAAGAATGATTCTCATAATTTTGGCTATTCCCTTACGGGGATTATGTTTGGAGCAACGAGGGAATACATTTATGAATATGTCATTGTCACTACATAGATCCTTATTTCCAATAAATGATTCATATGAGAATCTGTTCAAAATGTCATTTTTTACTAGACCCCGAAAAGAATTCCTTGAAAGATTCAAGGCGGTTAACTTTTTCAAGTTGACAAGTTGAGAAGGTATGCTGCCTGACAAGTTGTTATTTGATAGGTCTAATTCAATCAAATTTTTGAAGTTTCCGATATCTGAATCTATGGAACCATTGATATGATTTGAGCTTAGGTGAAGATATTCAATCCTGTCTAAACCACTCAGAGATGGGAAAATTGGACCAGCGAGGTTGTTAAAAGCAAGAGACAACCTCGTCAGTTCTTTCAAATTCCGAAATTCTAAGGGAATGAAACCAGTTAATTTGTTTCTTTGTAGACTCAAGAATACTAGTTTTGTCAAGTTGCCCATTTCTGGAGGGATGGGACCGGAAAATTGGTTTGAGGAAAGGACTAGAGACGTCAGGTTGGTTAAATGACCTAAAGCTTTAGGAAGGGAGCCAGTGATGCTGTTGTATCTAAAAGACAAGAAACGTAATTTGTTTAGTTGAAATAGAGTGGAGGGGAGTGGTCCTGTGAGGTTGTTTTCACGGAGAGAGAGACGTTTCAAATTCTTTAAATTTCCTATTCCTGAGGGAATGGAACCGTTAATGTAATTATAAGACATATGGAGATGCATTAAATTGGTGAGGTTTATAAATGAAAGAGGGATTGGACCTTGGAAGTGGTTGGAGCTCATGTATAAGAAAACAAGACTCTTCCAATTACTGCCCAATTCTTGAGGAATGAAGCCGCTCAATCGATTAAAGGAAAGACTAAGCTCCACCAAATGGGAGAGGTTGGCTAGTGAAAGAGGTAACTGACCTGTAAGATAATTCCAGGAGAGGTCAAGGTAGGTGAGCTTCGAAAGAGCACCTATATGCTCAGGAATGATCCCCATGAGTCGGCTATGGTGCATACTCAGACGGAGTAGATTAGGAACGCAAGAGAAGTTGAGTTTGGCGAGTGTTCTATTTCGTACTACATTCCTGTCAGAGCTGTACTCTTTAAAATTGGATAGCTTAATCTCAGTAATGTGAGCGGCATGGTCGCAAGTGACACCAGGCCATGTGCAGTAGCTTGAGTTGTAGACGTACTCGCCATTCCACCACCCACTTTGTTGCAGACACTGCAGTACGTGTCCGTCTTGAAGATCACCTGTAAATACGTTTGGTACAGTTGATATTGAGTCGTAATGAGAAGCCTTTAGTAGGACAATCCACAAAGTAACAAGCATGGAAATAATGGACGCTCTCTGCATCACTATTGACTGTTAAAAGTAATTTGTGTCTGTCTATATATCTCTCGCTATCTGTTTAGGAGTAACAAATTTCGAATGCGAATGCAGATTTGGGGTATATATCGCGCACCCTTCTTATAATGAAAATTTTTATCGTACTTTATTTGGGTGTCGTGCACGGTGCAGTCATCTTCTAGTGGATTGTTTATCATATTTTATTTTTTTCGCGGCACCGCTGTCTATGTTTTATTTCACACTCATGCGCTCTTTTTTTTTTTTT
The DNA here is from genome assembly GCA_002914805.1 of Parasponia andersonii. Taxonomy (NCBI): domain Eukaryota; kingdom Viridiplantae; phylum Streptophyta; class Magnoliopsida; order Rosales; family Cannabaceae; genus Trema; species Trema andersonii. The sequence goes on along the minus strand of JXTB01000308.1, from coordinate 449,368 downwards.
TTTCTTTGCTTCTTCTTATCTATTTTTATAGTCTTTCCTAACCCATATAGCGGGGCTATTTACATTCTTTTTTTTTTTTTTTCGTTCCCTAAAGAATGAAATCTCTATTTAGTAGTAATTTGTAACGCATTTTATGCCACGTAAGTTACATTTTCATAATAAAATAAGAAGAATAGAAAAAATCTCTCTTCTTTATTTTATTATTTTCTTCTATTATTTTCTTCTTCGTCTCTGATGTTTGTATCAGTGGACCAACTGTTCTGTGAATCGGTTAATTTGTAGCAAAAATTCTCAATTTCTAGTATTTTTTATATTTAGGTCTCTAATATTTAAATTTTGACATTTAAATCCTAAATCTCACAAAATTATTACACCGTTGATCTTTTGTTTCACGTCCATCCATTTATTCTGTTGAAAAAAGAAAAAAAAAAAAGAAGCAGCTTAAAGAAAGAATACCCAAATCAATATTTTCTCTATTTGAGATAAAAATCAAGTCAAAGAGCTCGCTAGTATAGAAATTCTCTCTTATACTATCCTCTCTCCTTCTCCACTAGTGCGTCTTCCTCCTCCTCCTCTCTCTCTCTTTTGGATGCTTTGGATTTTGTCTCTTGAAGCCATTGTCGTTCAGTGATCTTTGAAGAACGATTCTCATTTTGATTCACATTTTTATCTCGTTATGCTATTTTGTTATTGTCCGACAATGGCCAATAAGGATTTGATTTAAAGGATCTTGTTACTAGATTTACAATTAGGGTTATGATTGACAATTTAGGGCTTAATAGTAAGATTAAAGATCAGAACGAAGGAATTGTATATCTTATATTTGTTGAGAAAATATGGAGAAAACACTATATTAGAGTCTTTTAGCTTGAAGATTTAGTACATGGCCTTTATATGTGACTGAATTTGTCAAGACCCAAAACATGGGCCAGTGGCAGAAGGAGAATTTTACAAAGGTGGGAAATTCCTTGATTTATTTGAAAAGTGTATAAAAAGTTTTAGTTTTGTAAATAGTCTATTTTGATAAAGTATTTGGAATTTCATCCCGTGAACCTCTCCCACAGTTCGTATACACCATTAAACATAGACCGAATAATAATTGAAAAACGAAAAAATCAAATATAAGTCCAAGTATCGTCATCATCTACAACAACAAGTTAAATCCCAGAATAGCATACATAAATTTACAGACAAAATAGAAAGTAGTAATTTTGGTTCAAGGCTAGTACAAAATCTCAAATAATCCAAACACCACAACAGTAGACTTCTAGCATTACCAAGAAATATTACAATCAAGATGACCTCTTACTCCTCCTGATTACCAAGAATGCACTGAACACCACCTGAGAAAGGGAAGAAAGGGGGGGGTGAGCATACAATACCCAGTAGGAAAATAGTTACCTCGAAAAAAAACAGTTCAGTGATGGAAAACTCCTGCATGGTTAGTTCAAATCCAAAACATACACACACACACACACACACATATATATATATATATATATATATATATAATCCAAACTGGGAGCCCATATTTGTAAAACAGTGTAATCAAAACCATCAATCCATATGCACATGATACAAATCAACCTATACCCATGAGCTCTCATCCTCTCATCTGTGGAAACCCAGGATGATGGCACTAAGTATGCCTAACAGCTCGCCTGACACCTAAGCCCATACCCAGAGGGAACACCCGTGTGTCGCCTACCAAACCTAGAAGGGCAACCGAATTACCTACGCCTGCCAAATGGGGAGGTAATCAGAAAAATAAACCCCGCGCGAGTTTACGGACTTTCACCGATGGTGGGGTACGCAGCGCTGCACTGTAAAACCTATGATGCTAACACGGTGCTCATGTTCGATCCTATGACACGTGCAATCCAGAATTGAAGTGTAAAAACTATTATACTCTGGTTTTTCAGTAAAACATGCATAATAGGGTTTTTTAGAAAAACGGGCAGCATAACGGCCCTATTTTTGATATACCCAAAATAACCTATACACAGCAAATTCCCAGAGCAGTACAGTATATATCTCATACAACCAATTCTATCACATATAATTCAAATCATTAAAAACACACTTGTTCTTATATGCTGCAGAAAATAAGTTTTAACTCAAAAATGGTATAAAACGAAGGTAACCAAACCTCTACCTCATCAGAATAGCGATACCATGCTATTGAGTCCTCAAGGTGACGTTGACGATCGCCCGGAGGGTCGGGAACCAATTCCAAGCCCTCGATTGTCCTCTAGCAAAAAGTCAACTTCTCACCGGAGCTTCAATTCTACAAACGGATCTCTTTGCTGAATTTCTAGTACCCAAAATAGTTAGGTTAGACATATAATTTGTCTAATTCTGGTCCGGGCCCATACCGGACTATTGGCATGCAAAACGAGACAAAATCTCGACCGTCCGATCTCGATTTTTGTGCCGATCACCAAACAACATAATATATATATATATATATATATATATCAAACTTCTCCATTTTCCGAGTACATTCCAAAAATACGGTAAAAAACACAATTTAATGGCCGGATCGAAAACTACAACTATAAAATCAAAATACCCAAAAAGGCAACTTTTAATCCGGACAAAATGGGGTTAAAATATATATACCTTGATGAGCCTTGAGACGAGACGAATTCAACAGAATTGGTTGAAGGTTGAATGGTGGCCGGAATCGTCGCCGGTGACGAAAAAACCGATTCCGCCTCTTTGGAGATTTCTGGCAATGCAGACGTTGACGACAGCTGGTGAGCGGTGGCAGACCTTCGGCGTGGCACGGTGATCCTTCATCGGTCGGTGGCACAAGCGGACGGTGGCCGGAGTGCTCCCTGCGGTGGTCGGGCGTCGGCTGCTGAAAAACGCAGAGAGAGAGAGAGAGAGAGAGAGAGAGAGAGAGAGAGAGAGAGAAATCGGGGAAGAAGAGAGAGAAAAAAAATGAGTGAATAGGATACGTCGCCTATTTTGAATTATAAGTCCCAAAATTTCAAATCTCTATCAATCTAGTCCCCTAAAATTTGCAATTTAGTCCCTCTGCACAAACTTTTGTAAATTAATCCCCCACCATATTATATCCGGAAAATTGGTAAATTGTCCAAATTACCCTCCCAAAATCCGAGTTTTTACATTCTCCCCTCCATAAAAGAATTTCGTCCCGAAATTCAAAATACAAGTCAAGGTATTCATCACAATACAACTTCTAACTAAAAGTTAAAAAAATAAGGGTACTTCTCGTACATCTCCGTCTCGAGTTCCCAAGTAGCCTAATCTTTCTTGGGATGTTCCCAAAGCACCTTGATAAGTGGTATCTCTCTATTGCGAAGCACCTTTAACTCTCTAGCCAACAAGTGAACAAGCTGCTCTTCATAAGACATATCTTCTTGGATCGGTACATGAACGTACTGGATAACATGAGATGCGTTTGGTGTGTACTTCTTCAACATCGACATGTGAAACACATTATGCACATAGCCTAACTATGCAGGTAGATTCAAGCGATACGCCACTGGTCCAATCCTCTCAGTGATCTCAAAGGGACCAATATACCTTGGAGCAAGCTTACCCCTAACTCCAAATCTTGTAACACCACATCTTGGAGTCACTTTCAAGAATACGAAATCACCAGTATCGAACACTACCTCATGCCTCTTAGGGTCAACATAACTTTTATGGCGACTCTGAATCTCCTTGAGTCTCTCTTGGATATCCTTGATCTTCCTAGTAGTCTCCTCATTCAGTTCAGATCCGAGAGTAACATGCTCTTCTGGTTCGGCCCAACACAAAGGCGATCTACACGGCCTCCCATACAGCACTTCATATGGAGCCATACCCACACTGGTCTGGTAACTATTATTGTAAGCAAATTCCACTAATGGAAGATGGTCATCCTAGTTCCCACTAAAGTCCAATATGCAACAACGTAGCATATCCTCAAGAATCTGAATGGTCCTTTCAGACTGACCATCTGTCTCAGGATGGTGAGCTGTACTGATATCCAACTGCATACCAAATGCTTTCTGCAAGGCTCTCTAAAACTTGGAAGTAAATCTTGGATCTCTATCAGAAACTATACTTAAAGGCACACCATGCAAGCGTATGATGTTCTCTATATATTATTTACTGAGCTTAGTGAAAGAATAGTCAATCCAGATCGGTATTAAGTGAGCACTCTTCGTCAACCAATCGACTATCACCCAAACTGCATCGTTCTTCCTCAAGGTCTTCGGCAAACTGGTCACGAAGTCCATCGTGATCTTGTCCCACTTCCACTCCAGAATTGGCAACGGCTGAAGTAATCCAGCTGGTCTCTGGTGTTTAGCCTTGACTCGTTGACAAGTCAAATACTTAGCCACAAAAGTAGCTACATCCCTCTTCATCCCTTTCTACCAATACTGTTGCTTCAAGTCTCGGTACATCTTGGTACTACCTGGATGTACTGCGAACCTTGATTTGTGAGCCTCAGTTAGAATAGTTTCTCGAAAATTAGGATCATTGGCTACAGCCAACTTCCCACTGAAAAGCAAAAACCCTTCTCTGTTGGTACTCCAACCATCTAACTATTCACCATTCTGAAGCCAGTTCCAGATTGTCCTCAACTCTTTGTCTTGCCATTGACTCCGCTGGATAGTCTGGAGAAGAGATGGTGAAATCACAATGTTGCTCAGGCAAGCAACCCATTCATTCTCGAAGTACTGCAAGTTGTAATCACCAATCGCAACTGAGTTCTTCCAGTCTTTAAACACCAGTGTAGCTAGTGCACCCTGAGGCTTCCTATTCAGTGCATCAACTGTAACATTGGCTTTACCAGGATGATACTGTAGGTCGAAGTCATAATCCTCCATATACTCAACCTATCTTCACTGTCTCACGTTCAGATCCTTCTGGGTAAAGAGATACTTCAAACTCTTATGATCGGAAAATATGTCGAACTTCATACCATACGAGTAACATCTCCAAATCTTTAATGCAAAGATCACTACTGCAAGTTCCAGATCATGGGTGGGATAGTTCATTTCATGTGGCTTCAACTGACGAGAAGCATAAGCCACAACTCGACCATTCTGCATCAAGACACATCCCAAACCCGCATTCGAAGCATTGGTATATACCACATAAGGCTCGTTACTGTCAGGAACAGTAAGAATAAATACGGTGGTTAAACTCGACTTTAACCTGATAAAAGCTTCTTCACTTTCGTGATCCCAAATAAACTTGACGTCCTTCCTGGTCAACTTCATCAAAGGCAAAGCAATTCTTGAGAAATCTTGCACAAAACGATGGTAGTTGCCTACCAAACCGAGGAAACTACGTACCTCTGTCACATTTCTCAGTCTTTCCCATTCCAGAACGGCTTCTATCTCAGCGAGATCGACTGAAATACCCCCCTGAGAAATCACATGATCCAAGAACTTCACTTCTGATATCCAAAAGTCACACTTCGATTTCTTGGCATACAACTGATGATCTCTCAAGGTCTTGAGTACTATTCCCATATGTTTGGCATACTCTTCTCGAGTCTTGGAATACACCAGGATATCGTCGATGAACAAAACCACAAAACGATCCAAAAACTGCCTGAAAACCTGATTTATGAGATCCATAAAGGCTACAGGGGCATTCGTCAATCTAAATGGCATCACTAGAAACTCAAAGTGACCGTATTGTGTTCTGAATGCTATCTTAGGTTTATCATCCTCTCTTATCTTTAACTGATGATAACCGGATCTCAAGTCAATCTTAGAGAAGCACCTCGAACTACCGAGTTGATTAAACGACTCATCTATCCTTAGCAAGGGATACTTATTCTTCACCATCAATTGATTCAACTTTCTGTAGTCCACACAAAGTCTCAACGAACCATCAGTTTTCTTCGCAAACAAAATAGGAGCACCCCAAGAAGAAGTGCTACTGCAAATGAAGCCTTTGGAAAATAGATCGTCCAACTATTCTCTTAATTCTTCCATCTCAGCAGGTGCTATGCGATAGGCTGGAATAGAAACTGGCTGAGCTCCAAGAACTAGCTCAATACAAAACTCGATCTCCCTATCAGGTGGTAACCTCGGTAAGTGTTCAGGAAATACCTCCGAATACTCACACACCACTGGAATCCATGGGTCTTGATCGTCTGTCCTCACCTCGCCATATATGGCAAACAAGTTCCTGTAACACTCAAGTTTCTTTCTTCCACCTATGCATGCTTTCAGAACAAGACTAGGCTTTAACGGACTCATCCCAGCCTGATAGATAATAGGATATCCATCACTAGGAAAAAGAGTCACCCGTTTCATATGACAGTCCACAACTACTCGATATTTTGACAACCAATCTATACTGAGTATTACGTCGTACTGTCCCATCGGTAACGCAATCAAATCAGCAAGAAGCTTCCTATCACCAATCACAACCTGACAAGACTTACACACACTAGATACAACAGCCATTCCTCCCAAAGGTGTACCCAACGTCAATACATAATCCAAATCAGAAAATTCCAACCCCAATAGTTGAGCAAACAACAAGGATATGAATGAATGGGATGCATCAGTATCAAACAAAACATATGCCTAAGAGTGTGAAATAAGGATCATATCGTCAACAACACCTTGACCGTGCGATCCTGAGTGTCGTCGGCTCCAGTAAAAGCATAGGCTTGGCCAGTCACCTTTCCTTTCCCTTTGTTACCTCTCCCCTAACCAGGTCGGCTGCTGCTGGATCCTGGACCACTACTGCCATAACCGTGCCCACTCTGATTCCCTGAAGCCTGAGGAGCCTGAAAGTTTTGAGTGTAACCCTGAGGGCGGTACTGATGCTGATAAGGCTGAGGGGAAGTAAAAGTCTACGAAACACCCTGTGACTGTTACGGCCTTGCCTGAGTGTTCTAATAAGGAATGGAACCTGACTGGCTCCCCTGCGGTTGAGAAAGAGGAGATTTCTGCAGGCGAGTAGGACAATCTTTCTTTCGGTGACCCGGCTGGCCACAAACGAAACATCCTCCATAAGGACTACTTCTGCCACCCCCTGAAGAACCACTATTGTTCGAGCTCCCACTATTCGGAATACCCTGGGCTGACCACTGCCCTTGGTTCCTTCTGGTGGCTTTCCTGTCATTTCCTCTCTGCTGGTTCCTCCTGGAATCAAATCCTGCTTCGATGGCCTCTGCCCACTGGGCAGCTACTGCAATCTCAGGAAGAGTATAGAAAGTCTGAGTGCCAATCCTGTCGAAAATGTTTCGGTTCAGATGACTCCTGAACTTTGCAATTCAGGACTTCTCACTCGTACCTGGGTCAAGGGTAACACTTGCTAACTCAGTAAACTCAATCAGGTACTCATTCAGCATTCTGTTACCTTGGACCAAAGTCTCAAATCGATTCATAATCTCATCTTGTTGATCCACATTGGCATACTGAGCCCTGAAAATCCACTCAAAGCCTTCCCAAGTAAGACCCACAATATTCTATATCCGCTCTATAGTCTCCCACTAATGAATGGCACTCTCGGACAGACGGGTAATGACAAAGATTGCCCAAAACTCTATCGGAGCACCAAGGGACCGAAAATGCCTCTCCATCTCACGCTACCAAGCAATTGCCGTGAGAGGATCTGGTTTCCCATCAAAGTACCCTGGCTGGAGGCACATGAATCGCTGGAGGTAATCTGACTGATCCAGCTGACGTGCCCTCAGGGCTAGAGGCTGATAGTCTAGGTTGCTCATCTGGGCAAATGCCTGCTGTATTGCCTCAATCAGATGAGAGAAATCTGGACGTTGAGGAGGTTCGGCACCTGGCTGGTGGCTCGGAACTCTTCTATAAGGCATCCTTACAAGTTTGAAACAATATGCCAAGCTGTTAGTGAGATAATGATGCATGCTTGTCATAAAATAACTTCAGTCAAGTGTAATGGCGATACGTCCAAGCTATTAAACTCAAAGCTCTGATACCACAATTTCTGTCACGACCTAAATCCCAGACCAGTGGTAGAAGGGGAATTTCACAAAGGTGGGAAATTCTTTGATTTATTTGAAAAGTGTCTAAAAAGTTTTAGTTTTGTAAATAGTCCATTTTGATAAAGTATTTGGAATTTCATCCCGTGAACCTCTCCCACATTTCGTATACGCCATTAAATATAGACCGAATAATAATTGAAAAACGGGAAAATTAAATATAAGTCCAAGCATTATCATCATCTACAACAACAAGTTAAATCCCAGAATGGCATACATAAGTTTGCATACAAAATAGAAAGTAGTAATCTTGGTTCAATGCTAATATAAAATCCCAAACAGTACAAACACCATAATAGTAAACTTCTAGCATTACCAAGAAATGAACTACAATCAAGATGGCATCTTACTCCTCCTGATTACTAAGATCGCACTGAACACTACCTGAGGAAGGGAAGAAGGGGGGGTGAGCATGCAATGCCCAGTAGGAAAATAGTTACCTCGAAGAAAAACAGCTCAATGATGGAAAACTCCTGCATGGTTAGTTCAAATCCAAAACATACACACACACACACATATATATATATATATAATCCAAACCGAGAGCCCATATATATAAAACAGTGTAATCAATACCATCAATCCATATGCACATGACACAAATCAACCCATACCCATGAGCTCTCATCTTCTCATCTGTGGAAACCCAGGATGATGGCACTAAGTATGCCTAACAGCCTGCCTGACACCTAAGCCCATACCTAGAGGGGACACCCGTGTGTCGCCTACCAAACCTGAAGGGGCAACCGAATTGCCTACACCTGTCAAATGGGAAGGTAATCAGAAGAACAAACTCCGCACGAGTTTACAGACTTTCACTGACGGTGGGGCACGCAACGCCACACTGTAAAACCCACGATACTAACACAGTGCTCATGTATGATCCTATGATACGTGCAATCCAGAATTGAAGTGTAAAAACTATTGTACTATAGTTTTTCAGTAAAACATGCATAATAGGGTTTTATAGAAAAACGGGCAGCATAACGGCCCTATTTTTGATATACCCAAAATAACTTACACACAGAAAATTCCCAGAGTAGTACAGTATATATCTTATACAACCAATTCTATCACTTATAATTCAAATCATTAAAAACACACTTATTCTTATATACTGCAGAAAATAAGTTTTAACTCAAAAACAGTATAAAACGAAGGTAACTAAACCCCTACCTCACCGGAATAGTGATACCATGCTATTGAGTCCTCAAGGTGTCGTTGACAATCACCCGGAGGGTCGGGAACTAATTCTAAGCCCTCGATCATCTTCTAGCGAAAAGTCAACTTCTCACCGGAGCTTCAATTCCACAAATGGACCTCTTCGCTGAATTCCTAGTACCTAGAATAGCTAGGTTAGACATATAATTTGTCCAATTCTAGTCCGTGCCCACACCGGACCGGTGGCACGCAAAATGAGACAAAATCTCGACCATCTGATCTCGATTTTTGTGCCGATCACCAAACAACATAATATATATATCAAACTTCTCCATCTTCTGAGTACATTCTAAAAATGCTGTCAAAAACACAATCCAACAGCCGTATCGAAAACTACAACTATAAACTTAAAATATCCAAAAATGGCAACTTTCAATCCGGACAAAATGGGGTTGAGATATATATACTCTAATGATCCTTGAGACGAGACGAATCTAAAGGGACCGGTTGGAGGTCGAATGGTGGCCGGAATCGTCGCCGGTGACGAAAAAACTGATTCGGCCTCTTTGGAGATTTTCGGCGATGCAGACGTCGGTGATGGCTGGCTGGTAAGCGGTGGCGGAGCTTCGGCACAGCATGGCGATCCTTCGCCAGTCAGTGGCACGGGCGGACGGTGGCCGGAGCGCTCCCTATGGTGGTCGGCAGCTGAAAAACGCAGTGAGAGAGAGAGAGAGAGAGAGAGAGAGAGAGAGAGAGAGAGAGAGAGAAATCGAGGAAGAATAGAGAGAAGAGAAATGAGTGAACAGGCCACGTGGCCTGTTTTGAATGGGCTGTGTAATTTTTCAAAAATTGCACATAAGTCCCAAAATTTCAAATCTCTATCAATCTAGTCCCCCAAAATTTGCAATTCAGCCCATCTGCACAAAACTTTTGCAAATTAATCCCCACCATATTATATCCAGAAAATTAGTAAATTGTCCAAATTACCTTCCCAAAATCCGGGTTTTTACAGAATTGGCTTATGCACCTCTCAAGTTTTCTTTCTCTTTTAGCTAATTTATTTAAATTTTCTTTTTAATATATGTTTGTAAATGAATTATATAAATAAATTATATACTATAGTAAATGAAAAAATTACACCAATGAATGAATTATATATTATGATACATGAATTATATATTTAAAGATCGCCTTTTAGTAATTGCCACTACTATCAGATTTGTCACCGCTTTTAGTAGGCACACATTAAGAGTACAATATTTAAAGTCGGTAACTATTATCGCTGCTTTAAGCATCTTGCTTTATTATCTATTTGTTGTAGTGAATCCAAATTACGTTTAATTATCTATTTGTTGTAGTGAATCAAAATTATACCAAACTTTCAGAGAACATGATAAAATCTATGCATGGAAAAAAATATAACAGGCAAAGGCATATACATATATGTATATATATATATATAACAATCTAATATATGAATTTACTTTTAGATTATAAAATGTAAATATAAATCTTTATGAATCAGACTTTTTTAGTTTCGAACTTCAATCCATGCTTAAAATTGTGTATCTTCTTGTATATATACAGTCAATTATAGATTTTTTGATATATATATATATATATATATAGTTTTGTTCATTTTTATTTTATTTTAAAGAGCTGACGTTTGTGTAGAAATGATTTTTAAAGAGAATGAATAACTCAAATATTTTGGAATCGCAATTGAGAAAGAGAGGGAAAATGCAAGAAAGGTATTGGTACAAGAGAGAGATACAGAGAGGCAGAGAGAGAGAGCAGGAAAATGGAAGAAAGTGATAAGAAAAATGAGAAAGAGGGGGAAAACGGGTGAGTGAGTAACATGAAGAGAAGGAAAATACATTCTGAGGGTTTGAGAGATAGTTTGGGTCTAATATTTCTGACGGGTATTTGATTAGACATTTACCTATAAATGTTTAAGCTTTGACATCTGCTTATTTTTGGATTTCAAAATATCTAGATACCTATTCCTCCTTATGTTTTAAGATTCACAAATCTAAAATAAGAAGAATATTTTATGCTATGTCAACCATTATTTTTTATTTGGAAGCATAGTTTACTTACAAAGAATGCAGTCTAATAGCAAATGAAAGACAATTATTTATTGGTGATCATTGTTTTCTTTTTCTCTTGGAGAAATATAATAGTCCACAATTCTTACTGTTATTGTATTTGTGATCCACTTTTTGTTTTCTTTTTTAAGGAGTTTGAAATTACAATTCTATATCTTTATACTATAATTGAAGTTTTGTATCTTTTATTAATATTGTTCCTTTAAGGAGCCAATTTTTATTTTAAAAAATATTATTTTTGACAATTAGGTGCGGGGATGGGAGTGGGGGACAACCAATAAAGTATAACACAACAATAAAGTAAAAACAAAGACTTTTTGAAAACAAGAAACATAAATTAGAGAAAAACATGACTATTATAAATAATTATTAAGTTAGAGCTAATAAGTGATAGTCGTATTATTTCCTGAGAGGAACTTTGAAAGTTTGCTTAATGCCACAATTTCTTAGGTTGGGTCTAAAAGGAACGAGAATTAAAATTACCATAATGATAGAGACACTAAAATTTACACTAGATGATATAGCATGCATTTCAATTACTTCTTATTTTAAAGTATGACCACACCATTCAAAATTATGTAGCTAAAAATGATGACACATCATTAGAGTAAGTTTTTGGTACAAGATTTTTGACATCTCAATCTTTACTTAAAGTGAATGTATGAAACCAAAGTGAGTGAGGGCATTGTTTATTTTTTTAATTTATATGTTAAGGGAAATTCTAAATCTATCAAATAATTCGATTATGTACATTTATAATTTTAATTATAATTTTATCCTTAATTAGAATTACAAAATGGGAAAATATAAAAATCATTTATTTTTGAAGATATCAATTTGAGAATTAAATATATTGATTGCCAAAAAAAAAAGGGTATGAATTGCTTGAATCATATTAGGAAATATCATTATGATATATATATATATATGGTTGCCAATTTAATAGGTATTTTTTTACTTTTCTATGTGTATTTTTTTAGCCGTTGGATTATCATCTAATGGTGATTCAACGGCTATAATAATATAAATAAAAAGACGTATATCCTTAATGCTATTTCTCTTTCTTATTTTTTAATATTAAAAATATGCAAGATAAATTTATTGGCCAAAACGATACTTATGTATAGGTAAAAAAAAAAAAATACCTACTAAATTGATGCTCTATATATATATATGTATAGTTGCCAATCTAGTAGATATTTTTTTTTACCTATACCTAGGTATTTTCTTTGTAACTACTGAATCATCATCTAACAGTGATCTAATCATCTAATTATGATCTAACGGCTATAATGATATGCATAAAATATATGTATTATTAATATTATTTTTCTCTCTTACTTTTTACTATAAAAAAATGTGCATGATAAATTTTAATTGGCCAAAATGATTTCTTATATATAAATGAAAAAAATACCTAGAGCATCGGTGCTCTATATATATATATATATATATATATAACACTTTTATATATTTACATATATGCAAACTAAATGAGAATTTTTGTAAAGAAAATGCAAAAAATTATTATTTCTATTCTTATATATATGTTAAAAATAAGACACATATTTATTAAAAAATAAATAAGAATTTTATATATATATATATAATGGTAATATTAACGAAATATATGAAAAATACTAGGACTTGGACTTAGTGGGTGCCACTAATTTTTATTTAAAAAAAAACACATATATATATATATATACGTAAAATAGAATTATAAATTAAATGAGTATGAGTAGGATAGTTGAAAAGGTGTCGTAAGAATAAGACGAAGAAGGAAAGAAAAAAAAAAGAGTGCAAATGTCCAAAACGAATTTGAAAGATATAAAGGAGAAAAAATAAATATCATTTTCACTTTTTTTCCCCTTAATCTATCATGTTAACTTGATTAAAGTCTTATATTTATCTTTTTTGAGAAAAAACACGGAAAGATGGAACAAAAAGAACATGATAAAATCCATAGATAATTATCCCAAGAAAAAAAAAAGATAAATGGACTTAAATTTTTATATTAAAAAAATTGAAATTAGTTAAATTGAGTTATTAATAGTAGCTTAACTTTCATATTATTATTAATTTCCATCAGTGGTACAAGGAAATAAAGAATGTACAAGAAAAAAGGTGTAATTTTGGAAAATAAGAAATGTACATAGAAAAAACAAAGTAGTAAAACAATTTTTTTGTGATGTAAAAAGAAAATAAATGTACATAGTTCAATTTTTGATGAATTTAGAATTTCTCATTTGTAAACTGTCCCTAATGATTTTTTAAAAAAATTGTATCCTTATATCATATATGAATTGATAAGTTTATACATTTGATTAGGACCGATTAAGTTTATTCAATTTTCAAAATCGAAGTTGAGAAAAAAGTGGATTGGGGAAAAAACTTTCCGTATTCTTTGACGAGACTTTTCTTTTTTTTTTTTTTTCTTGAAAGTCTCTGTAAAACCTCTATAAAAATAGAAAGTGAAGACAAATCAAATTCAATAATTCCTTAGAGTAGTTATCTTATGAATTTTTTTGTTTGAAATTAATAGTTATTAAGTATATGCTTCCATCAGCGTGGAAACTTTTAAATGATAACTCTTGTTTTACTTCAATTTTTATTCAAAATTTTCGTCTTTTCTTTTTTTCTTTTTCTTTGATCATTATGTGCATTGGACCAATTTAGGTAAGTCAAGAATAAAAGTTTCATGAATATGGCTCTAATTATAGATTTTGTATTTTTTACTGGAAGGTTGTTCAAATTGAAAAATTAATTAATATGATTCTGTATTTAAATTTTATTAGTAATATGAAGTTTTAATTTTTTTAATTATTATATTTTTAAAAGTTGGCTTTTTTTTGCCCCATTAGAAAGATGTTCTGAGTCGGCGGAGCATTAAGGGCAATCTCTAATAAGATGGGTTTGCATAATTATTTTTTTAGAATTACATAAAATTATTTTATTTTTCTGAAGAATCCAAGGGCTGGCCTTTTAACTTAGTGGCTCCGTCACGGATTATAGTTGAAAGTGGGAAGCATTTCTTTTACCTCATTAATGACAATGAACTTGGGTGGGATTTTCCTAGAATCACTACTGAAGACCTTTTTTTTTTTTTTTTTTTTTTTTTT
>JXTB01000308.1:404249-434961 GCA_002914805.1 Parasponia andersonii | reverse complement strand
TTTCATACTCTTGCGCCCTTTTTTTTTTTTTCTTTGCTTCTTCTTATCTATTTTTTTTGTCTTTCGTAACCCATATAGCGGGGCTATTTTCATTCTTTTTTATTTTTTCCTCAACATTTTTCTGTCTGTTTTTTTTTCTCTAAAGAATGAAATCTCAATTTAATAGTAATTTGTAATCCATATTCTGCCACGTGAGTTACATTTTCATAATAAAATAATAATAATAGAAAAAATCTCGTCTTTATTTTATTCTTTTCTTCCATTATTTTCTTCTTCATCTATGATGTTGTTTGTATTAGTGGACCAGCTATTCTGTGAATCGGTTAATTTGCGGCAAAAATTCTCAATTTCAAGCATTTTTTATATTTAGATCTCTACTCTTTAAATTTTGGCATTTAAATCCTAAATCTCACAAAATTATTACACCGTTGGTCCTTTGTTTCACTTCCTCCAATTACTCTGTCGAAAAAAGAAAAAAAAAAAAAAAGAAGCAGCTTAAAAGAAAGAAAACTCAAATCAATATTTTCTCTATTTGAGATAAAAATTAAGTTAGAGAGCTCGCTAGTATAGAGAATCTCTCTTATACTATCATTTCTTCTTCTCCATTAGTTCGTCTTCTTCTTCCTCCTCCTCCTCCTCCTGTCTCTCCCTCTCGGATGCTTTGGATTTTGTCTCTTGAAGCCATTGTCGTTCAGTGACCTTCGAAGAACGATTCTCATTCTCATTCTCTTTTTTTATCTCGTTCCGCTATTTCGTTATTGTTCAACAATGGCCAATAGGGATTTGATTTAAAGGATCTTGTTGCTAGATTTGCAATTGGGGCTATGAGTAAGACTAAAGGTCAGAACAAAGGAATTGTATATCTTATATTTGTTGAGAAAATATGGAGAAAATTCTATATTCGAGTCTTTGAGCTTGAAGATTTAGTGCATGGCCTTTATATGTGGCCGAATTGGCTTATGCATCTCTTAAGTTTGCTTTCTCTTTTAGCTAATTTATTTAAATTTTCTTTCTAATATATGTTGGTAAATGAATTATATACATCAGTAAATAAAAAATTTATATCAGTAAATAAATTATATATTATGGTAAATTTACGCAGATAAATAAAAAATATACACCGGTAAATGAATTATGTACTATGGTAAATGAATTATATACTATAGTAAATAAAAAAATTACATCAATGAATGAATCATATATTATGATACATGAATTATATACATCGATAAATGAAAATTTTGCACTAGTAAATGAATTATAAACACTAGTAATAAAAAATATACACAAATAAATGAATTATATATATATATATTAATAAATTAGTTATGTATATGAATATATCAAATTAACTTATATAGGGGTATAATGGTAAAATATAATCATTAAAACTTAAAAATGGATATCTTTGTCAATAAAATGAAAATAGGATATTCATCAACACATAGCTTTGAAAATGAGTATGTGATATAGTATTGTCTATTATTTAAATAAGATGAATTTTGAACATTTAAATTGCATAATTTCTGTGGTGTGGTTTGGATTACGGATTACAAAGAGTGAAGATTTTTTTTTAAGTGGACAAAGATTGAGGATTTGACATTCAAATAAATGTACGAAATCAAAGTGAGTTAGAGCATTTGCCTAAATTTGAGTAAGGATTTACATAATTGTTTAGAAAAAAGTTACATATAAATTATTTTTTTTTTTTAAGAATCTAGTTTAGTAGCTCCGCGAGTAATTGTATAACAAGGCCAAGTGACACTAAGGGTGATAATTTGTATCATTGAGCCATGTTCATGTCGTATCAATGTCTATATATAACAACATATATCTCAATTCGAATTTGACTCATTTAATAATTGTGTCAGAAATTCAAACCTGAATTCAGCTCATTTATAAAAAGATTGACCTGACACGACCAGTGTAACTCATTTATTCAAATAGGTCATATTCAGATTAAGGCAACCTGACACGATCCACTAACCTATTTAGTTAAAATTAGCTACAGTATTTTTTTAAAACATAGTTAACATAAATTCATACATATTTTATGATCTTAAGACACTAATATTTACCAAAAATATATTGAAACTACATAAAATCTCAATATATGTGCATACTAAAGTCTTGAAAATATACTAATATTTTCAAATAGGTATTACATGAGTTATAAATGAGTTGATCTGAACCTTGTTATAAATAGGTTGATCTGAACCTTATCCATTTAATAAACATGTCATTGCATGTTAGTTTCGAATTAGTGTATCAACCCAAACTCGATCCGTTTAATAAATAGGTTAATTTGTTCAACCTGATTCTGACCCGATTCTGTTTAAGGAAAACCTAGAATTGCAAGTGGAAACTTTTTTTTTTAAGTTCAAAATCAATGACAATGAACTTGGGTGGGATAATAGATAGATCCAACAAATTTCCTAGAACCACCACTTAATACTCTGCTTTTTAATTTTTAATTGTTATTTTTTAAGTTCAATTTGTTCACATGGCCAGTGTTTGAACGGAATGCGTTCACTTTTATAGTCTTATACAATTGACATGTGTAGGGAGGATGAGTATTTCATTCTATTTAGGTCTTCGGGTTAGCATTGTTTGATCACTCCTTTCTTTATTAACCAGTGCAAGTTATATTTATAAAAGAGTAATCTTAGGCTCCCTACCGTTATTTTTCTTTCGGTTAAAATTACACTTTCATGCCCATTTTTTGTGTTAGTTGTTATCCTGCTTCATTTTTGCTGACTTTCATGATATATATATATATATGGTTGCTAATCTAATATGTATTTTTTTTTTTTTTACTTATGGATAGGCTATAATGAAGTGCATGAAAAGACGTTCATATTAATGCTCTTTCTCTCTCTTATTTTTTATAATAAAAAAATAATGTACATGCTAAATTTTCATTGACCAAATTAATATATATACATAGGTAAAAAAAAAAATTCCTACTGAATTGGTGCCCCATATATATATACATTATATTATTATATTAATTGTAATTATTCAAGTTTACTGTTGTATATTAAAGTAAGAGGCTACGTTCAATATTTTACTTCTCTTTGCACTAGCGATGAATCAGTCGATTTTTCTTGTTCTTAGCGTACATTGACTAAAGCAAAGAGATTTTCATGAGAAACAAACACCACCGACCTCTTAGTGACTTTACACGTGATTAATAAAATAAATTTTAAAAATGTGGTATACAACATAAATTCCCTAAATTTTAGATTAATATTTGTGTGATATACGAACGTACAGCCTAAGACACATAAAAGCTTTGGGGTCTAGTTTTCAATCAGAATTCTTTTGGGTCTGCTCCAAGTTTTCCCTCCATTTTTTGCATTGTGTGGACATTTCCACAGACATCCTTAGAAAAATGTCAATCCCAATAATTCGTTATTCATACTGAGACTTTAAAACGTGCATAATGTCCAAGAAAATATTGACAATATTGTACGCGTTTGTAGCGTGGTGATACTATGAACATTAAAAAATTGCATAAAAAATTTATACTAATAATGTGACATCATTTTCAATTACAATTACGAATGTAATCTTCTCGAGAGAATCATTCTCGTTCATGTTTTGACCAATATAGGTCACATTTTAATTAATCAATTTGTGTAGACTAAAACATAACCTATATTAATCAAAACATAAACGAGACTAATCTTGTCAACAGAACTATATCCATCCCCTTCAACTACACGCTTTTAAATGGTAGTCAAATGGGGTGGTCTTACCTTTGAGATAAAGTGTGAATACATGTGTAAGTTTTATGTGTATAACTCTGTTTTGGTACCCGGCATTGCTTTTATATATAGTTGCATTGGTTGAAACATGTATACAAATCTGTATATATATTTATACAAGGAAAATTCATCTCAACAGTTTTGAGCATAAGAACGCATTTTCTTGAAACTGGTGCTAGGTCCAAATGTTCTCGGTTGCTTTACATGTTTCAGCTCACCCTTTTTTCCACTAAAATGGGCCCAAATTGGAACCACTTGATCAAATCATAGGATTGAAATGCTAGAGGTAGATTTAAACAGATATGCACTTTCACCGCAACATGATTTTTTCATCATAATCCGAAAACATAATTTCAAAACAAAAAGTGAAGCTTTGATCGACAACTTAAGGCCATTATGTTATGCTATACCCAATGGATCTAGACATTTTTGAATTCTCCGGTTCTCTTTGCCACTAGCTAGTTTATTTGAGAATACATGTGATCAATTAATGACAAAGTATTATATATGTTGGCGTAGATTTTGGTATGTGAATCAACACATGCTATGTGTCTTCAAGTGGTTCCTCTTGAAGGAAGCCAAAAACCAAATTTGATATAAGTATAGCCCGTATAATCTTTAATAAGATTGTAGATAAACTTTTCACCAACTGATAATATTGGTATTAGTATGGTACCTACTAAATCTCATTCGCAAATGATATCAATTTGAGTACTTGATGTATGGTACTGTATATTTTTGAGTAGTGGTAAAAGAGAATAAATGAAGTAAGGAGAAATGCAGATAAACAAATAGAGTTTTAGGTAATTGTGACAGCTCACCCTATGAATATGGTATTATTTATAGTGACTTTGTGGTCCATAAAATACTAGGATTGATACTCACTGTATGGACTGGTAGGAAAGTGGGCCATGTGTTAGCCTCTCCACGACCTGTGCTGCCTTTTGTGTGTCAGGGTAACGGGACCGTACATGTTACTTGGTCAAATCCTCGTTCTTTTTCTTGAAGATTTTTCCTCGGCCACTTGTTGCTAGTCTTCCAGTATAGACACTCGCTTATGTGAGTTATAACATCAAACCAGGACTTAGTCTTCTCATTAAGAGGCATGGCTCACGTTTAGTCATATGATCAAGTTGTCTACTATCTGGGTATTGGAATATTTTATATAGACTAATGTAATCACTAGTAACTCATTGTATCTTTATTAAAATATGTTAAGAATAACTATATTTGTATGTGTAATTAACTTTGCATAGTATTGCTAATTAGGCCATAATAGGATGGACCACACATTTTAATATGAATGAGGTCCATGGTTTTATACTTTTTTGAATACCTTGGCTAGCCTATTGGGCTAAGGATGTGATCTGCCACAACCACATCTGACAAGGCCCATTGTCCATCGCATGAAAAACTAGTTATTGACCAATTTTGGGAGGTAGTTCATTGTGGGTTTGTCTCAGAAGAGCACCATGAGAACAAAGGGTATTGAACACCATAGCCCTTCTTCTTTTTCTTCACCATTTTCGCAGCTAGCAGAGTACTAAAGAGAGGACGGTGGCCGGTGGAAACCATCACCCATAGTAAGAGGTCAACTCTATTCAAATATTTGTTAATATGCTTTAAGTTTAAGTAGACTATTGTTAGTTGTTTTCTTATTTTAATTCAACAATTAGTATTAGAGAGCTAAACCATTTTACTTAAAGATAATATCTTATTTAATTTTAAATTTTTTCAGAATTTTTTTTTTGGAGTTTTTCATATATATATATATATATATACCTACTCGATACTTCTGAAATTTTTTTTTGGATACAAACAATCATGTTTTTATTCATTGATGGCAAATAGATATTGTGGGAATCAAATTTGTGAATTTTATATTTGTTTTGGTCGGATTTATTGAATTTTTTTTGAAGGTTTAAAACTTTAAAAATGGCCAGTTTTTTGTCGATTTTTTTACATTTATTTGGAGTCATTTTTTACCAAATAAATGTTATAAAACCATTGGAAATGAAATTTAGAACCAAACCCAACAAAAATTATTGAAAATAGAGCACCAGAGGCCAATATATGACTAGCTCAGATCAGGCGCGTCTGAATCGGGTCAGATGGACTCGGCTGAAAGTCAGTGACGATTCCATACGACGTGTCATTTAGCCTCTGTCAGGAAAAAAAATGACACATCGTTTGGCTAAAAGAAGAGCTGTTATCGTTGTAATAAAATGACATGTCATTTGTAGTGATGCTCAGTGGCTGTCATTGTTCAGAAACGATACGTTGTTTTGATTCACAAGAAAATAACATGTCATTTATAGTCATTCGTTAGCTTCTATTTCACAAAAACGACACATTATTTGTTTAGTCTAACGGCCAAATGACATGTCATTATTTTTGGCCCATATTTTCCAAAAAAAAAATCTCTTTCATGGCGCGTGCAAGGACTTTTTCGTCTGTAGTTTTCGACATTTTGTTCTATTTATTATTTCCTAAGTATTTGTATATTTATTTGTTAATTTGTGGCCACTATAAAATGGGTTATTAAATTATCACACATATTTTTCATACTATTTTAAATAATAAATCTCATAATTTTTGAATTAAATTAATTAAATTAATTCCTCGGCATAATTATATGCATATTTAAGTCATTTTAGACTATGTCTAGTTATATATTAATATATTTAATTTAACATTACACATGGTCATATGTATATTTGTTTTTGAATAATTATGTTACTTTTGAATATACACATATTTTGGATGATTTTATGCATTGAATTTTATTTTGAAAATTTCAAATTATGTGACATAATTAATTGTGAGATTATGACAATCGTAAGAGTTTACGTATTCACCTATCGTGAGTCTAAACTTATCAAATTGTCGAATATAGTTGCATCAATTATTATATTCTCAGTTTTGGCCAATTTTGAGCATATTTTTATTCCATGTTTTGTTATCATATGCCACATTTTATTATTACAAAATTCATTATAAATGATAAATAAATTATGGCATATTATATGGATAATTTATGAATTATTGCTTATTTTTTGCATTTTTGTGATTATTATTACTTGATAGTATAAATGCATGATTAGCCATGTTTGAATTTTGTGAGATTTTGACTAATTCTGAGTGTTTCTATACTTGCCTATCGTGAGTTGAGCATGTCAGATTATTGATAGAAAAATTGTGATTATTGTTGTTTATTCTCTCTTGGTTGATCACAATTAATACTAAGATCTATACGCACAATTAAGTTATTCTGTCAATAACTTTATTGTCTTTTGGTATGATTTTTAGATTGGTGAAGTATATTGAATATCATAAACCGCACAATTTTTGATGTCCCTTCTATAGTAGATTGATGCATTTGGTTGTGGCATTTGGTGCATTGTCCTTATCTGCGTATGAGTCCTTGTTTTGCTTAGGAGAGTCTAGTACACAATGATCACATTATTGATTGGATCATTAGGAAAGTTGAGAGGAAGAGCAATAGCATGATCTTGGTTTTACATGCTTATTAGTGATATTGCTCTTGGTATTTCCTCTAGTTGTAAGCAATCCTTATATCTATGCCATTTTGATGCTAAATGAGATTATTGTGTTTGATGATATAGATCTCGCACTGAGTGTGATAAAGTAAATGGACTAGACCTTGTGAGTTTATACAACTCTTAAATCCATTATTTATAGTCTGTTGATGCTATAAAACTCGATGATGAGTGAAAGTATTTAAAGAGGTGTTTCTTAAGGTTAATGAAGTATTTATAGAATAATTGGTTTATGACAGTTTTTTGAGAATAAGATTGCTAAGGTTTTTCTTGAGGTCATTTGTGAGAAATTTGGATGATTTTCCTTACAATGATGAGTATAAACTTGTAGTATTTTAAATTCCACTTTTTTTGTAATGGTATTAGTGGATACTAAAGATCACATTGATAAGTTATTTTCTAGTTATCATGGCTCATATGAATTCGTATGGATTATTGAGAGAACTCTTCTATCTCTAGTCATGATGCTCAGAAAGAGTAATTGATTAGAGATAAGATTTGACCGTTATAAGAAATAATCAACTTAGATAAGTTGACAACCATGTTTTTTGGGGAAGAGGATGATATAAAAGATAGAATATCATTGATGGAAATTAAGTTCCAACTACTTTTGGAACAATATGTGTACTTAATGGTAAATATTATCTTAAAATTGATACTTTAGAGATAGTCTAATTATGACTAGCCTTATGATATTCTTTTGGGTGATTGGGATATATTTTTCTTTCGCAATTGAAAAGTTAATTACATTAATAATCTTAAATGTTTGAGAGATGAAAATCTTACATATTATGGCATAGGAATTGAATTACGATTCTAGTTTTTCAAATGAAAAGATCAGTGCTAAGATTCATGTGGTGTATTACAAGTTTCTCATCCAAGATTATTGTGCACATGCTTGTTACTTTAATGATTAGTAAACTATTATGGTTATAAGAGTAAGATTAATACTTGTACAGTTTTCCTAGAATTAATCTATACGAAGATTTTTGTACCATTGATTCCTTAATTTATAAGAGGTTATAGATGACTATGGGTCTTTATAGATAACTACTCATATTATGGTCATATTGAGCTTGTTACTCTAAAAGTATTAACTCTTAGAAAATGGATTAAAGCGATCAAGTCTGATTATAGTAGTTATTATGAGAAATACAATAAGACAGAATCTAATCAAAAACTTTTTGCAAGATATTTCCAAGAATGTGATATTGATCGGTATTATTAATAATAACTAGATCTCCTGGACACTATTGTATTGCAAAAGAGTATAAATCACACGTTTCTTGATAATGTATAATATCTTTTGAGGATTGATTTATGATGATTCATATATGATTAAAGGATTATGTATTTAATCATCTGTCTCACAGCATTGCTTACACTTCCTATTTAGCAAATAAGAAGAATTGTTCATGAGGATGTCTTTTCATTCGTTTCTACTAAAGATACCTTATTGGTTTTGTGGCAGTTATTATTGTGTTGAATTGGAACTTCATTAAGTGAATGTGAGAACTATAATTTTGAATAATGTTTGAGTATTTACATGGCTACACTATAGGTTTTGAGATTATTAGTAATAAGCACCTAATTTATTAGATTCGTATTTTTGTTATGGATTAAAACTGACCTCAATATAGTGGTATTATAGATTTGATGAGATTTTCACCATTTGTGTATTTTAAAGAATATTGTTGATCAATGTGTACATGTGAGAGAGCAACTACATATTCATGATGTTATATGTTATAGATATTATGCTCGCATTTAAAGATTCTGATCCGATATATGAGACAAATAATTTTTGATTAGCCATATAGATATGAAGAATCTCAGAAAAGCCTCATATGTTCTAGGTATATAGGTTCTTCATATGGTTATAATAACATTTTGGTTTGTCTCAAAGAATCTGTATTGATCAAGCTCTTTACAGAGATCCAGTCTTGGATATTATTATTCTTGTCAGAAAGCACTAATTTTGAAATATGACGAATTATGAAAGGCCGAAAATCCATTAGTTATTTTAAGAAAGATCATATAAAATTAGTCTTTATGTGTCTATTGTTAGCATCATGGTATATATATATATACTCGAATACGCACATGCCACAACGTTGTATTTATTTTTGGGCATGCTGGTTAGGGACTTGAGTGATCCTTTTGGGTACCTAAGATCTTATCTTATGATTAATTCATCAGCAGACCAATATTCGTGACATAGTTAGATTTTGTAATGCCGAGATTGTAGGCTGCATGGATGACAAAAGTCCATCTATATATATATATATATTATGATAGTGGTATAAGGAGCTGTTATGTGATTTTGTGCTAATTAAACACTTACAGCTAAGTTGTTTTGAGATATAGTGTCAACTGGATATTTACAGCTACCTTGCCTATCGAAGCAAAATTTTTGCGGCGTGTTATGAGGCTACTAGTTATGAAATTTAAGTGTAGAACCTTGTCTCAGTATTCAAAGTAGTTCACTCTATTATGAAGTTGCTGAAACTTTATGGTTATGATTCCACAGCTCTTATCTTTCTCTTGAAACTTGAGGAGCATTGTTAACTCTAATTTTACTAATATACAATTCTTATTTATTAAAGAGAAAGTTGTAGCACCTTCATTTCTTTTGAGAACACGCATCCCATGAGGTACTATTAGTAGCCTTAGTTGTATTAAACTAGTGGGAGTTTATCGCCATCTATGTATGATGAACATGTTATTGATTTATATAGATTACTCATGTTTTATGTAACACATGCATGTTTTTGGATCCTAGTTTCCTTTTATGATGTGTGCACATATATTTATTTGATGAGTGATATTTTGATTAAAGACATCTAGATTTAGTCTTAGTATGCATAATGTTAGTGGATCCATGTATGAAAGTTATCGCCATGTTTTATGAATCCCTGGCGCCTAATTGTGTATGATACTTATATCCTATTGAAGGCAGAATTGGAGCAAATATATTCTGATATATTTTATTCATTAGTAGAATTATATTTAAATAGACTTCAAAGCTAAACAGTTTGACTAATTAGAAAATATAGGAAAGATCTTCCTAAATACATGGCGGATTTGGTGTAACAATCAAATATGTTTTATTTAAAAATAAAAAGCTAATCCTAGTCAATCAGAAAAGAATAATAATAAGAGAGTTAAAAAATCTTCCTAATTTTGATTAGATTATTTTGATTTTGTCAACATTCTCCCTCAAGCTTGGATATAGATGTCTGAGTCGAAACTTGTATATTAGAAATTCAAATATTGGTCTATGCAATCCTTTTGTGAGAATATCAGCCACTTGTTGCTTTGTAGGAATATATTCTATACTGATTATTCTGCTCTTAATTTTTTCTGAGATGAAATGTCTGTCTATTTCCACGTATTTGGTTCTGTCGTGATGAACCAAATTATGTGCTATACTAATTATGGTCTTATTATCTCAATAGAGTTGCATAGGGAATTCACACTCAATCCTTAATTCTTCTAGCAGTTGTTTTATCCAAATTACCTCACAAATACCATAAGCCATAGCCTTATATTCAGCCTCGGCACTGCTCCTTACAACTATTGTTTATTTTTTGCTAAGCCAAGTAACCAAGTTTCCCCAAAGTTGAGTACAGTATCTAGAAGTTGACCTTTTATCTTTTTCGCCCAATCTGCATCTGTATAGACTTTTTCTATCCTTATTTTTCCTAAAAAATTATCCTTTTCTTGGATTTTTCTTGAGATATCTCAATATACGATAGACTATATCAAGATATCTTTAGCACAATGAATGCATATATTGGCTGACTACACTAACTATAAATGCAATGTCAAGCTGAGTGTGTAAGAAATAAATTAATATTCCCATACGTCTTTGATATCTACATGTGTCTACTAGAGTTCTTTCGGTTATTTTCCTTTTTTCTCTTGGTTCAATTAGAGTGTCTATAGGTTTGCAATCGAGCATTCTTGTTTCTTTTAACAAATCCATTGTATACTTCCTTTGTGATATGGAGATTCCTATTTTACTCCTTGCAACCTCCAATCCTAGGTAATATCTAAGGGTTTCCATGTCCTTGATCTCAAACTCTCTTGCCATAAGTCTTTTAACCTCTTCCATCTCTTAAAAATCATTACCAATGAGTATTATGTCATCTACATATACAATTAAAACTGTGAATTTCTTGTTCAGAGACTGTTTAACAAAGAGAGTATGATCAGCTTGTCCTTGTAAGTATCTATGACCCTTGATTACCCTAGAAAATCTCTCAGACTAAGCCCTTGGTGATTACTTGAGACCATACAACAAAGACTAATTCAAATGACACACAGTTTTATCTTGTTTATCTTCATAGAAACCAAGTGGGAGACTCATATATACTTCTTCCACTAACTCTCTATTCAAGAAAGTATTCTTCACATCAAGTTGATATAGAAGCCAATCCAAATTTACCGCTAGTGATAGAAGAACCCAAACAATATTGATTTTTGCAATTGGAGCAAACGTCTCTGTGTAGTTTATTCTATAGGTTTGTGTAAAACCCTTTACCACTAGTCGGGCTTTATACCATTCCATTGAACCATCTGGTCTAACTTTAACTGTAAATATCCACTTATATTCGACCACTTTCTTGTCTTATGGAAGCTTCACCAAACTCCAAGTCTCATTCTTCTCAAGAGCTTACATTTCTTCTAGGACAACAGTCTTCCAATCTGGGATAGTCAAAGCCTCCTTAATGAACATTAGAGCACAAGCTATCTCTAGCAAATGCCTATTTTTTCTTTTAGAAACTCCATTTTTTTATGATGTATCAACACAAGAACTTTGATAAACAATTCCTTATTAACCAAGATAACTACCTAAAATAGATTAGAAATATTCACCCCCATTGTCTGTTCTTAGAATCGAAATTTTTCTAAGGAATATGTTTGAACCATCTTGTGAAAATTCTGAAAAATTTGGTTAGTTTCAGATTTCTCTTTAAGCAAATAAACCCAAGTTACCTGCAAATAATCATCAATAAAGGTGACAAACCATCGTTTTCTATTCAAACTAGTTATTCTAGACGGACCTCAGATATCACTATAAACTAGAGTAAAGTGTATGGAAGGTTCATATGGCTTTGGTGAAAAATGAATCTGAGTATATTTTGCAATTTGACAAATATCACAAACAAATTATTCTTAAATAAAGTTGGTATCAAGAACCTTAAATATGAAAACAAGGATGGTTAAGTCTATGATACCACAACATTATTTCTTTGTCAGAAGAAACCAAAACAGATGACACTTTAGATACAAGTGCTTATTTACACTTAGACTCTAAGTTTTCAAGAAAATAAAGCCCATCATAGAATCTAGTGCTACTAATCGTCTTCGCTGATGATAGGTCCTGAAATTGACACATGGAAGAATAAAAATTAGTCACATAGTTATTGTCATATGTGAATTTACTAATGGATATTAGATTGCATTTTAAAGTTAGAACATGCAGAATAGAATGAAGAATAAGATCTTTAAAAATTTTTATTGAACTTATTCCAACAATAGTAACTAAGAACTAATCTATTGTTCTTATTTTAGCAAAACTAGAACACTGAGTATAAGAAGAAAAATGACTAAAGCAACCTGTCATGTGATCGAAGGCACCAGAATCAATGACCCACAGTTCCTGGATATGAACCGAAGAGACTAAGGCTGTGTGATTACCATTGGTTGACATGGTGCATAGTTCTACATTGAGATTCGATATAGGTGGTGATGGTGTTAGAGTGAGAAAAAGACAGAGTTGCTCAAGTTGTTCCTTATTTAGTGAAATCAAGGAGTTTGATGGCTGTTTTTGTGTTGAAAGATCTACTCCTGGTTTCTCTTGTGAGAATTGAAAGTTTCTCCCTTCATTCAGCTTCCGAGGAGCCTAGTTTGTTGGTTTTCCATGAATTTTCCAGCAAGTATCTTTGGTATGTTCAAGTCGCTTACAATGATCATACCAAGGTCAACCCTTTCTTTGTGGATTCTCGTTGCTAAACTTTGGCCCTCGGGTAGCCAAAGTAGAGGTATCTAATGTTGAAATCATTGTATCATTGTTAGGGTTCCCCAACATCACCTTCTTTCTACTTTCTTCTTGTTTAACTTCTAAGAATACATCACGAACACCAAGTAGAGGCTTAATACATAGGATCCTTCCACAAACATCATCCAAGGTTTTATTTAGACCAAGTAAAATCCTGTAGACTCGATCTATTTCCACTATTTTCTTGTACAGTTTGTGATCTTAAGCAGAATACCATGCTACTTCATTAAAAATATCTAATTGCTACCAGTGGCATGATAGAGTATTGAAATATTCAGTTATATTTAAATCTTTTTAGTGAAGATCATGTATAGCAATCTTGAGTTTAAAGATTTCTGATGTATTTTCCTTGTTTGAATAGCTTCGCTTCACTGCATCCCACATTTTCTTTGTAGTTTTGTAATACATGAAGTTCTCACCCATTTCATTAGTCATGGAGTTGATTAATCATAATCTAACCATACTGTTTTTTGTCTTCCAAGCTTTAAACTTTGGATCTTTCTCGTATGGATGTATGGCATCACCGGTGGGGTAATAATATTTTTTTCCTCTTCCTTCTATGAACATCATCACAGAGTGTGATCATTAGACAAAATTCTGGCCATCGAACTTGTGACTTGTGATTGGCTGAATTGGAGTTTCAAATCTGATTGTTAGACTTGGATTGATAGCTCTGGATGAACCAAAGGTAACCTTGGATAAGGTTTCTTTTCTGTTGACCATCCCGTATTTTGGCATTAGATAAAATAATGTTCAGAGAGCTACTCTGATACCATGAAGGCTGAATTGGAGTAAATATATTCGGCTATATTTTATTCATTAGAAGAATTACATTTAAATAGACTTCAACAACCAAACAGTTTGACTAATCAGAAAATAATAGGAAAAATCTTCCTAAAAATATGGCAGATTTGGTGTAACAATCAAATCTGATTTTATTAAAAAATAAAAAACTAATCCTATTCTATCGGAAAAGAATAATAATAAGAGATTTAAAAAATTTTCCTAAATGATAAAATCTAATCAAATCAAATTATTTTGATTTTGCCAATACCTATCGATTTAGTATTCTAAATGACTAGTTTTTGGCTATTCATATTAGTAAGAGATTCTTGTATTTTGACATTATGGTTGAGTGAGTATTTTGTATGATTATATTGTCCAAGTGAGAGAATGTGAGAAAATTTTATATGGACTAATATAATCACTAATAACTCACTATGTCTTTATAAAAGTATGTTAAGGATAACTATATTTGTATATATAATTAATTTTGTATAATATTGTTAATTAGGTCATAATGGGATGGATCACACATTTAAATATGAATGAATCCTGTGGTTTCACACTGTTTTGGACACCTTAGCCAGCCCATTGAGCTAAGGATGTGATGTGCCACAACCACATATGACAAGGCCTATTTTAGCCCATTGCCCATCACATGAAAACTGGTCGTTGACCAATTTTGGGAAGTAGTTCATTGTAGGTTTGTTTCGGCAGAGCACCATGAAAGCAAAGAGTGTTGAATACCATAGCCTCTCTTCTTTTTCTTCACCATTTTCGCAGCTAGCAGAGCACCCGAGAGAGGATGGTGCCCGGTGGAACCCTCACCCATAGTAAGAGGTAAACTCTATTGAAATGTCCGTTAATATGCTTTAAGCTCAAATTGATTATTGTTAGTTATTTTTTGGTTTTAATTCAACAATGGGTTCTTTTCAGCTTACATTAAGATTAGTGTCGTTTTAAGTGAGCAACGACATGTCGTTCAAGATCTTCCCTAGGTGCCACTTGTCATTTTTCGATTGGTGTGGGCGAAGCACTCCCAATGGCATATATAGTTTGAATTTCCATGTAAGAAAATTTCTAAATAAGAATCTCTATACCAATAATGTGCCTAAGGCTACCATGACTGTTCTATGGTTGGCATAGTAATTGACTTAATAGCTTTTTAGCTTAACTATATACAGGTAAAATTGGAACATACATTCATTTTGTTTTGTATTTGAACTTTTTGTTATACTCATTTTGTTTTGTATTTTAAACTTCAAAAAGTTAAATTTGTCCTTAAATCGGCTTAGTGGTTGGGTAAGGAAAGCTTAGCATCTCATGTTTAATAAACCAAAAGTCCATTATCTAAATTAAATATCAATTACATAGGAACATTAAAGGAAACCAAAATAAATGAATTGTTTCATGTACCTCCACAATCCTTGTCATGGTACGTCCATATATACCCTAATTTCTATGTTCTTGTTTTTTCTTGTTGCTTTGTCCACTGATATATTTGTCTGCTCCCAAACTTTTCGTTTTACATGTTAAAATGGTATTCTTTCCACTCAATTTTAAGCCACTTAAGGAGGTAGGCAGGTTCCACAAACCTTTTAACTTTATCTAAGCAATTGGGACTCTGTGATTTACGGGATTTTTCAAAATAATTGTGTGTGGGAGAAAACTTCCATTATATGAAGGGTATTGAATTTTGAGGTGGAAGAGTAAAATTCCCAATCAAACATACAGATATGAAACCAGAGTGTACACAAGTTCAGAGAATCTTAACTTTAACAACTAACAATTATTCAGAAAACCATCAAATCAAACCTGTTAATTGAAAGAGTATACAATAACGAGAAGAATGACAAAGATCAGTACTAAAACCAGAGAAATTGCTCTCTATGACACTAAAAGCTCACCTTAAGGGGGGGAAAAAAACCAACAAAACCAAAAAAAAAAAAAATTAAACATTAAACCTTATTAAATGGTACTTCAATTGAACTTGCTCTAGGTTGCGAAAATGCAAAAATTTACATTTATACGTGAAGCAGCATATCAAGATCATGGCTTTAGTGAGCTCCAAATGTAAAATAGAGAACATTTCTCGAATGTAGTT
The DNA here is from genome assembly GCA_002914805.1 of Parasponia andersonii. NCBI lineage: Eukaryota > Viridiplantae > Streptophyta > Magnoliopsida > Rosales > Cannabaceae > Trema > Trema andersonii. The sequence goes on along the minus strand of JXTB01000308.1, from coordinate 418,677 downwards.
AGATACTTAAGAATCATTTGTCCACAAGGATTAAAACCCAAGGGCAAGGGAGATCCAAACTAGTTGAAAAAGCATTATTGAACTTCACTGCTACTAATCTCACTATCAGCATCCGGAAGTCTTTTTGGGTTCATGAACTTGAAAAACTAGTAAATCTTCGTTCTTTGTTGCACTGTCATCGTGTTGGACTATTCTGTTTGGAAGACTGTATTTACGGAGCAATACAAATCCAATGACAATGAAGCCGAGGAAGATTGAGATAGGGAGAATGATTCTCACAATTTCGGCTATTATTCCTTTATTTGGAATCTGTTTGGAGCAACGAGGTAATACATTTATGAGCATATCACTCCATAGATTATCATTTCCAATAAATGGCTTAGCTAAGAATCTTTTCAAAATCTCATCTCTGATTGGACCCTGTAAAGAATTGTAGGAAAGATTCAACTCGGTTAAGTTTTTCAAGTCGACAAGTTGAGAAGGTATGATCCCTGACAGGTTGTTGTTTGATAGGTCCGGTTCCATCAAATTTTTAAGGTTTCCAATATCTGAATGTATGGAACCATTGGCTTGATTTGAACAAATGGAGAGATTTTCAATTCTGGCTAAACAACTCAGAGAAGGAAATTGGACCGCTAAGCTTGTTAGAACAAAGGAACAACTCCGTCAAATTCTTCAAATTCTGAAACTCCAAGGGATTGGAACCGGTAAATTTGTTTCCTTCTAGAATCAAGTAACTTAGTTCTGTCAAGTTGCCGATTTCGGGAGGGATGGGAGCAGCAAATTGGTTTGAGGAAAGGTCTAGATACTTCATATTGGTTAAGTGACCAAGAGTTTTAGGAAGGGAACCACTGAGTTTGTTTCTTCCAACATCAAGTTCTTATAATTTCTTTAGTTGAAATAGACTGGATGGAAGTGGTCCTATGAGGTTGTTTTCGAAAAGAGAGAGAGTTTTCAAATTCTTCAAGTTTCCTATTCCGACAGGAATGGAACCATTGATCATGTTATTACAATGCAATAGATACCTTAAATTGGTAAGGCTTAAAAACGAAAGAGGGATTGGACCTTGGAAGTGGTTGGACCTCATGTCCAACAGAACAAGATTCTTCCATTTACTGCCCAATTCTTGAGGAATGAAACCACTCAATTGATTGAAGGAAAGACTAAGCCCCACCAACTGGGAGAGGTTGGCTAGTGAAAGAGGTAACTGACCCAGTAAGATAATTCTCGCTGAGGTCAAGTGTGTTGAGCTTCGAAAGAGTAGAGTACCTATATGCTCTGGAATTATCCCCAAGAGTCTGGTACCGCGCATATGCAGACGGAGTAAATCAGGAAGGCAAGAGAAGTTGAGTTTGGCGAGTGTTCTATTTTGTAGTACTAGTTCTCCATTCCGGTCACAATCTTCAGGACTGATTATCATAATTTCGATAACGTGTCCAGCATGGTTGCAAGTGATACCAGGCCATTTGCAGTAGCTTGAGTTGTAGACGTACTCGCCTTTCCACCACCCGCTTCGTTGCAGAGACTGCAGTACGCGTGGTTCTTGGAGATCATCACCACTATGGTTTGGGGCGGGCAGTGCTGGTATCGGTGAAATTGATTCGTAATGAGAAGCTTTTACAAGGATAGTCCAAAAAGTAACAAGCATGGAAACGGAGGGTTATCAGCATGACTATTGACTAGTACAAGTAAAGTCTATGACTCTTTTACCTCTCTGTTTAGGAGTAACAAACAGCTTCATACATGACTATATGGACTTGGGAGTTAGGGGCATGCATTGATGATCTTCATTATTATTTGTACTCATCTAGTTTCCATTTCCATCTTTGAAGCTCTCTCATTAATTTCTTTATTTCTTCTTCTGATAGAATCTTATTTTCTAAGTTTAATTTTACTCTTTTAACCTCTTTTTTTCCCTCTGTTTACTTTCTTCTGTTTTTGACAGTCTACGTGACCTATATAGCAGGTTATATTTTCTCCATAAACATTTTTTCAATTCAGTTCTTTCTTTGTTTCCTTTATTATGAAAATCTCAATTTATTTTGATGGAATCTTACTATTTATGTTTCATTACCACCTTTATTTTTTTCTCTGTGTTTTGATGGAATCTAGCTTAGCAGACGTGCGCCTATAAAGCCAAATTCATGCTTGTTAGAAACAACACGAAAAATAAAAGTTTTTCGTATCACACGTGACTTCTATTGTATATAAATCATATAGCTTTCTTTTAAGACTGAAAAAATTAATAATAAAAAAATCAACAACCTAAAATCTTACAGTGTCCAAGTTGTCACGAGAATTGTTCCAAGTGCCAACATAATCCATAAAAGATATCAGGCATAAAGTATCAATAATGTGTATGGAGTATCAAAAAGTAGCTATTAGAATACTTGATTCGTTGTGATTTAGATGGCTGTTATTTTCAAGGACTCAAACGACAATGACGTCAATTAAGTATATAAACAACAAACGGAAATTGCATTGCCATATTTTTCATTGAAATAAATTTGCCAATGAAAAGAAAAGATGAAATCAATGTTTAGTGAGAATTGCAGTGTATGTGGATTATTATTGTTATTATTATTATTATTAAACTTTGGCCACTGTTTAGTTTGGGTAGTCTTAATTTGCTTCTCTGTCCATATTTCGAGTATTAGTCATGAGCACAGTATTTGTGTTGATAAGCATGCATCGGACTCCACAGGACGATAAAGGTAAGTACATAATAAACCAATAAAACCAAGCAATGGCTTGCATGTTTTTATCTAGTGATTGTCTCTCTATATTATGCAGAGGCATGTAAGGTGTTCTACTTCTTGTGCCTTTGTTTGGATTCTATTTGTCTTGTTTATCGGAATCTTTTCTGGAATAAGACACATAAGTAAGGTAAAGTTAGAGAAAAGGCGAAAATTTTCATGACCATGGCTTTATTAATTTCCAAATGTAAAAGAGATAACTTTGCACTAATTTAAGTAGGTACTTCCACAAGGATAAAAACCAAGGGCAAGGGAGAACAAAGCTAGTTGAGAAAACATCACCGAATTTCACTTGTACCAATCTCAATATTAGCATCCAGAAGTCTTTCAGGGATCATGAGCTACCCTAGTGAAAAATCACTAAAATGCTTTGTCAAGAGTCCTTTACGAGCAAGAAGTTGCTGAGAGACGTGCTTCATTGTGGGTCAAAGCGTTGGTTTGGCATTTATGCATGCAAATGCTAGTGAGGCAACAACAACAACATCACGTGCAACAAAGACATTTCTCGGTGGTGACAGGCGTTGGCCCAATATTTCAATAAGCAACATGTTTTGAGTTGACAATGAAGATGATGACGATGATAATAACAACGAGAGTAGTTCTCTTGGATACCTGCCTGCCCATTAAAGTTTCTAGTGCCACCACTCCAAAGCTAAAAACATCACATTTTTCACTTAAAACCATGGTGTAGGCAAGTTCTGTAACATTGACAATATGAAGCAATTTTTGTATTCTAATTTTCCTCTCCAAATCAACTTTCTGTTAATTTATCCAATGTTTATGTAATATTTAAAGATTTTTAAATTAAACAATGAAATAGAGAAGGAATTAACTTACCTGGAGCAATATATCCGTAAGTACCAGCACGCATGGTGTGATTGGAACAATCGGGATAGGTCAATCTAGCTGTGCCGATCGAAGTCAGAGACAAAAGCCTCTAGTTCTGAGTTCAGTAGAATGTTGCTCGTCGTTACATCTCGATGAACAATAGAAGGAGTGCAGTCATGATGCATGTAAGACAATGCGTGAGCTGTGCCTTTTATGACGTTAACCCACTTGCTCCAATCCAATTCCACGGCCTCCACATCGTTGCACAAGACACAGAATAAACTTCCTCTTTCCATGTATTCATAAATTAAAAGCATGCATCTTTTATGCATACAGAATCCATAAAGTCTTACAATGTTCCTGTGACGTATTTCACTCAAGGTGTTCACTTCATTCGTAAAACTCTTCAGAAAAGTTAGCTCTTCAGCCTCATAACCATGGAGTTTCTTGACGGAAACTATTTTGCCATTCGGTAGTTGTGGTCTGTAAACACTACCATAACCACCTGTCCTGATGCAGTATATTTTGTCATGATCCAAATCCCGAGCTAGTGACAGAAAAAAAATTTCACAAATAGAAATTCATAATTTATTTTAAAAAATAAATGAAATTACAATTTTTTAAAAAAAAAATACAACAATTAGTTTACAAAAATAGTTCAAATTATAAATTCTCACAGTTTGTGATCACCACTAGACATAAATTGTTAATAATGGTAATAAAACATAAATATTCATCACATCGTCATCACTACTGAACATCATACATAATACAGGCTAAATCAAAAGTATGAGTCTTAAATATTATTACAAATCCAAAGTGAGTATCTAAGTAATCAAAATCATAAGAAATCATGTTCATTATTGTACATATCATAAATCAACCAAGTACAAGTATATACATAAGCTGTCTCATAGTGTGTTTAATTCATTGATACAGAATTCTCATTGGTGGACAACGAAAAGCCATGAAATCGGTGGTATTCGAATCCTCTCGTCATGAGCTTTCTCTAAATATGTATTACACGATTCTATTTTGTCCAGATTAAAAATTATCAATTTTAGAATATACTCGAAAAATAATGAAGTTTGATATATATATCGACTATATTTGGTGATCACCACGTATCTAATGTCAAAATCTTCTTTTGCCTTCGCGATATCTTCAAATGCTATATTTCCATCATAATTCCATACTGAAAGTATATCTCCACCTTTGTTGTAGCATTATCATGTTGAACTACTCTCTTTCGAAGACGATATTTATGTAGCAATAAAAACCCAAAGAAAATGAAGCCAATGAGGATTGAGATTGGAGGAATGGTATTTTTCATAATTTTGGCTATTGTGTTAGTGGGAGTATGTTCGGAGCAACGAGGGAATTTATTTATGAATATGTCACTGTCACTACATAGATCCTTATTCCCAATAACTGGTTCAGCGCCTACGAATGTGTTTAAAATCTGATCTGTGATTGGACCCCGAAAGGAATTGTAGGAAAGATTCAAGGCGGTTTAACCTTTTCAAGTTGACGAGTTGAGAAGGTATGATGCCTGACAAGTTGTTATTTGATATGTCCAGTGTCTCCAAATTTTTTATGCTTCTAATATCTGAATCTATGGAACAATTGAGGCGATTTGAGCTTAGATCAAGATATTCAATCCTGGCTAAACCACTCAGAGATGGAAAAATTGGACCACTAAGCTTGTTAAAACCGGGAGACAACCTCATCAATTCTTTCAAATTCCGGAATTCCGAGGGAATGGAACCAGTGAGTTTGTTTCTTTCTAGACTCGAGCGATATAGTATTGTCAAGTTGCCGATTTCTGGAGGGATGGGACACGCAAATTGGTTTGAGGAAAGGTCTAGGGTCGTCAAATTGGTTAAACGACCCAGAGTTTTAGGAAGTGCACCAGTGATTTTGTTATATCCAAGAGACAACAAATTTAATTTGTTTAATTGAAATAGAGTGGAGAGGAGTGGTCCTGTGAGGTTGTTCAACGAAAGATCAAGGCTTTTCAAATTCTTCAACTTTCCTATTCCGACGGGAATGGAACCTTTAATGTAATTAAATGACCTGTCTAGCATTCTTAAATTGGTGAGGTTTAAAAATGAAAGAGGGATTGGACCTTGTAAGTGGTTGGAGCTCATGTATGAGAAAACAAGACTCTTCCAATTACTGCCCAATTCTTGAGGAATGAAACCGCTCAATTGATTACCATGAAGACTTAGCTTAACCAATTGGGAGAGGTTGGCTAGTGAAAGAGGTAACTGACCCGTCATATAATTCCAGGAGAGGTCAAGGTGGGTGAGCTTCGAAAGAGCACCTATATGCTCTGGAATAATCCCCACGAGTCCAGTACTTTACATATCCAGACGGACTAAATCAGGAAGGCAAGAGAAGTTGAGTTCGGTGAGTGTTAAATTTGTTGGAAATGAGATATTTTTAAGGCTAGAAAGGGTATGGAAGAAACTGGAGAGAATTTTGGTAGAAAAGAAGAACTTGTATTATTATTTGAATTGTTTCTCTTTTGCTTAATACAAAATGGGAAGAAGAGCACTCTATTTATACTACTCCAAAAATGATTCTAGATACTCCATGTAACCTTCACTATCTAATTAATTATACAAAATACAAGAGTAATCTAGCAAATATAAAAATACTCTAGAAACTTGGATATTAAACTATAGGCTATTAGATACACTCATCAAAACAAGCCCAATTCACAACATAAGCTCAAACAACTAAATTATGCTCCATTGGGTCGCAAAACAAAGTTTATTTCTAACAAAATTATGGTAAAAATCTTCAGGAGGGACCAGCGCAATTTTAACAATGTGTCCAGCTGTGTCGCAAGTGATACTGGGGCATGTGCAGTAGCTTGAGTTGTAGATATACTCGCCCTTCCACCACCCACTTTTTTGTGCTTCTTGAACATCATCTATAAATACGTTTGGTATATTTGATATTGAATCGTAATGAGAAGCTTGTTCTAGGACAGTCCATAGAGTAACAAGCACGGAAATAATGGACGGCATCCGCATGACTATTTTAATCTATGATTCTTTACCTCTGTCTGTTTAGGAGTAACAAACGGCTTCAAACATGACTATATGGACTTGGGAGGAGTTGAGGCATACAATCATGGTAATATATCATGCATCCATGATCTTCATTATTATTAGTTATACTCATCTAGTTTCCATTTCGAATCTCTCTCGTTAATTTCATTCTTTCTTGTTTTGATAGAATCTTACTGTCTATGTTTCATTTCACTCTTATAGCCTCTTTTTTACTTTGTTTCCTTTTCTCGGTTCTTGACAGTCTCTTTGTAACTCATATAGCAGGCTATACTTCATTACGTTTTTTCCTGAACATTTTTTGAATTATATTTTTTATTTGTTTCCATTTTCATGAAATCTCAATTTATGGTAATTTATAACTCATTTGTACTTCATTTCTTATTTTGATGGAATTAATTCCCATCTTTTTATCGTTTTCTTTTTCTTCTGTTTTTGGCGGAATCTAGCTTAGCAGAACTGCAGAAATGCGAAGAACGCATACAGAGCCAAATTCATGCATGTTGGTGCACTTGTTAAACGCATTAAATTTCATATCACACATACTTCCGTATGCAAACAACATAGCTTTTCTTTTAAGAAAAATCATAGATTTCTCAAAAAACAACGACAATGTATCAAGGGGAATATGTTCCTATTGATAAATATAACCCTGGTTAGGTTGGTTAATTTTCTCAATTTTGACCAGTTAAGTTTAGTTCACACTTGTCATCTTTGGTTATGATTAAACGAAAGAAGGCAAATAGGACAATATACTTTAGAATATGGAGAAGCTGCTACGGAAAAATGACAACTGTAAAGATTGCTGAAAATGGTGAAGTTATGACTTATTTGGATTTTTTTTTTTTGTTTTGTTTTTTTAAATAATAATAGTGACTGGATCTTCTCTGACAAATTTTTGGAAAGATTTTCATCTTTTATTTCATTTAAAAATAAATAAATAAAAGTGCATCTAAACAAGTATAAAATAACCGAAAATCTTCTTTCGGAAGTCCTGTTGTTACTTTTTTTTTTCCCCAAAGTTAAGAGTATAGATTATAAAATGATTTTATCAAACAAGAGAAAACACGCATACTACACTTCTAAATCGGTAGCTCACTCCTGAACTTAAGAAGCATGACTTGAAATTATAACCGCAACAAGAATCTGAAATCAAGCTCAGAGTAAAGCTTCACATTGAGTTTTTTTTTTTTTTTTCCTTTTAACCAAAATCAAAATCCACATTAAAACAGAAAGTGTAGCCTCGTTGGCCAAGGTATACCACACAAACTACCCAGCACAAGAAACCTTGTTGAAACTGCCACTTTTGTACTGAGCCCAAAGAGTGGTTGAAAATTAATTACCCTGCAAAATACTTAACATCACTATAATCATCGAAAGAGAGGCAAAGAGACACAAATTTGATAAATTGGGAACTCAGCCTTCAAAAAGCACAAACTACGTCCATGAAAATTGCAACGTAGGAGTAATTAGCTGTCAATAACACTGACATTGCAATAGTTGCAAAAAGTGTCACTGGCTTACGACCATATATATCGATCAGCTATCACTCCCCAGAAAAAAGAAGTCAAAGATCATCCCAACATATATGCAAATCCTTCGAGAATTGAAAGATACCAAAAAGTGAAAAATCTTGAACATGAACTTTTATTTAAAGACACTGACAATATAGGCATTAATTATATGAAACACAGTCTCACCCACAAAACCAACATAGGTTCCATATCCTCCTTCCCTTTCACAACACGAAAATCCCTTATAAATATATATATATATATATATATATATATATAACAATTCAGTCGTTTTAGCCAATTAAAATTTATCATACATATTTTTTAATATTTAAAAATAAAAAAATAATATTAATAGTATACGTCTTTTCATGCATATTATTATAGTTATTAGATCAGCATTAGATGATGATCTAACGGCTAAAAAAAATACTTATACATAGATAAAAAAAAATACCCATTAAATTGGTAACTAACATATATGGTTGCTAATTCAGTAGGTATTTTTTTTTACCTAGGTATAAGTATTTTTTTTATGTAACGATTATAATAATATGTATGAAAATAAATGCATCATTAATGTATTTCTTTCTCTTACTATAATGAAATGTATGAAAGGAAGTGTATCAATAACGTTATTTCTCTCTCTTACTTTTTATTATAAAAAATGTACAAGATAAATTTTAATTGGTCAAAATAATATAAAAAAAACTTATTAAATTGGTGCCAATTTGGTTGAACATGAGAAAATTGCTATTAAAAAGTATCGAACAAAAAATCCTAAAGTTACAAAACTGCATAGTGTTAACAATTTTAATAATTTACCCTGGATATATCAATGTGATATATCCACGATATATGTAAAATCCTAAATTTGATAAGGTTAATTAAGTAATTTTAATTCAAAGGCATTTCAGTAATTCTACATTTTTAGATTAATTAAATAAAAATCTGAAAATATTTTTAATTAAATTATTGGTGTTGAACCTAAATAAAATAAAGTCTAAGTGCATTTGGGGTAAAAATGAAAAAGGAATTACAAATCGAGGACAAAAATATAATTAAGGAGGGGACTAAAGTGAAAGAATCTTTTTAGAATTTGTGGCCAAAGTAGAATTTCAGAAATTTTTTCGGTCAAGTCAGGTGGTGACACATGTCCCACTACAACAATTTTCAAAAATTGCATTTAAGTCCCTATTTTTCTTCTTCTTCTCCACGGAAGTCCTGCAAACACCACCCTTTATTACTGTTCATTTGAAGCCAAAGCAGCCACCATCGAGCCTCACGTGCCTGCCCACCATGACCAGGAGGTGCCGACTAAGCCACGTCGGGTGCCGCCGCTGCGAAATGTCGCATCTCACCGGAGTTAGGAGCTCCCAAAATTTCAGCAACCGTGCCGAAAAATCACTCACCATTTCTTTTTTCGACGTCCAATCAACTCGCCCACACCACCGTTTAACTCGTCTCGATGCTAGCTTCATTTCTGACTACCCACGGCCTCAGACTCAACTCCTGTGAGAAACTCGTTACTGTAGTAATTTAATAATATTAAATTTTATGGTATTTTTCTAATTATTTCATAATTGAGTTATTTTGCCTGAGAAAATTATACCACATGAAAGAAGAGATTGAAACATGAAATCTCATAATTTTGAAGTGTTAAAACGGTAATCGGAAGATCGTTAATTATCAAATTGAAAAAGTGGTATTTTTCTAATTATTTTCAAAATGTGGTATTTTATATTTTAATATTTTTGAGCTTATTTAATGCTCGGGATCTCGAAACTAAATTTTAACTTCGAATTTGGATTCAATGAGGTTGGTACATGAATTTTGATATAAAATATCACTATTTTCTAAAGTGACACAAAAATCGAGAAAATAGCTCGTGAGTTGCACCATTTTGCATGCCATAAGCCAGTTCAGCATCGAAATCCGTTTTTGACAAACTTTATATCTAACCTAATATTTTTGGGTGTTCTAAATTCAGTGATAATCTTCATTTCTCAATTTGAGGTCCCATTTGGAAATTTACTTTTTTTCTAAAGTGAACGTGTTAGGATCCAGAAACGACTGTCTGAATAATCAGCTGATCAACAAATGACTTTTCTAATGTCGTTAGCTCAGCATGATTACTATTTCGAGGTAAGAGATTTAATTTTCTTGTTTTCTATTATTTTTCATTAGAATTAGAATTTATTTTGAAAAATAAAATTTTGTAATTTTATTAAATTAAATTATTTGAATAATTATTTTAATGAACTGTGAACTTGTAAAACATTGCTTTGGGTATTTTACGTATAATTTTGTACAAGTTTTGAACTTGGAATTTGGTTAAATAACAGGAACTATACTTTTAGATTTTTAAGTACAAAATGGATTTCTAGTTAAAAATCAGAGCACGTTTTGAATGTTAAACCAGTGCATAGTTGTTTGAGACTCCAAATATTACACATTTCATATGATCATACATGACAGTCATCTTAGATATCACAGTATTGTAGTAGGTAGACTAGTACACCCGCCTTTGGTGAGAGCTCATAAACCCGCACAGGATTTGTTTTCTAACTATCTCCACTTAGTAGGTATAGGCATTCGGTGCCCCTCCTCCTTGGTAGGATTATATACGCAGGTGTCTCTCCGGTTTCTAGAGATAGATGTCAGGCAGAGAGCACTCAATTTATATAGTATAAGTTGCTCTAGTCGTGATGAGAGAATAAGAGCTCAAGTGAGGTGTTAATTATGTGACGTGCATTATGCTTGTTTTATTATGATTTTTAATATATTTGACCTTGATACCTGCTTTGGTCTTTAGCATAACTTTCTGTAATGGTTTTCTACTTATGTTTTGAACACTTAAAATTTAGAAAATTACTTTCCAGTACTACTAACTATGCAGATGTTTTGAGAATTATAAAAAAAAAAAAAAAAAAAAAAAAAAACTTTTCCAAAAAGGGTAATTAGGTAACCTACTGAGTATTTTATGCTCACCCCCTGCTTTCTTTACAAATGGTGTCTAGTGTGACATTGACGACCAATAAGCAGATTAAGAAGTTATCTTTTACTTGTAGTTTGTGACTTGGAAATGCTAAGAGTGTAGATTTAAGACTTGTGTCTATGTCTTGTTAAATAAATAGATTATGTTAATTTGAATATCTTTTACTTATAGTTCGTGACTTAGTAATGCTAGAAGTGTGGATTTAAGACTTGTGTCTATGTCTTATTAAATAAATGAATTATATTACTTTGAATATATCTGTAAACTATATATGTCATACTAGCTTGGCGTTGGGGTGTGAATGATGATGTTTGATTAACTATTTAAATTTAATTTTTTCTCAATTATTCAGTTAATATTTATTGGTGACTATGAACTATGAGATATGTTCACTGATTGAAATTCTAAATATTTTTATTTATCGTGCCGTTTTAAAAATTTAAAACTCTTAAAAAAAATTTCTTTATAAATTAAAGAATTTCCAATTCTAGCGAAATTCTCTTTCTGTCACTACCCTGATATTTGGGTTATAACACTATCAGCTATATTATTTATTAGAGAAATTTCATAAACAAATATACAGGCCATGAAATACAGGAAAGGGAACAGAGATGATATAGGAAAAGCTGCTAAATTTTGACCGCAAAAGAGGTATATCATAGGTGAAAATTTTCTGTAATGATAATCAATAAGGAGAGAAACAAATTAATTAGTTTTTAAAATAGACAAAAAAAATATATACAAAAAATATTGCTTTTCAACAGTAGGAAAAGATATTGATGAAGTTCTAGATCGATGTACTAATGATAATAATAACAATAATTCTTAATTTCTTTGGTGGTTTATACGATGTTTAATGATTGTGCACAAACATGCTTCTGGGACATATAATTTTTTGGTGGCTGAGATTTATATTCAAGATTAATTTTTTGGTGCTTCCGCAACATATTATTGGCTATAATTGGCTAAACGTTTTTGTAAGATTTAACCTAAATATTTTCGATATAATTAGAGGCATTATTGTAACTTCAGTTTGATATAATATCATTTACATATATTATTACTTTAATTTTGGCAAAAATCTAATATCTTATAATTAATATGCATGTTGCATAACTACATTTCTTATTTTGGGGTCAGAGACGAACTCATTGAAATACTTAATTTGTTCTCGATCCTAAACGATATGGGATTTTTATTTTATACCTTTTCGCACGTTAGCTAAGATATATTTATAAGACACCGGATTTATTGGGGATTTATATGGCTAGCTACTAGCCAGTGGCATATATCCAGATTGTATTAAGTAGCAAGTGGCGTTTATATATATGTACATATAAATGGAGTCTCATTTGACGTGGGACGCACCAATGCTTCGGCTTGAGACGTGGGATATAGTGACGTACCATTTAATAATTACTTAGTCCAAAACAAATATACGAGTTCCCTTTCTAACACAAAAATTAAGAGCAAAGCTAGCTCCATCAAATATAGTACGTACGAACCGATTGATCGAGCAAATAAGTTATAACTAGTCTACTCAGTATGGGAGATCGTAGTAGGGCACTTCTCATGCAAATTGCATTATTGCTGATAACTACTACCACAGTTGCCCACTGCTTCTTAGCAGACAACCCTTTTGATGATCCTGCGCATCATCAAATACTCAAAATACGAATTCTTGGCCGCCTGGAATGCTCGGTCCCTCCGGATAGGCCTCCCAGGAACCCGCTGATACTCGGATTAACGAACGTGATCCTCAATTGCACCAGCAGAAGTTCGGTTTTGGACGCCGTGTCTGACATAAATGGACTCTTTACTGCTGCTCTAGACACTGCGAAAGCCGTTCTCTTTAATCCGGTGGCGAATCCGGAGGAATGTAGACTCGTTGTCAGGCTTCCCTTGGCTCGTTGCGCGGCATACCCTCCCACGGGAACCCTTGAAGCTCCTCTGAGGCTCCAGGGAATAGTTTCTAACGCTCTGCTTGGTGGACGTGTTGCCAACTATAAAGCTGGAGAATTTCACTACTGCCCGCCAACTGATGATCATTATTAGTTATGCAAAAATCTTTTGTTAATTAATTGATAATTTTACTTTAAACTAATTAATTGCATGGGGTTGGGAGGGGGGTGTTTCTTTTTTACTTTTGTTTTCAATTTAAATTATTGTTTTTCAGTTATTTGTTGGTTGCTTGCTTGCTTCTTCTTGTATGGCAATAATATTTGACAACTTAATAATTAATAATGAAACCAATTGATTTTATTACTTGCTTTCCATATGTCCTTATTAGCATGCCGTGTTTCTCGTTATTTTTCCTTCCTTATTTTTTTTTTTTTCATTTAAAAGGTAGGGATTCGAACTTATAACCCTCCACATTAGAAGGAATTATGGTTATCACCGGACTATATTTGCAACCATTATGCTTTGACATCGAGCAGTGAAAAACTGAGACTCACACTGAGTCCAGGACTTATATTGAATCTTATATGAAGTGTTATTTAATCTTTTAGTAAAAAATTCACAATTCTTGTGGTTTTTGACACCTTCTTGTGATTTTTGACACCGTAAGATACCCTCCTAATTTACTCGATTATTATTAATAATCATCGTGACGGTAATGGTTTTTATGACCATAGTCTTTGACTAAACAAGTCCTTTAAAAAAAAAAAAATGCAGCGACCGTGCAATGGAATTCAGTGTCATGGCCATGGTTGGTTGGTATAGGACCGTGTTTCTCGTATCAAGGCGGTTTAGAGCAAACCTACTGGAGCCGAAAGTCCACAGCTCTCGTCTTGGTGTCTCAAGCGACAGCAAGTATCTCACTTATGCCACAGACCGTACAACCTTGTTGGCAGCCTTTAATTCAAGAAACTTCCTCTACGTACGATAGATTTCACATTTTGTGAGGGTGAAGCGGTTTGTGTAAAAACCCGGAATTTTCGAGGGTAATTTGGACATTTTACCAATTTTCCGGATAGAATATTGTGGGGACTAATTTGCAAAAATTTTGTTCAGATGGACTAAATTGCAAATTTTGGGGGACCAGATTGATAGAGATTTGAAATTTTGGGGACTTATGTATAATTTTTGAAAAATTGCACAGCCCAATAAAGGGGGGCCACATGCACACCTTTTTCATCTCTCTCTCTCTTCTCTCTCCTCCCTCCCCCGATCTCTCTCTCTCTCCCTCATCTCTCTCACGCTCTCGGCCGATCCCCCCCGCACCGCCGCTCGCCGCCCATCCGCACCGTC
>JXTB01000308.1:239772-403347 GCA_002914805.1 Parasponia andersonii | reverse complement strand
GATTGCAGTTCGCCTCTTGGTAATGCTAGGAGTTTGTTATCATAGTCTTTGGACTATTTGGAATTTTGTGTTAGCATTGAACCAAGATTATTGCTTTCTATTTTGTCTATAAACTTATGTATACCATTCTGATATTTGACGCCTGTTGTGAATGATGATGATGATGCGGGGTTTGGTTTCTTTTTAATTAATTTTATGTTTTCAAGTAATTGTTCAATTTATGTTTGGTGGTGTATACGAACTGTGGGAGTGGTTCACGGGATGAAATTCTGAATATTTTACTTAAATGGACTGTTTTTATAAAAACTAGAACTTTTGACACTTTTCAAATAAATTAAGGAATTTCCCACCTTGTGGAATTCCCCTTCTGCCACTAGCCCGGGTTTTGGGTCGTGACAGTTTGAGCTTGAGCAACACTTGAATTCAAAAAGGAGGTTGGACTCCAAATACTCAAACTAGATTTCCATTCCTTGATCTAGTTTAGTTTTAATTGCAATTAACAAAGTTTATAAGTTTTGAATTTTGATGATACATATTTTGCGTAAATTTATTTGAATGAACATAATTGCTTTAAATTTATTTTGGATTGCACTATGATCTCACGCATTGGCTCACGCAATAAGCAAGTTTAAAAAGAGATTCTATAGTTGCAAGTTTAATAGTTTAGTTTATAATTTGTACAAAATGCCGGTAGTATGTTGCTGAAATTTTTGAATATCACAGGCTTGTTTGGATTTATTTTCGTTTTTCATTTTTTATTTTCTTAAACACAAAAATAGAAATTATTTTTGGAAGTTTGCTTGGTAATCTTGTTTTTATTTTTTGATTTTTATAATTGTTACCAAAATTTTCAAAAAAAAAAAAAAAGAGTGGTAACAAGAAATTTCTAATACCTTCATTTTTAAAACAAATTTCAAAAATAAAAAAACTTACAAATAATTGTACACAAGTACATACATGTATATATATGTATATGTTCACACAAATACAAATTTATATGACTTTCTCTCTCATTATTTGTATTTTTTTTGTTTTTGGAAACAAGTAGTGAAATAAAATTTACCAAACATATCTCTTAATTTTAAAAATTGAAAACTAAAATAAAATTTACTTATGTTTTCAATTTATTTAAGCAAAAAATTGGAAGTGAATCTAAACAAGCCTCATATGTTTTTCATTAAGATTAAAATCAATGGTTTATAATAAATTTGAACAAGCCCCATATGTTTTTCATTAAGATTAAAATCAATGGTTTATAATAAATTTGAATACATGGTTAAATTGAAAACGATAATCCATGCGTTACTTGTATTTTGTGATTATCACACTTATTGATAGTGTCGGGGATTTTGTGCCCTAAGTATAGTTTCTTGAACTAAAAGACATTTTTGTTTTATTTATTTCATTTATTATTTATGATGTTTATAGTTAAAGATTTTTGTTTTAAAATAGATTTCCAAACGCTATAGCAAAATGATAAAAACACGATTTACCTAGTATAAAAAATCAGCTATTTAGCTATAAAAAGAAAAGAAAAGGAAATAGAACAGACTTAATTTAGTGAAATGAAGTGTAGGGGTCACGCACTCTAATTTCTCTTAGGACCATTCACTTGAAACAAGGGCTCTTAGAAAAATGGTAGAATATTGTGCCTATTTTAAATAAATACTTGTTTTTTGAACGATGTATCAAAGTGGTCAGTATATAAGTGACATATCAAATTACACGATATGATTAACCGTTCTGAAAAATTGATATATTTACTAAGGGGCAGTTAGGTATTATTATGCTACATTGTAGCTTACTTTTGTAGGCTTACTTTAGCTATGCTACGAGCAATAAACAATTGTGAGAAAAAAAAAATCTAGATATTTAGTAAATTTAACTTATAAAATTAATAAATTTAATTTATAAAATTATTGTGCTATTTAATAGCAGTATCTAATATTTAGTAAATTATAGACTAATTATATGTGCTTTAAAATAATTTTAAATAATTTATATCAAAATCACAAAATTAATTTTAAAAAATAACATTTATCATATTTTTCAAATTCTACTTAAAATAATACTAACAAATTTTAAAATCTATAATCAAAATCAGTATCTCACCAAACACATCAAGCTAAAAGAAGAAAAAGTTATTAGTAATCCTAAATGGGGAAGCAGACATATCAAGTGTAAAATCAGATACTATTTCGCTAAAAGGATACAAAGGGACATTTATTAAAATAAAGTGTGAACATGGGACCCCTACCCTAATTGCTCTTGAAAGGTCATCTTGGCCCATTTAAAATTGGGCTGATTTTAAACTTTTAAAGTTCAAGGTCTGCTTTAGTTTGTGAACAAGCCCATTAGGAAACGAGAAACTTCGGATACTTTGATCATCAATCTCAACCATCAACAATTAGCCAAACAAACTGTTTCATAATCAAACGGCTAAAATTATCAAATCATTCCACGATAGAAACTTCTCGAATATTAAAGCCCTCTGGCTCAGAAAGAGTAAAGACTCCAATTCTAGGAGACGAACCTGTTCCTTCGAGAACCTGATCAAAATTCTCAGCGAAAACCCTAGTCCGTACCATTTACGTCTAACCCAGGTACATCTCTAATTTTTGCGGCTAGTCATATTGTTATTATTGGGCTTTGTTTTCTATGGTGATTCTTTTTTTCTTTTATTGTATTTATTTATTTATTTTTAAAAAACATTCTAGACGGAAACCCTAGTATCAGTCTTGGGTCTTTCATATTCTCTCTTTTTTTCCCCTTGAGATTTGATTATCTTATTGTTTTATCTGGATATACATGCACATATTGATATGAATTCAATTGAGCGGGATAATTTTTTGATTTTTGATTTTTGATTTTTTAATTTTCTGGTATTGTGATCCTGAGATATGTTTGGTTGATGGGAAATTATTCTCCCGTTTGAGTAATGGAGGAAAACGCTATCTTGTTTCGATCTTTGTTTGTTTGATGTGATTTTGTTAGTGTAGGGTGATTGAAAATGAGGGGTAGAAGCTATAGTTACAGCCCTTCACCCTCGAGAGGATACGGCAGAAGGCGCAGGAGCCCTAGTCCTCGGGGTCGGTATGGAGGTCGCAGTAGAGATCTTCCTACCAGTCTTTTGGTTCGCAATCTTCGCCTTGATTGCAGGTACAATTTTTGTTATTTGTTTCCCCTATCTTTTATTGCATGAACAATGTAATTTTCTAGGAAATACTTACAGGGGAAGAAATACTAATGTGGTTATGGAATTGTGTGCCTGTGCTGTCAAATGGAGTTCTTATGGGAAGCATTACTTTTGATAGTTACTATTCTCTTTTTGTTTGCCGTGTGTGTGGAATGAAAGTTCACAGAATGAAAAGAATTTTGAGGAGTTGTGAATTGTGGTGCCAAGAATTTTAAGAAGTTATTGAATTGTGTTTTTATTTTTTTTAGCTGGGGGTTTAAATTATGTTCATGGGGAAGTTAGGGGCTCCATTTCCTTGTAGTTTAGAAGGTATATTAGTTTCAAAATTACTCATTCCTGAATGGTTTGCAGGCCAGAAGATCTGCGTGGGCCTTTTGGGCAATTTGGCCCCCTCAAGGACATTTACTTGCCTAAGGATTACCATACTGGGTAATGTGTTTTATCACTTGCAATAATAGTGTTAATCCAACTGTAGTTGGTACAGAAAACCTTTATTTGTTTTGATTTGTCAAATTGTGAATTGGTTTGTCTTTCATTGCATCACACTAATACTATTTCCCCTTAATTAAGATTATAGTTAAATCATGTAAAATGAGTTTATGGAAATTTGGTTGTTTTTGAAAGTGTTGAAGACACCAATGAAGTAATAAGAGTACTGTGTGGAAGACAAGACACCATTGAAGTAATAAAGTGTATTGTGTTGGGAAGAGAGCAAGGTAATAAGATTGGTCAAGATGATCTTAATGTACACATGAAGATTTGAAGAAAGTTGGTTTTGGTTCATTGAGAAGAAGTTCAAGTCTTGAAGAATTTCATATCAATTTAATCTTTGGTTCCTACAAGGTTAGCAGCCACGTGTCGTTTTCAGTTGTCTTCTGCAAAGTTTGAGCAAATATTTGAGCTTATTCTTCTCATATCATATTATATTGGAGTCATAATGGAATTCCCATTATTGTGGAATCAGCTTGTTTGTATGATTGTGATTTTACCTTCTTTTCCAATTTATTTATTTTGTCAAGCTTGGTTATGTTTCAGGGAGCCACGTGGCTTTGGATTTGTCCAATACATAGACCCGACTGATGCTGCAGATGCCAAATACCATATGGATGGGCAAGTCCTGCTTGGTCGTGAACTGACAGTTGTATTTGCTGAAGAGAACAGAAAGAAGCCATCTGAAATGAGGGCTAGAGAGTGTTATCGGTAAGAATACTTGGTTGAAGGAATTTTTTGGGCATGAATTTGACTACATCTTTTTCTTTTCGTGAATACATCTGTTTACAGAGATTATGCTATTACTTCTCTTATAAGTGAGTTTAGGGTATGAAATATTGTGTCTATTTGATTTCTGTAAGCTCCATGTATTTTTGTTTCTCGTCACTGTGTTCTGCAATTTCATTTGATTTGTGTAATAATATGTTTTCTCACATGGTTGGATTATGATCATAGGCATTCTCCGAGTCGTTATTCTCGGTCACCACGCTATGCTCAAACCTATTCCGGTAGTCCGTACAATTATTCCCCCTACCCGAGACGACGACGTTACTCGAGGTATGTGGTAACTATGATTTTTTTTTTATTGTTGTCAGATATTTTTATTTACAGTACAGTGCTCTAGGAGATTGACTCGGTGAGAGATAAATAAAGAGCATTTCCCAGCCATAAATGGGAAAATAATAATAAATAAATGAAAGGGAAAGAAAGAGAGCAGGTTTTTGTGTTTCAAGGGAGTCCTGCTTTGTGTTGTAGGTCAATTTCTCCCAGGGACAGAAGATACAGGTGCCGATCATATTCTAGGTCACCTTATGATTCAAGGAGCCGGAGCCGCAGCCGCAGCCAGAGCTTTGATTACTCCCGGTGATGATGATGATTATTCAACTTAAATCCAAGATGTCCGCACGTTTTCGAAGATATCAATATAGTAGATGTATTTTTAGTTAGTGTCCTATTAGTTTTACAGTTGATGTTTCAAGATTTCATCTAGCGTCTAGAGCTGGTGACTTTTATGTGAATTTTGAAGTTCCATCAGTATCTGTTATGGCAGAGGTAATGCTGTTATTGCTGTTATGACTTTAAATGATGGTAACTCAGTTGTGCTTTTTAGTTCCAACATGGATAGACATCGCCTTTGATTGCGTAAAGCTCGACTACTACTCCTTGCTAGTCAAACGCTGTTTGGATGTTCACTTCGCTAACCATTATTACTTGATTCTCTCTCTCCCATAAACAAGTTTCCGAGTTTATCGATTTGTGCTAGTTCTCATAGAATCCTGTTTTCGGATTTTAAATGATATGATTGGATACCAGATGTCAGTACTCGGTCAAATTAATTAAAAAAAAAAAAAGGCAAGTCACACCCAAAATAAGAATTTCAGAAGGATTAATATTTGGGCAAGGAGTCTTTTTGGTTCCTTAGGCTTTTCTACTTGCCTTCTTCCTATGAGACAAAAATTGAAATTTGAAAAAAATAAGAACAGGAAAAAAATAATATAAAAAAACCTACTCTTCCAAAGGAAATTNATATTATACATAAGTACATTGATTAAGTTACACTTTAGTATATAAACTAGAGGTCATTAAACCTCGACGCAGCAACCTGACTGAACGAACCCGAAGAACTTTTCGGGAACCTTTATCCTCTTCAATTTATCATTTTGCCCTTCGACCATAAAGAACTCTTGCGACCCGCCTTGGCAACCCGACCCGGATACATAGGTCCGCCCACCCAACTCGATCCCGCAGGCCCCGACTCGTACTGCCGAGTCGGAATCGGCCCAGCAAATCAACTTCCCATCTTTCCCGACCCCAACATTCGACCTCGGACACCGACTCGTCCCCCACGCGTCCTCGACTCGGCTCCACTCGCCCGAGTAAGGATCGTACAACTCAGCGCTCGCTTCGAAGCTCCCTTGGCTCTCGGTGCGGTACCCGCTCACGACCCAGAACTTGGATCCGATCACCAGCCCCTCGCACTCGTCTCGCTCCTGACTCATCCGAGTCAACTCGGTCCACTCGTCCCTCCCCACGTCGTAAACCCACGCCGAGCTCAGCGCGTTCTTGCTCCCATCGTGCCCCCCGGCGACGAAGATCCGGCCATCGATCTCGCCGGCGGCGAAGAACGACCGGGCCTCCGGCATGTCCTTCCCTTGCCTCCACTCCCGAGTCGTGAACTCGTAGACGAACACGTCCTTAACCAGGTCGTAACTCGCCGGGTCCCAACCTCCCATAACCACGAGCTTCCCCTCCGAGCTCGACACCTGGCAGAACAACGGTAGCCCATGAGGGTATTTCGGTAGCGGGTCGACCCGTTCCCAGTCTCCACTCACGGGATCGAATATCGACACGCCGTAAGCTGGGGGAGTGGTCTGTTTGATCCCGTCTGATTCGGGTCGACCCGGGAGTAACTGGACCAGGCAAGCTACCTTTCGGGTATGACCCGCTAGCTTGCGGTGGTAGTAGAAGTCTCTGCTTTGGAAGAGGACTTGCCAGGATCGGCAAACTCGGGCGGCGACTCGGTGAGTTGAGTAGTGGAAACGAGTCAAGCACTCGAGTGCAAGATCGTCAGGTAGTTCAGGGACTAATTGGGTAAACTGTGTCATATAGATTCTAGAAGCTTTTGTTTGAAAATGTAATTCTTTGGATTTGGAAACTTTGCTTGACACATAGATGAGTCATTCACCTTAGCAAAATATATTTATAGAAGCTTTGAAACTGTGGTCACTGTCTATTGGCTTGTAAGAAAATGAGGATGCCATGTGCCGGACATGGATTGGGCTCTGTGATCTTGACCTTTTGTTTTTTTTTTTCCTTTTAAATGTCCAAAATTAGAGAAAAAATTGTTTATTTTCGGGTACTTTGAAAAAAGTAGTATTCGAGTCTAGGACTATGCCAAACAATGATCACGTGTCACTTTAACAAAAAAAAAAAAAAAAAAAACCGAACGATCATGTGTCTTTCGTTAGGTACAATTTTGTAAAAAGACTAAATGTGCAATGTTATCTTAGTTCTGAGGGAACACGTGCCAGTTTTAAATGTTTGGCTGCATATTACCATTGTTACCATAGTATTACGAAGTTTTTATAGAATCTGTTGCAAAAGAATAGAGACTCTCTTCGTCTTATGAAAATTTTAAAGAATTGACTTAATTGCGGAGATTTTTATGAATGGGAAAAAAAAAATTATCTTACTGGTAGTAAACTTGCGGCTAAGTTTTGTCATAATATTCAAATACCTTTTGTCTAGTAGAATTTGACGCCTACACTCTACTAGGATCTATTTGAGACGTTTCAAAGTCTCTATGATGGGCTTTCATATAACCAAGTTGATTTAGGATAAGTATAAGATGAGTTTGTGAAACAAACCTTTCCACAGAGAAATATTAAACAATAGAGCAAAAGGAAAAAAAAAAAAAAAAAAAACTCTATTGCAGGATCTATATTGGGGGACAAGTGACCACTTTTTTTATAATACTTAATATTTGTTTCACTTTAATATTATATTAATGTTAAAGGGTGATTGTTTTCATGAGTTGAAATAAATGAATGAATGAGTGCCAAAATGGGTAAACACAACAACGACGAGAGGGTTTGACTGAGCGTTGGGAGAGTATATGGATAAGGCCTATATGTGTTACCGACGTGTGAAAACAGAGAAGCTATAATAACCAATCCTCTTTATATGGGACATACATGCATGTGGGGATGAGTGGGAGAATAATATATAATGTGCACTTTATTTATGCAATGACCAACTGACAAGTGGGTCGGATAAGGATGATAAAACTCGACTCCTGCCGTGACGCTGATAGGATAACATATGATTTTTAAATTCAAATTTTTAATATTTTAGTGTTTCGATTCAATATCCAATAATCCAACTAATGAATTAATCTCGTATTCTTTCAATAGTTTGATATAAATTAAGATAACGAAACTAAAATGAAAATTTGTATTATGATATTTGGGTCTCTCTCTCTCTCTCTCTCTTTTTCTTTTTCACTAAAAGATTTTGAGGTCAAATCTTGGAGAAAAATAAATGCTAAACATAATGGCTCAACTTGGCTTCATAATCAGACTTTTTATGATCTTGGCTTCGTAATTAGACTTTCTATCATGGGAAAAAAAAATAACAATGAAACAGTATAAATGCTAAACAAAATTACTCAACTTGTCTTCGTTTATTGATCTTAAAAAAAAAAAAAAGCACTCTATTTTTGGGAAAAAAGAAAGAAAGGGTACAAATGCAAAGACAGTATATATATATATATATATATATATATATATAGGATATGGAATTTGGTCTTCTGTTTTTGGGTTCAAGTAACGAATTTTGAGCCTAAGAAAAAAAATAATGGCTAACCATAATGCTAATATTGAAGTTATCTTTGTGATTAATACTTCGTCTTTGGAAAAATAAAAATATAATAGTCCAAAGACAATCCGATAGCATAGGGGTTTTTTGGGCTAACTAATATATTTTAAGGTCAACTAAGAAAAAAATAATGGCCAAACATAGTGGCTCAACTTGTCTTTGTAATTGTTACTATTTTTGTTTGACAAATAAAAGAGTGATTGTATGATGTTGTCAAACAATTCATTATTCCTACTAATTGCGTTACAGTTAGAGCTCTGCTTTTGCAAGTTGATTTGTAGGGATGTCGTATTCCCGCCGAAAAGTGATTGGTTTTCCCTTTGGGATAACGAAAAGGAAAATAGGGGAATTTACCTTGCTAAGATGGTAACCGTTTGCATGTGCAAATAATTGGATTCTTACTTGTACTAAAAGATATGGAAACATAATTCGGTTCTTTCAAAAAAAAAAAAAAAAGAAAAAAACTAAAACATGTGTGTTTCATAAGTATTGTTTCTTTTTTTTTTTTTCTTGAAACACACGTATTTTCAATTTTGTTTTTGGAATACTACGAGTATGTAGTGCGTTTTTGGAAAATTACAATCTATTGAGACCCTTAAACAAATAGGCAATGTTACAATTCAGTCTAATTGTTAAAAATATAACTAGATGTTTTAAAGATTAGCAATTAACTAATTCCTAATATAGAAAAGATAAGAAATGAGTAGTGCGATAACTCTTTCTATACCCGTTTCGTATACCGGAACACCAAGTAAAAGAAATCCACCATTATGCCATTCCACTTGTTGGTTACCATGTAACTAGTTAGCAAGTTCAAAGAGTAGCATTCGTTAGAGATATTAACTGGGTTATGTCGTATCGGCCTAAACATATTTAGCTGTGGTACATTTATACCTCGTGTCATGTCAACTTGAGTAGGATTAATAATCGTGCTATACCAGCCCGAGCATGACTTGTGCTCGTGTCGTGCTTGTGCTAGATTTTCTGTTGTAATTGAGCCGCTAATATTTTATTATCATGCTTGTTTATTTTCGTGTCTAGTTATTCCCAATTTTTATATTATGTTATTACTATGCCTAATCATGTCTGTTTGTGGTATTAGGCTATTTTTCATACGCTATTTTTCGTATCTAATTGTGCATGTCTCCAATAGTATGTTATTTTCGTACTAATTACACTCATTTTAGATATTATATTATTTTCACACATAATCGTGCTTGTTTTTATTATATTATTCATGTATTTAATCTTGCCTATTTGTTATTTCATATATGATTTCAAGTCTAATTATTTCTATTTTCATACTCTTATTATACTTGTTCCATAATTGTGCTCATTATTGAATTTTTTTTTTTCAAATTTAATTTTCTTAATACTATTAGAAATATTCCTTTTTAAGTAATTATGAATTGTTAACTATTATGTAATAGAAATAAATTATTTGAAAATTGAGATAACCTATATATAAAAACAAATCTAAATTTAAAATATTAGAGTGTACATAAGAAATGATAATTAATTTAAATTTTAATAGTTAATATATATTTTAATTAAATTGGAGCCTACTCAAATTGTATCAAAATGTATAATTCAAAACACATACCTAAATTTTATTTTTCTTTCTTAACATTTTAAGGATTTCTTTTAGAGATAAATTTTTTCTTAGATTCATAATATCTTTGAAAAAATAGAAACTGATTTGATTTTTATAATATATATTATTTTTACTTAGAAAATTTTTTAATTTTAATTTTTTCTATTTTTTTTTTTTACTTTTATTGCATTAAATTTATGCCCGATAAAATTAAAATAAATTTAAAATAACTATATTTTTTACAAACTAATTATTTTTTCTTAATTGTATATATTGTGCATATTGTTCGTGTTTGTCGTATCACATGTCGTACTTGTGCCCTTATTTGTGTCATGTCATACTGGTCTGAGCACGTTTACTTATCGTGTTAGCTTCATATTTGTGTTACTCCATTAGTGTCGGTCATTTTGACACCGCTAGTATTCATGATTGATTAAAGCAACTAGATGTTGAGTTTTGCAAAAGTTTAGACACCATTTATAAAATAAATTCTTCGTTTTTCCCAATAAAGTAACTTCAATTTTGTTAAGGAGTGCTAAAAAAAACTAAAAACGTACTATGTGTTTTAGCAAAATACCAATTTCAACTCACGGGTTTTTATAAATACAAAGTGTAAACCCCAGTTTGTAAAATTTGGTAAAAGAAATATCTCTTCTGACAACTTTTTCACTGACTTTTCTTCAATTTTCATGTTAAAATGGCCAAAGTCCCTCTACTAAATAATTAAATTACCAATTAAACCTACAACTAAACAATTTAAATGAAAATATTCAATTTTATACTTTAAAATGTCATATAATATCTCCTTTTTATAATTTTCAAAACGTTATATAATATCAAAAAAAAAAAAAAGAAACTTGGTGTTTCGTTGTGGGGCTAAAGAAGTAACTCTACTATTTGATTAAGTTTAATTAAGTGTATTAGTATAATTTTACAACGTAACATTGACCGAATCTAACAAATGGATAAATTTGACTAAATTTGACACGTGGGGGACATATTTTGTATTTTTGAAAATACATTGGAGGAACATGTATCTCACTAAGAAAATGTATCTCACTACAAAATTTCAGGCCCAAAGCACCAAAAATTAAAAATTCCGGATGGGTTGATTTTTTTGAAAAATTTCGAATTGATTTAGAAAAATATCACTTTTTAAAAGTATTATTAAGAAAGTAATACTTTTAAAAAATATTTAGAAAAATACAATTTTTATTTAAATTTAGTTTTTTTCAATAGTAATTGAGGTAACCAGTAAAGTAACTGAAGTAACTACTTCAGTTACTTTAAGCAACTATTCAATTTACCTTAGGTAACTCAGCTACTTACTTTAAGTATCTTATCAATTAATAAAGACTAGTATTTTTCAAAATACTTTTAAAAGTGGTATTTTTATAATTAAATATGGAATTTTTCAGAACAATTTCAAATTCTGAAATTTTTCAATTTTTTAAAAAAATTATCATAAAAAATCAAATTTTTTTTTTAAAATATTTTTCCTAGTTTAAAATTAATAGGGATGGCAAAGAAACCGATTGGGTGGGGCTACCCTAACTTAATCAGGGTAGTATGCGGAGTGGGGCACCACCTGCAATGGGGGTGAGAGGGGCGGATTCTCCCTGCCCCAAGTGTAAACCCACCCTAATTAAGATTTCTCCAATTTTTTTTTAGAAAAACTCTAAATCAAACTTTTTAATTTTTTTTTCATAACATTTTTTTTTTCCTTTTACCTTTTCTAATTTAAAATTTTTTCCCCATTAAGTAATTTTCTTTATAATATAAATATATAGTTTAATGACTTATTGTATATCTATCTAGTATACATATATATATATATATATATATATGTATAGTATGTATAATAATTTCAACCCCTAAATGAAATTAAGAAAGCAAAAGAGGAGGGATTTTAGTTTAAATCTTCGTTCAGAGCATTGTAAACAGGTTTTCAATATATATATATATATACATATATATATATATATATATATGTGTGTGACATATATTTTTTTCTGGGAGCTTTAGAATTATAAGGTGTAAAACGCAAATCAATTAGCATTATTATTATTATTAACTAATTTTTCTAGAGTTTTGATAATTTTATTCTATATAGGTTTTTTTTGGGTTACATTCCTAGTTAGATTATGAATTTTCTTTTATTCTTTTTAAACATTTATTAAGATTTCAGTATTTAAAATAAAGCTTATACTCATCTGTAAACAACATGATATCACTTTTAAAAACTAGTAATTCTGTCTCTCTTTTTATTTATTTTTTTTTTATTTTTCTCTAGAATCTCTTTATTTTACTTGACATTATATTTCAATATTTTGGAGGAAAAGATATTCATAAATTTCATTTATAATCAAATTTAAGTGAAAACCAATTCTTTTTTATTTGTATTTGACTTGTTTTTCACTCTTTTTCGCCAAAAGCTATACAATGCTGCCATTTTTTCCAGGTGTTAAATACTTTTTTTGACAAAAAATTTAAAAAATAAATACACATAATTTTTCTAGAAAAATAACCAACCTACCAGATGGTAGCAGCTGTGAATGACCGATCCATCGATGATAAGTCAACAATAAGTAGTTTTTAGATTTCATAGGTGTGGACAGTTATCTTATTTTTGAATCAAAATTCTAATGATTAAAATATACAATGTTTTTTAACTTTAATTAAAAAATAAAGATTAATATTAAAAATTCATTTTTTTTCAAATTCAAAAAAAAGGAAAAAATAATTTTAAAAAAAAAAACATAAACATAAACTGGGCGGCGGGGTGCGGGGCGGGGCGCCCCATTTACGTTCCTAAAAGTTATGCTTAAGCCACGGATCCATAATGTGATCAAAACTCTTGAAGAGCCCAAACCTGACAAGGCCCAACTCAAGGGCATTTCAATTTTCAGAGCTGAAATTCATATAAAACGAACTCTATTAGCAGCTGTTTGTCTCGTTGTTCAAACGTGTTTACATTAGTCTCTGATAGACTCTATAACCACATTTCGCTTGTTATAAGGGAGTAAGGGATTTATTTAATGAATTTTCTTTCTCAACAAGGAAGGGGTAGAATGATTTAGAGTAATAATAATAATAATAATAATAATAATAATAATAATAATAATAATAAAGGGATATAAGAAAGTGGACAAGATTAATAATGAAGGTGGTCGAATCTGTTCACCAAATTTTATATTTTCTCTAATAACTTCTATATCTATGACTTAATTACAATTAAAACTAATATAAAAGGGACTACAGTAATAGTTTTAAAAAAAATCAAAAGGAAAAAAAAGAGTTAACAATATTATATATAGTTGGTTGATCTTGATGTATTGCACAATTAACAATTAAATGATCAGTAATCACACTCAACCGTGGCTGTATTTGGTGCATTAATATAAATCAAACCTTAAACTATATATATGTAAATACATCTGTGTGGGACCGTTCCTAAATCATACATCACGTGGATGATTAAGTGGCAGAACAGGTCATAAACGGGGTACACCATCCGACACGTGTCCAGAGTGACTAATTAAAGGCCACGCGAGTCGCACGTGATACCGCATAGGCCCATGGGCTGTCCGAGACTAGGGCCGAACCCATCTCAGACCCTGGATAGACTCGGCCCAGTCCGATTCTTACCTCGACAGCTGAGGGTTGGGAGCCTCAAGGGTCTTCCACCAGAGTACGGTGGGAAGCAACTCACAGCTCCAGACCCAGACAGAGCATTTAATATTATCCTGAGTAGGATGTCTATCAAGGGATGGTACCTATACGATAAACATCAAGGGAGACCAGGCCTCTATAAGGAAATGTTTTTCAACCACCCTGAGGGGAGCCGATGCGAGCGCGAGCGTCTCGGTCGGGGACAGATAGCAATCAAAGGACCGCCTACCAGCGTACATGAAGCGGATCGAAGAGGAGTCTGATGGACCAGAATTCTCGATTAAGGAGCTGGTAGCGGTCCCTTTGAAAGAAGCAAAACAAGCGAAGGTAGTCTTAATCGGGGCCCTGCTGCCTGATGAGGAAAAGAACGAGATGTTGGGATTCCTGAGGCATAACGAAGACGTCTTCGCGTGGTCCCACGACGATATGCCCGGGATAGACCTTGCAAACACCTGCCACCGGCTGAACATAGACCCCAATTTCCCTCCGATCAGGCAGAGACCCCGAAAATTTATGCCAGAGAAAAACAGGGCGATCAACAAGGAGGTAGAGATGCTATTGGAGAACGGCTTGATCATGGAATACGTATACCCGTGCTGGGTCTCCAACCTGGTGGTGTTGAAGAAGAAAAACAGCGGCGACCGCACTTGCATAGACTTCACCAACCTGAATAAGGCCTGCCCAAATGATAGCTTCTCTCTGCCAAGGATCAATCAAATGGTAGATGCAACGGCAGGATTCGACAGAATGAGCTTCCTAAATGCCTACTCTGGATACAACCAGATCCCCCTGTACGAGAAAAACCAGATCCACACGGCATTTATTACGGACCGAGGTCTGTACTGTTACAGACGTATATCATTTGGTTTGAAGAACGCGGGGGCAACCTACCAGAGGCTCATGAATAAAATGTTCGCCGGACTGCTAGGGAAGACTATGGAAGTCAACATCGATGACATGGTCGTAAAGAGTAGAGAAGTGTCGGACTATCTGGGACATATAGACAAATGCTTCCAGATTCTGAGGCAATATTGGATTCGTCTGAACCCTAAGAAATATGCGTTCGGGGTGTCCTCTGGCCAGTTCCTGAGGCACATCGTGAGCAGAAGGGGTATTGAGTCCAACCCGATCTAGGTGTCCTCAATCGCAGACGTGCAGAGACCCTCGACACTTCGAGAGGTCCAGCGCCTAGTCGGGAAGATAGCCGCTCTTAGCCGGTTCGTCTCCAAGATGTCTGACCGATGCAAGCCCTTCTTCCAGTACCTAAAGAGAAGCTCCGCTGT
Organism: Parasponia andersonii; assembly: GCA_002914805.1. Classification (NCBI taxonomy): domain Eukaryota; kingdom Viridiplantae; phylum Streptophyta; class Magnoliopsida; order Rosales; family Cannabaceae; genus Trema; species Trema andersonii. Next base: position 388,235 of record JXTB01000308.1, on the reverse strand, counting down.
CGCCTGGGGGGAGGAGCAGGATAAGGCACTGACGGATCTCAAGTTGTACTTAAGTCATCCGCCTATCCTGGCTTCCCCAGCAGAGGGGGAGCACCTATACGCTTATTTAGCAGTGTCCGAAGTAGCGATTAGCGCCATATTATTCGTCGAGGAAGACAGCAAGCAGAAGCCGGTGTTTTATACAAGCTGCATGCTCCTGGATGCCGAGACGCAATATAGTATGGCAGAGAAACAAGTCCTCGCTCTGGTCAATACTAAGAAGAGACTCAGGCAATACTTTGAGACATACTCGATCACCGTGTATATGGATTTCCCCATTTGGTAAATCTTGGCCAAGCCGGACCTATCGAGACGGCTAACTAAGTGGGCCATCGAACTGGGAATATATGACATCGAGTATCGGCCTCGAGTGGCGAAGAAAGGGCAAGTCATGGTGGATTTCCTGGTGGAAATCAAATCCTTCAGTGAGCTGCACGACCCGCTCCAGATGTCTCAGCCTCGCCCCTTTTCAGCCTGGACCCTCTATACTGACGGATCCACGAATGCCTCGGGTTCAGGTATCGGGATAGTCTTGCAGACCCCAACAAGACTCAGAGTAGAGAAAGCTTTGAGGCTCAGTTTTTAGGCAACGAACAACGAGGCGGAGTACGAGGTACTGCTGCAAGGCCTTGAACTGGCTCTACACTTCAGAGTGGAGAGCATCGCAATAAAGATGGACTCACAGTTGATCGCGGGTCAGGTCAGGGGAGACTTCGAAGTAAAAGAGCCAATATTACACAGGTATTACTCCAAGGGGAGAAAGCCCGCTTTAGCAGTTTCAATATCGAACAGATTCCCAGGGAGATGAACCAGAAGGCCGATGAGCTAGCTAAGAGCACATCGATCGGGGAAATGACCAGACACGCAGAGATTCTCCTAGAGGGCGAGAACATGAAGGACCCTCCAGAGACCCCCGCACGCCATGTATTTGCAACCGGCTCCATAGACGAGGGGTCGATGAAACCCATCACCTAGTATTTGGCATTGCGAAACCTGCTCGCGGACCCCCGAGAAGTAAGGTCGATCAGACTGAAGGCTGCTAGATACTTGATGGTGGGGGAGCGACTGAATAGGAGATCGATAATGGGACCAATGTTACGGTGTGTAGGTCCCGTTGAAGCGCAGAAACTGATGGAGAAAATCTACGAGGGAATATGCGGCAACCACTTTGGCGGACGTAGCCTCACCCACAAGGCTCTGACGGCCGGATACTTCTGACCATACATGATAACCGAGGCAGTCCAATTTGTCAAGAAATGCGATAAATGCCAGAGGTTCGCCCCCATGAAATGCCAACTTGTGGATGAACTCCATTCGAATATAACTCCTTAGCTGTTTGCCAAATGGAGTCTGGACATCGTCGGAGAGCTCCCCAGAAGTCTAAGGGGAAGAAGGTACGTCTTGCTGGCCACAAATTATTTCACCAAATGGGTAGAGGTTGAAGCTTACACGACCGTTAGTAAGGCTAACACGATTAACTTCATTTGGAAAAATACAATCTGTCGATACGGGATTCCGAAAGAGATACACGCTGATCATGGCACACAATTCTAGAATGCTATGCTTAAGGAACTGTGCGAGCTGTATGATATAAGGCTCAGTTTCTCATCCGTGAACCACCCTCAAGGAAACGGCCAAGCAGAAGCAACGAACAAGGCCATATTTAGCAATATCAAAAAGAACTTGCAGAAGACTAAAGGCAGGTGGTTAGAAGAGCTACCGGCCGTTGTGTGGGCCTATCGAACCACGGAGCAAAGGTCTACAGGAAGAACGCTATTCGCCATGGTCTACGGGTCAGAGGCTGTGATCCCGATCGAGATTGGCCTTCTGACCATTCACTCCGAAGTGGTAAGAGATGCCCCACTGAATGAGCAGCATCTAAGCCACAACACAGACCTCCTAGAAGAAATGAGAAACATAGTCCTGGTCCACCTGGCCTCATACCACCAGCAGGCCAGGTCCTACTACGTTAAGAAGGATAGCGCTCATCGATTTAACACCGAGGATTGGGTCTTGAAGGTCAGAACAGGGAATTCCTTGAAGCTAGACTCCAACTGGGTTAAACCCTATAAGGTGATCAAAGCACTTGACAATGGTGTGTATGTCCTAAAAGAACTCAAAACTGGGAAGAGCCTACCGAACACGTGGAATGCTCAGCACTTGAAAAAGTATCACGTGTGAGACACATATAAATGTTGTGAGACCCATGTTAATGCTTATATTATTAAAAAGCTTAATTCCAAAACAGGTCAAGTTTTCTGCCACACGGATTTATCCTTTGGATTGCTATGGAAAAGGGGTCTGCCCACAGTGGCAGGGCGGACCCTAGGCACTATTCGCGCAATCAAGAATCGTACGGGAATCACGTCACTTGCCGACGACCCGAGAAAAAGTACGAAGAAGAAAGAGCTGTGCAACCAAAAACTTATCAGTAGACCTCATAAAGATTGTACTATGGGAATCACGTCACTTGCCGACAACCCGAGAAAAAGTACGAAGAGGAAAGAGCTGCGCAACCAAAAACTTGCCAGCAGACCTCATAAAGATCGTACTATGGAAATCACATCGTACACTAAAATGTTAGCCGATGGCCCGAGAAAACATACGAGGAGGAAAGAGCTGCGCAACCAAAAACTTGCTAGCAGACCTCGAAAATGATCGTACTATGGGGATCAGATCGTGCAATAAAATGTTAGCCGATGGCCCGAGAAAATGTACGAAGAGGAAAGAGCTGCGCAACCAAAAACTTGCTAGTAGACCTCGAAAACGATCGTACTATGGGAATCACATCGTGAAATAAAATGTTAGCCGATAGCCTGAGAAAACATACAAAGAGGAAAGAGCTGCGCAACCAAAAACTTGCCAGCAGACCTCAAAAATGATCGTACTATAGGAATCACATCGTGCAATAAAAGGCTTGCTGATGGCCCGAGAAAACGTACGAAGAAGAAAGAGCCACGCGGCGAAAGCTTGCGGCCTACCCTCAAAGGAAAGCAGGGACAGGGTCTACCCGTTGGAAGTAGACCCCCCCCTAAGGAGCATCTTAGCTATACGAAAAGCTGAAGGAAAGCAGGCTCAGGGTCCACCCGTTAGAAGCAGACCCCCCTTAAGGAGCATCTCAGTTATACGAAAAGCTAAATGAAAGCAGGAACGGGGTCTACCCATTGGAAGTAGACCTTCCCTAAGGAGCATCTTAGCTATACGAAAAGCTAAAGGAAAGCAGGGTTAGGGTCCACCTGTTGTAAGCAGACCCTCCCCAGAGAGCGTTTTAGCCGCGTGCGAGACAAAGGAAAGCGAGGTCAGGGTCTGCTTCCAACAGAGAGCGGTTTAATTACGCGTGAACTGGGAATGAACAGAGTTAGAGCCTACCCGTTGGAAGTAGTCCAGTACAAGACCAGGCATGAAGACAGAAGTTAAAACCAAACTCTGTTTATTATTTCCTAAAGTACAAAGTGCATGGTCGACAGGGAAGTGCACCCGGAAGCTCTACTTATAAGAGGCAGGTCTTGGACAGACTCGCAGGGACACATTAGAGTGGTAGAACCCTGTTCGCTCCTGATGAGAGCCGAGCCCAGGCCTTTTCCTCTGTAGCGACGGGTCCACATAGTGGTCAACCAACCCCTGGAGCTGGTTCCTGACGTGTTCCCATTTGGGATCAGAGAAGTCCAGCCACATGCATGGGTCGAATTCTGCCAAGACAAGTCATAACAAAAGTTATACATCCTCAAAACCGGATGAGCCGAAACTCATATCCCGATCTCTAGAGTTAATCTTGTCGATCATAGTATGAGGAGAATTCACTAAGAACTCGAAATCATATATGACCGAGTCAAACCCAAACGCCGGCCACATTGCCGACAAGGGAATGACATCGTATATGATATCTGACCCTAACACTAAACGCGGTCAACAAAAAGAGTAAGAAAATGGAATAAACTTGGGAAAACAGCATGGCTTCTATTATTTAAATGGATAGTTACAACAAGGGTCAATTTTACAAATACATAGAGTAAGAGGCCCTAATTACCTCCAGCCAGGGGAGCGCAGCCAGTTTCGGCACTTAGACTAGCTCCAGTAGAGGATCACGTACCAGGGTCGGAGTCATCGCTGGACAAAATGACCGCACCAGACCCATCGCCAATTGAGGCTCCAAAATCAGGCTGACCGCAAAGAACCTCCGAGGCTTGCTCTAGCAGACTGGAAGCGAGGACAATCTCCTTGGCAACAGAGGCGGATGTAAAGGCCCCGTCTTTTTCTTCGTCGAGCATCTTCAGCACATTAGTATGGTACACGATATTGATCTCATCCCCTAGCTGCTGCATGTAATACTTGACGGAATAATGGTCCCTCTCGATGCCTTTCTGCTCATCAAACTGGTCTGGCGTTACCACCTCCGCGTGGCCTTTGAATTCCCAGTTCTCCTTGCCAGACCTGTAGCTCTCTGCAAAAAGGACATCCACCTGCCTCTGGTACCTCGTCTTTAGTTTCTCCACGTCCGCCAGTCTATCCCTCAGCGTCGCTAGCCTCAGCTCCGCTTATCGCAGCGACAAGTCGACCAAAAGAGTGTTAATGTCAATGAGATCTTTGCCGTGCTTACGAGACAGCTCTGCATAAGCCCCCATCAATTTTTTGTGATCCAAGCAAAGATGGCGGTTTACCTCACTAGACCGGTCGAGTCTGCACTGCAGGGAATGGGCCTTCAGTTTGGCTTTTGCCTCGGCTTTCCTCGCTTCTTTAGCATCATCGACGGCCCTGTTGCGAGTAATGAAGGCCAGCCCCATCTTCGCCCATGCGTTCTGCAGGTCCTGCTACTTGACCCTGAGCTCGTCTTGGGCCAGCCTGGCGGCCTCAGATTGAGCGAGCCTATCACCCTTTGCCTCGGCCAACTTTGCAACAAGCTCCTCGTGCCTGACCCTCTCGGCACTCAAAGCGTGAGCCACCACGCTGCCGACCCTAGCCTCATCCAGGCTCTGATACAGGTCAAAGTCAGCCATTAACTTGGCAAGGGCGGCTTCGCTCTGCTCGGTCAGTGCATAACGGGAGTTCAACTCCCCAGTCAGCTCCCTGATATGAGAAGAATAGAAGGACTGGACGACGGCTAGCTGCAAGATACAAGAAAGGGAAGTCAGTGTTCAGCAAGGATGCCAAAAAAATGGAGGTGGCGGCCAGACGAGCCAAACCTGCGCAATGTTACGGCCGGCGATGAACTTAACATTCTCCAAAGAGAGCACCTCCAGCTCGGACTCCGCAGCTGGACCCTCTCCTTGGACATTGTCCGCGTCTGAGGAACGCGACTCCACCCCGCCAACTGTGAGGACACCCTCTCCTCCCACCGGACATGCTCCCGTAGCTGTTTTTGACGCTCCCGAAGTAATGGTGGTGGGGACGGTAGAAAGCTGGGCATCGCCGAGCATGCCTTTGGCGACAGCTGGGGGCAGCACATCCTCAGCAGAAGACGCCACGATGACTGTTGCTGCATCGGCAGTTTCGGTTGCCACCCCCATTGGAGCCCCGCCTGAATGTGATTTTTCAGTCTTGTCTTGACCAGTCCCCCCTGACGGGCCACCACGTGCGGACTTTCTCCTCCTCATGAGGGTCAGCGTAGCCCCATCATCATCGCTATTAGAAGAGGGGGCAATTCTGCCCCTCTTCTCAGCCGGGCCCTCATTCTCTTTAGATGAGTCGGCCTCGTGACGCCGTTTTATTGGGACCAGGGGAGGGGAAGACAGCCGAGATTTCAACCTCAGAGCCCCCCCGCTGAGCTCAGCGATCTCCCCACGGGGGCAAACAGTACCGGACCCCACGCTCGTTTTTGAAACGGAGTTGGGGGAGGAAGAGGTCAGAGCTGCAGATTCCTCGGGTAGGCTCGAAGGCGCCCCCTTGCCGTAAATGACTTTTATGGCCGTCGTCTCCTGAGTCGGAGGTTCACTTGCGCCGGAAGAGGGGACCGCAGGTGCTTCGTCCACTGAGGACACCACAAGGCACCGACCAGTGGATACTTTGGAGTGAGCCTTGTGCACAGCAGCACTCCCCTTGACTGGAGAAGGGTCTGCTGAAGGGCCTACATCAGAACTTATAAAGAGCAAGTAATGTAGTTAGAACACGGCTATAACCCAATCGACGGAGCTCCAGAATGTGAAAATGAACTCACCCTTAACTCTCTTGGGGGCGACAGTTTCCTCTCTACGGAGCCTGATGCACTCCTCAGTCATGAGCCTCACAGCCTCTCCAAGCTTGTGGCTAGTAGGTGCCACCAGGTCGCAGGGACCCACCAACTGGCTCGACGCCGTAACTTGACGACCCACCATGGCGATAGGACTCTGCTCATCATGACGGAACCGGTTCAGAGCTAGGGCATCAAGCTAGCTCCGCAAGTACTTTGTGATGACCCAGGTATCCAGTGGGAAGGAAAGGTATGAGATCATCCTAGGCATTATATTCATCACCTGGGGGTTCAGGATGGCCTGGATGTGTCGGCAATCCCCAGGGGACCCAAAGATGACGATCCCCTCCAGCTCGTTGAGCCGTCCCACTGACAATTACAGCTCAAATCTGCTTTCTTTCACAGAGGCTACACAAGGAAAAATATCATGAGCAATAACAGACGAGGTGAACGCAGATCTAAAAATCATGACCTAGTACTTACTCTGCAGAAAAAACGAAGGAACTTAAAAGTACTCTCCATTCACCCAAGGAGAGCACCACGCCTTTCCAACGGCATTCAGCCTAGAGTGGGAGTCCCATTGCTTGTCCGACCTCGGCAAGCCCCAAAAAATATGGCGTCCCGGGAGCGGCCGGAGGTAAAAAGTGGGGTAGGAGCTCTTTTTGGGGATGAGGGTGAGCTTGTAGGCATAAAAGACAACCTCCAGGTCGATATCTATGTTATAGAGAACTGACAGGGCGGAAATCTCCATCAAGATCATGATTCCGTTAGCGTTGAGCTACATCAGATGAATCCCTGTAAGGCTAAAGAACTGATGGACCAAGGGAGGGAGAGGAAACCGCAACCACTCCAGATACCGCCTCCCCAGAACGATGGAGCCTTCTGTAGCAGAGGGGTAAAGGTACCAGTCCGTTGGGCCGTTGACCTTCTCTAAAATGACTCTACTGGGGAAGCAGAGCTACCTCCTCAACGACCCTAATTCAGAATCTGCGACGGGGCGGAGTTTCTGACTCAGATCTAAGGCCATCGTGTTAGATTTGATCGAAGAAGACGAAAGGTTCTAGGAAAAAGAAGATGCGGAAATCCTAAGATTTGAGAAAGCTGAAATACTTGGAGTTTTTGGTAAAGTAAGAAATGAGCATAAATGCGGCTTTTATAGAGGGGGAGCCGAAGAGTTTTTCTTGGAGAAAGACAGAGCAAGGAAGACTGAAGCATCAGAATTTCAAAATTTGGAAAAATTGTGACACGGAATGGCGTGCCTCCGTATCGACAATTGGGGAGCCACGTGTATCCCTCAAATTGGAGGAACAGAGAAACGATTTCCCTACTTGATGGATACGAATCCATGAAATAGGGAAATGGGAGTAGTTATGGGATCTATTCCTAAATCATACACCACGTGGACGATTAAATGGCAGAACAGGACATAAACGGGGCACACTATCCGACACATGTCTAGAGTGACAAATTAAAGGCCACGATAGTCACACGTGGTACTGTATAGGCCCATGGGCTGTCCGAGGCTAGGGCTGTGCCCATCCCAGACCCTTGATGGACTCGACCCAATCTGATTCTTACCTCTACAGCTGAGGGTCGGGAGCCTCAAGGGTCTTCCACCAGAGTACAGTGGGAAGTAACTCACAGCTCCAGACCTAGATAGAGTATTTAATACGATCCTGAGTAGGTGCGCGCATTGGACAAACCATCCTGACAGAACGCCAGTTTGTCAAAGTCTCGCCCTTGATAGACTCGAGCCATAAGGGACGGCAGAAACTAGGCTACGATGATATAGGGAGAATCATGGTAATCTCGGCCCGTGATCTCTGGAGTAAGTCCTGATGAGAAAAGGTCCTCGGTCCTGGGATTGAGAACCATGAGGTTCACAATTTCAGGACTATATATATAAGCCATGCGTCCCGAAAAGAGGAGGTATGTACACATACAAAAAGATAAAGATATACTCATATAAAGAAAAACTAAATCTTTTGCTACCCTGAATAAAAGATAAACAACTAACTTAAGCATCGGAGAGTCTTTGCAGGTGGCCTCCCCCGCCTCTCCGATCCTGCCTGAAGTCAAAAGCTCTTTTGAATAGCAAGGACAGATGTACAATTGAAGGATACAATATCAGCAGTTCAGAGATACGTGGATAACTGGTGAAAACTGCTCCAACAATCTGTATAAAGACAACTATTGAAGAAATTTTTGCTATAAGTTTTATTACTTGTTTACCTATTTTGTATATGGAGCACACTGACACTGGCCAAGGGCTTCATTCATATGTTGATCTTTATCATGATGCTTTCCATCTTTACGAATTATGAAGGTAAGTTTACAGGGCTTCATTCATATGTTGATCTTTATCATGATGCTTTCCATCTTTACGTATTATGAAGGTAAGTTTACATACGTCGCTTGAAAATTTCCATTCGCCTATGCTTATTTTGTCTTTGATTATATGTATATATATATATATATATATATACACATCTTACTTTTAACGAATGAGTTTTTAAAAAATTATTAGCAATCATGTATTTGATATTAATTTTATTCTAATGGTAATGAAAAAAGAAAAGAAGAAGAAGAAGGAAAAAGAATGCATAATGGGCTACTAAAGTTTGATTTCTGTCGAAGTATGTAAGGGGAGCTTTTTCACCATGATTTTCACATCATATTGGTATTTCACAATAATTTTCACATCATATGGGTACAAATTTATGTGATGGCTTATAGATTTATTTCTATCTTTTGTTGAATCTTTTTCATGGTTCGATAAATAATTTGATAAGCTAATGATTTTTTTCCGTGTTTTAGAATACGGTTATGATAAATTGGATCAGATTTTGTAGTTTTTTCTTCTGTAGTACCTCGACGTGACATGAGCNGCGACTTTCATCAAATATGGTTTTCCATAGAATTCTATACTCAATCTCGTAGATATATAGAGAATTCTGTTTACTTACTTTAAATTCAGTATCCGTTTCCCTTTTTTTCTGCTAGGATTGGAAATCCTGTATTTTACATATCCATACGATTGAGTCCTTGGATTTTCGAAATAGTGTAAATAAAGAAGTACTTCGAATCATTGCTATTTGACTCAGACCTATTCTAAAAACGTATCGTTATTGACACGGACAAAGTCAAGGAAAACCTCTCAAATTATTTTAATATTGGACCTTGGACATGTAATAGTTCTTAATGATTTTGTCAATTTCTTTCTAATTCTGATCCGTTCTATACAGATTTACCCAACTAGTTAAATACATGTGTAATTAATTGATTTATTATAACTATAAAATATTTTAGTTTAGACAAATACAAAGTATTATTAATGATACTAAGTAAACAAAATATACCAATATAACATTGTAGAAAAAAAAACCATTTCCCAGGATGAAAAAACCATCTAAATATATACCTTTTCTATAACTCTTGCTGTGAATTTCTTTTATTTAGCCTATATATGTATATTTTTTTTTATTATATTTGATATATTTTTCTATTTGAGAAATTATAATAATCTCACAATGGTTAAACTTTATATATATATATATATATATATATATATATATATATATATATATATATAAGATCCTCCCACAGTGCCGGTGGCACACGTTAATCGTTGGCCCGGAGGGATCACTCCGTCGAAATAATAAATCTTGCCAAAAGAGATGCCTGAAGAAATATGCTGAACCAATATTTGGATATTACTCGAAGTTAACTCCTAGACGTTTTGGAATAAAGTTTGGTCGATGTTATTGCGCAGATGCTAAGCTTGATTGATGATCATATGTTTGTATATTTAGTTTGTTGGGATATTTGTTTTTAGGCGGCTGTGTGTTTTTATTTTCTATTTTTTCACTTGGTAAGTATAATAAATATATTTCCTCAAAGATATACTTAGGGCTGGGAATACAGTGGTATGTCTCCCAAAGTTTTATCTAAGTATAGCCAACATTCCAGAGTTTTATCTAAAGTATATTCAACATTCCACTAAAGTATACTAAACATTCCATGAATGAGGTTTGATAGACTGAATTTTTTCTTTTTGGATTGAGGAGGTCTCCGAGTAGATTGAGAGTACTCTAGCTATTGATGTCTATAATTCTTTAAGTAATGACAGACTTTCTTCATCTACGTTTCGACCAAAAAAAAAAAGACAGACTTTCTCTCTTTAAAAAAAAAAAAAAGAAAAAAAAAACTGTAGAAGAAACATTGTCGGTTTGAAAAAACCATCTAAATATATATCTTTATATAATTATTATGTATTTATTTTATTGAGCATATGCACATAGATCTGTTATTTAGTAGAATTTTTTTCTAATTTGAAAATCATAATTCTTTGATGTTTAATTTTTTTTTTTTAAAAGAAACATATGTAAGATACTCCCACAGTATGGTTGCTACACTTTAATCAATTGCCGCGGAATGACCACCGTGTCGAAATAAAAAATCTTGCCAAAAGAGATGTGTGAAGAAGTATCCTAACTGAAATTTGGATGTTGCATAAAGTCATTGAGACGCTTTGGAATAAAGTATAGTCGATGTTACTGGTCAGATATTCAATTTGAGAATTATTTTGTAGTGTGTTGTTTCTATTCTTTCTATTTTCCACTTGTAAGTATAATGAATATCTTTACTCAAAAGGGGAAGAAAAATTCACTTTTTCCCATCTTTTTTTAAAAAATAAAGTGTTAATATCTTCCGAGTTTTTGTTAGAAAAATGGCTTTTCAAAGCTATGCTGAGGTGCTCAAATGGAACTTGAAAAAATGAGAAATTGAGCTTAAAGTGTGTTCATTAAGTCAAAACTGTCAAAATTTGTTTGGAGTTACAGAATTAAATAAGCTTAATTCTAATTAAACCTCAATGACAAAAAGTACTTAACGTTTAAAAACTGAAAAAGGTTTTATGAAATTTTTTTTAATGTGTCAAGAGTTACAAAAAGATTTTTCTTTTTTTTTTCCCCATAAAATGGTATTATGAGAATTAAACAGATTTAATTCTTTTTAGTAACATCCCTCCTATAAATTGGCATCTATCTTGATTTTCGTACCAACAGAAGCTAAAGCTTTCTATTCTCCTTATTTTCTCCTTCAAAATATCTAGAATTATACTCTTTCTATTCTCCTTATTTTCTCCTTCAAAATATCTAGAATTCTAGAGTATAAGGTTCGGTATAATAGAGTTAGGACAATAATCAATTCGCCGGAATAATTTTGTGGTTTGATGTGTAATTTACCGACTAATCAAGTACTTTGGAGTTCAAATATTTATGAATTTTTAAATATTTTTGTTAATTTGATATGTTTTTGCGTATTTTCGTAGAAACCATAAAGAAATGGGAAACTAATTGAAATTTGGAGACTTAAAGCTACATAAGTGTAAGAAAAGATTCTATAAAAGATCTGAGCAAAATAACATTGAATGGTAGCTTAAAGGCGCTTAAACGGACTCGTTAGAGAATACAGACAAGTATAACACTTACGCGCTAAGCAGTAACACTGCAGTGTTGAAAAAAAAGCACATTTGGCAAAACAACAAAAGTGTATAGTTTCGCAACGCTATACCAAGAAGAAGAAAAAATTGTGGATCTGATGGAGAGAAAGTAAGAGAAGAAGAAAAAGCTATCTGTGGAGAATTTCATCAAATCTAAAGAGCTTTCTTCTTTTTCTTCCATTGTGTTTATGTTTTTTAGTTTGCTTTAATTTGCTCCTTTTAATTATGAACTAAGAACTTTTATCTAGAGGATTGATGCAGTTTTTACTTGATATTGTGTCTTTTATTTCAATACAATTTTTTGAGATTTTTTATGATTTATTTGTATTATTTTGTACTTATTACTTCCCAATTAATGGACCATTGATTGGATGAATTGATATTTAGAATTTGGCATTCGAAAAAAAGAATTCTAGATATGACCTCAAGATAATATAACTTAAGATTTGTAAAGTATGAGACAATCTATAATTCCTTTGAAGCTTTTTCATAAAAAATCATTGAACTTAATGAATTCTTACGTTCTTGATTTTAAATAAAAATATTAGAATCGGAATTTAAAGATAGTTTCCACTTGACACTCGAGAGATGAAATAAAGATAACTTAAGGTTCATAACTTATAAATTAAGAAAAATTGATTAAATTTCAGTTATTAATTAAAAAATATAGTTAAAAGTTAGGTGACATCAAATGTCTAGAATTCTTTTATATAAAAAAAAATCCTCTAGAATTGTTTGCATTTTTACCTCTTTTAGTCTTGCAATTGAGAGCAGATTTCTATATGCTTATTGTTTCATTTTCTTTTGTTTATTTACTTTTCATAGTTTATTCAACTTCTCGAAATAAAGTTAGGATTAATTCACTTATAGTACTCAGTAGAAATTTAATTTTAATTATTGTGGGTATGATAATTATTTATACTAAAACTTGACATGGTGCACTTACGGAACGAATTTCATTGAATATGGTACTACGATTTTATTGTTCAACCGATATATCTTAAGAGACGGACACCTAATAAGTTCAAATATTACGGAGAGGAAACGGATATATTTTAAGGCACTGTTTGATAAACAAGCCTCAGTTCCCCTCTGTTTATAATCTTTTCAGATTTATTATATTGTTGGTCGTATAATATCGTTTATATTTGTTCAATATAATACATATCTTAGCCTAAAAGGTTAAAACGAAATCTTGTTGTCTGACGCAGTTAATCTAGAAGGTGAAGACAACATATATATAAAGATTTGGCTCAAAAGAAATACTCTTTTTAGTAAGGCGACAATCCAGGTATATTTCAATGAAACGTTTTCAGAGTAAGAACGTTCATAAAGAAATTAGACTTGTGCAACCCCGGCCTCGAGTTGACATTTTGCTTTTTGTAATCACTGGTATCAACTTTGAAGTTTCAACTTTAGTTTTATTTAATTATTCCTTTGAATGTTCACTTGTCTCTCAATTATTGCTTGAGATCATTGCCAACCGATTCCTTGGATAATTATTGAAGATATATACGTTTAATGGGATTAGTCATTATTTTAGTAATGCCATATATATATATATATATGGTTGCTAATCTAATAGGTATTTTTTTTTTAACCTGTGGTATTTTTTTTTTTTTTAGCCGTTGGATCACCATTAGATGATGATCCAATGACTATAATAAAGTACATAAAAAGACGTGCATTATTAATGCTCTTTCTCTCTCTTATTTTTTACAATAAAAAAATGTGCATGTTAAATTTTCATTGGCCAAATTAATACCTATGCATAGGTAAAAAAAAAATACATACTAGATTGGTGCCCTATATATATATATATATATAGGGTGATGTTCAAATAGAGCTTTTTGTTTTTCTCTATGGATGGGTACTCTAAGTTGGGCCATTGAATTTTAATCTTATAGTTATAATAATATTACTAAATTTATAAAAAAAAATAAAAAAATATAATTAATACATATATATATAGAAAGTTATTTATAATTAAAAATATTGGCAACTTATTTATGACCTTTGTTAGACAAGTATTTTTTTTCAATTGTCTTTCCGTTATTTTTTTTTTTTTGTTTTCATTTACATTTCATGTTTGATTCCTATATTTTTATTTCATTCTGTTTTATTCCTTAACTCTTACTAATTATATACAAGTATAACTTTCTTTTTAAAAAAATTTTTTTATTCCTACACGTAACTAATTTTTTTGAAGCGCTAGATAACCTTAGTCGATTAAAATTTTCTCCCGCACCTATCTCTTTCTTCCTTCTTCCTCTTTTTTTTATAGAAAAATTACGTGTTTTATAGAAAAATTACTTTTTAATAAAAAAATTAATTATTTTGTGATTAATGATTTGATAATTATTGATTAAAAATTATTTTTGCATATGTTTTCTTTTTATTAACTCTCAAATGTGGTAATAGTCATTACGCACCTTTTTAATAAAAAAAATAACTATTTTTTGTTAATAATTTGATAATTATTGATTAAAATATTATATTTTCATACTTTTTATTAACTATAAAATGTATTAATAGTCTTTAATTAACTGTTAATTAGCTTTAAAAAAATGGAAACATGCATATCCCTAAAAACAATTAAAAAAACAAACTAGGTATCTCAATAAAAAAAATTATCAAAACTCTTTCAAAAAAAAACCATATATATCAAACTATTAAATATTAATAGTTTTGATTTAAAAAATCCTTAAAAAAACCATTCCACGATTGTTTTCCTTAAAATTTCATTCCGAATCTTTTCTCTAACTCAATAGAAAGAGAATTCTCTACAAAAATAGAATAGGAATAGTTGTAAATAAAAATGACCTCTATTACAAGTTATTTTCAACTTAGTCAAAGTTATTTTCAACTTAGTCAAAATATACCTCCACAGAGTAAAAACAAAAATATTCCATTAAAATATGACCTATATATATATACACACGCTAAACAAATTGGAAATCATTTTGCTTCTAGTCGACCTTTGAAGACTATTTCTATCAAATGGAATAACTGTTTACCTTTTTGTTTTATGTCTACTTGCCATTTAATTCCCATATTGCCTTCTTTGAATATAAGCTTCTCGATAATAGCAACTATTTGGAAGGTTCAATTACTAGCATTACCTTAGCACGAATCTCAAAGAAAATCTTTTGGATCTCTTAAATTTGACCGATCACAGTTTTAGTCTACCGTATTACAATTACTAAAACGCTCCAATACTAATTTATTGGACCCATAATCTTCTGTACTATATTTTCATCCAAAGACTTCCATAGTTCTTTGGTGTACTTTCTAAGTACATCATGTCCAAAGAATCATATAAACTATTCATAACATAATTTTGGTACAAGAATTCCGAACGTTTCTAAGCATCAACACCACTAATGACTTAAAAATCTTGTTCATTCTCTTTTAAGTGTTGGAGCATCTTCAATGAAGAATCTCACAAGATTATGGTTAATAAAATAATATCTTTTGTGGCCACTTTTTTGTTGAGAGATTGAGGGTTAAATCTTACTCATTTTTATTTTGAAAATAACAAACATTTGATTTAATACTAATGATTTAACTTAAGTGTGTAGTGAAATAGCTTTAAAAGTTCTAACTCAAGTTGATCAAGGAATCAAACTTGAAGATGGACAATCAAAATACAAAACCATATTTAGATAAGATATATTTCATATTTAATCTTATATTTGATTTAGTTCATTGTATATAAATTCTCTTTACATTGACTCATACTTTTCAAAAATATTTTCAAACTATCTTAAACTTAAAATAGTTATTTTATTATAGAAGTTTGAAAAGAGAAAATAATGTACTGGACAAAATATTCTTCAAAACATGATTTCTTAAGTTTAAATAAGTTGCAAATATATTTAAAATCATGATTATTTGTTATAGGTTAGAAAGATATTTTCTATTTGCAAAATAGAATATGTTTCGGTGTGAATATTTTTTAAATTATTGTTAAATATCTTTGTAAAACTAAAATAAGGTTAGAATAGCTAAAATACTCGTTTCAAATTGATTTCTAATATTTTTAAAGTGTTTAAAATAAGTTTACAAGCCAATTTTTGAAAAACGCCAAAAGTTGTCAAAATCTGAAAAATAGTCAAATGCTTAAAATGCCAAAATAAGTAGAGCTTTAGATTTATCTAAAGTTCCACTGGTCTACCGAAAATGGCAGCGACAAAAATATATCTGTTAAAATTCGGCTGTTGAAAAAGTACTACTAACAGCTAGTAGTTTTGGTCGATCAAAACCTCACTTTCGGTTTACCAAAAATGACAGAAAGTGTGTCTAACTGTTATAACGGCTAGTTTTCACTCAAGCTTATAAATAAAAGTTATTTTAAGACTTGAAAAAGACTTTGCATGAACCTAAATTATTATTCAACTACTTTCAAAGTGCAAAAATATATTTCTATATTGAATTAATTTTCAAATTATATTGAGCTAATCTTAGATTATTCATTGTGCATTGTTCTCTAATCTCCGAAGCCAAAATTGTATTTATTACTTTTGAGAGAAAAGTTTGTGAGTGTATTAACTCTTGTATTGAAAAATTATTTGAGTGTGAGATATGGTTGGCACCAGAGTCATAAACAATCGTATATAGGTGAGTTTACCATCAGTGTCAAAATAATCCGATCTAAATGAGGTTGTCAACGAAGTCTTAACAATCTGAGTATAGGTAAGGTTATCATCGGAGTCTAAATAATTCGTAAGTTGGTAAGATTGATACCATTGTCTAAACAATCCGTGTATGTGAGGATTGACACTAAAGTCAAAACAATCCGTGATTAGATGTGATAAAGTCGGATTCAAGACTATTGTAAAGGTCAGGTAAGCCTAAGAAGAATTCACTCTATTTATACAAAGGTCGGTCAAGGCCACAATCTTGATCCGAATAGTGGAAGCTTAAAGCAAGTTGCCAAAGACTGGGGATGTAGGCAAACCGCCGTGTTTGTTGAACCTCGTAAAACCGAGTTTGTACTTTCTCTATCCTTACACTCTTTACTTTATTGAAAGCTATTTAATTGAGTATTTGATATTTTAGTGTACTTAATATATTTGCTACTATTGCTATATGTTTAGTATTATTGTTGATTTAACTTAAAAGTTTCAAAATAGTGGTCTATAGTTTTAAATAGTTGAAAAGTTTCTTAAAATGATTTAAAATCCAATTCACCTCCTTCTTGCATTGTCAATCTTGGGCTAACAAATAGCTAACACTTCTGAAATTTGAACCATCAAATTTCTTCAGTTTTTAGATCAAAGGAACCGTAATTGGCGCCACAATATTAGGTATAGGAGCCACAATGAAGTTCACAACTAGCACAATAGTAAAGTTTGAGGTCGGTTGTCATTTCTAAAAATGAAATCACATATTCATAGATTTTTTTGTATAAATATCAAACCTCAAATAAAGTTGTAACAATTAGTACTCAATAGATAATTCCTAGGAAAAATCACAGAAGAGTCATAACGGTCCTACTTAAAATACAGTCTCTTTAGATATAACTTCTTTATTTCACAACTTTTCATTAACAACAATACTTTCCAATTTTGAAAACAGTTTCCAGAATTGGAACAATTTTTACAAATACAAAATAACTTTCCAAGTTTAAAAATAGTTTTCAAAATTGGAACTATTTTTTTTTCACAAGACTAAAAAATTTAAAATAACAAGAGAATTTCCAAATTTTGCCAAACAATCTCAACAGCAAAAAACCAAATTTCACATGTTCTAAATTTATTTATATCAAGTAATAAATTTCGAAACGTAACTCCAAAATAACCCAAAAGGAATGCGTATGTACAAATGTGATAGAGTTCGGACAATAAAGTTAGTTCACCAGAGTAGTATTAGTGGTGCTGCGATTCTACTTTTCAATCGATATATTCTTGGAGATAAACGCCTAATGACCCAAACACTACCGAAAGAAAGCAAATCTATTTTAAGAATATTACGTGATTAATAAATCTCGATTTCTCTCTATTTGTATTCTTTTCAGATTTATTATTTTTTTGTGAGTTGTATAGTGTCGTTTATATTTGTTCAATATAATATATATCTTTGCCTAGCAGTTTTATCCCATGTACAACTCAAAATTGAACTATATTTAAGAATATAGTTGACATATATATAGTACAAAATTAACGGATAATTCTATTAGTCATCGAGACAATAAACACTACAACTATAAGCAGCTAGGCTCTCTAGCTTGGGAATTTAGGGGACATAAATTTCCTCTATCGAGGTCTAGCAATCCTACATTTTTGCATGGTGTACGTGGGTAATGCCGCTCAACTTAAGTGCTTTTTCATTTTTTTTTTTTCCCATCTTGGTTAAGTAGTCAAATACCATTTTTTAAGATATATAAATCAAATTTAACAATAGTTTTTAATGCTTTTTTAACTACTACTTTCAGCTACTAATTTAACTTCTCTTTTGTAATTCCTTTAGATGGAATCAACAAACAAAATATACATTTTAAAAAGAAAAAGTGGAAAAAATTAGAGGAAAAAAATGACGGATAGAAAGCAGTAGTTAGGTCTAACAAGTGGCGTTGGTCTAATTTTTGTTTTCCTTAATTAGCAAATTAATTATTTTCCCACGGAGCACAATTTTGTCCATGGAGCTCTCGTCTTCTCTCGCATTTTTAACTATACTGACTCACTATTTTGCTATTACTTACTCTATTCAAGCCCCGAAGTTGGACCATATAACGTTAACTTTCTAATAACATTCTTTTACGAACATTGATCCAAAAGGGCCGTATAATTAATATTTTCCTTGCTTCATGTGTGCCCTTTTCCTATTTTTCAATTTTTTTTTTTGTAAACCTACTTTTTCGTTTTTCTTTTCTGTTACTTCAAGTCCATTTTTACTGTACCAAGCACTAACTCACTATTTTTGCCATGTTTTACACAGCCAGCCCTATATTTTAGCCTAACACACTGCATATTACACTAAGTATATATATATATATAGGGCACCAATCCGGTATTTTTTTTTTTACCTATGCATAAGTATCAATTTGTCCAATGAAAATTTAGCGTGTATATTTTTTTATTGTAAAAAGTAAGAGAGAGAAAGAGTATTAATAATGCACGTCTTTTCATTTTTTTCATGCATTTCATTATAATTATTGGATCATCATTAGATGATAATCCAACGGCTAAAAGAAAATACCTACAAGTAAAAAAAAATAACTATTAGATTGGAAACCATATATATATATATATATATATATAGGGCACCAATCCAATAGGTATTTTTTTTTTTTTACCTATACATAGGTATCAATTTGACCAATGAAAATTTAGCATGCACACTTTTTTATTGTAAAAAATAAGAGAGAAAAAGAGCATTAATGATATACGTCTTTTCATGCACTTCATTATAGCCATTGGATCACCATTAGATGGTGATCCAATGGCTAAAAAAAAAATACTTATCCATAGGTAAAGAAAAAAAATACAACCATATATATATATATATATTTATATACACGTAATCTCAGAAAAGTTTACAGACATGTTAAGCAACGTAATCTCAGAAAAGTTTACAGACATGTTAAGCAACATACACTATGCACTCACAACGAAAAAATTAGCCTTAGAACGAGGGGAATATTAACTGGCCGTGAAACACTTCTTATAGTCAACTTCGCTGATTTTCTTTGCAACAATGAGGGCACTTCAGGAATTTTGTACTAAAAAGCTATTAATCTAATTAGGAATTAGTAGGGAGTGTAATAAGTAGCTATACAATTTTGAATTTAGGTTGAGAAGGTGATTTCAAAGTACGGGAAGAATAGATAAAGAGGTGATAATAGAGCCATCCAATTGGAGAAAGCGTTTTTTTTTTTAATTTATTTTTTAGTTTCGTATTTCAAAGTACGGGAAGAATAGATAAAGAGGTGATAATAGAGCCATCCAATTGGAGAAAGTGTTTTTTTTAATTTATTTTTTAGTTTCGTATTTATGTATCTTTGGTTAATTAATTTGATA
The DNA here is from genome assembly GCA_002914805.1 of Parasponia andersonii. Taxonomy (NCBI): domain Eukaryota; kingdom Viridiplantae; phylum Streptophyta; class Magnoliopsida; order Rosales; family Cannabaceae; genus Trema; species Trema andersonii. Next base: position 368,509 of record JXTB01000308.1, on the reverse strand, counting down.
GGAAAGGAAAAGTTCGAGATCAGAAATGTGATAATTTTTTTCTAATAAAGAAAAATGATAATTGTATATTTGAACTTACATTACGAGAAACATCTTCATTACGTATTGCCTATAAATTCATTCTATAAATTCTTTACATAGGGTAACGATGGAAACATATATAAAGCAATAGAAGGCGCGTATCATATTTTTCATCATGGTTGAGACCCTTGAGGGGAGTCTTAGGAAGAAAAGATTAGAACACTCAATAACTTTGTAAAACACCCAAATATTTAAAGGATAAATTGGTCAATTTACTATTAAAAAAAAAGATTATATATTCTCTCTCATCCATCCCGACTCTCTCTCTCAACCAGCCAAGACGTTGAATTCCAGCGAACGGTAGATCATGCCGTTGACGGAAATGATACTGCAGACAAAAACGGCTACCGGCGCCGATTCTGGCTGCCTCAGGGCCTAATCGTAGGCTTCTCGGATTCCTCTCGATAGGAGGAATATCTTGGTATATATTTCTCAACTTGAAATTATCTAGATTAAATTTTGCCATTTTTGAATAATGTTAAGTTCTTTTAGTTTTGTATTAAAATTTTTCAATCTGACCATTAAATCGTAAAATAAACTTCACATTTGTAATACTCTCCTGAAAACAAGAATTTTGATATATTATATCTTGTGATAAGCATAAAAAATGAAATCTGACAGCTTAAGTTTGCCTCGTTTTATGTGTCCTAGGCCATGTCAAGCCCAAAACTAGGTTGGTCAAATTATATATCTAGCCTAACTAATTTGAGAATTAGGAATACAGTGGTGAGGTCGCTTGCATAATTCGAGGTTCTGTTGAAAAATCAAATTTTCAAACTAAATGATCGAGAGTTCGAAAACAATCTTAGAACTTCCACTTGCCTGCCAATTGATGTCGAACACTCTCTATAGCATCGTAGCGTGGTCTAGTCACTCGATTGAGGTAAGGGTTTGATTATTTATTCTTAAAATGAATTCAATTTTGATTTTCATATATTTTTAATAAATATGAAAATTTGTGAAATATTTGATTAAAATGTGATTTATATATGTTTTGACATAATTAGATATTTAAACTACTTAGAAGGCACGTCAGATTGGTTGGCATTCCAAATTATCTTCTTTTGAAATGGTTTTGATGGAAATGATTGTTGTACTACCGAAAGTTTTAGAAAATCCAAAGTGATTTGATAAATCTATTTGAGGATTAAAAGTTTAAAAACACTACATGGTCAATTTTATGATTTTATAAAAAATGGTATATATTTTCATTCATATTATCCTTATAGCATTTGCATACATTCATTGCACCTACGTATCTAACTGACTTACAGTATCCCCTTAAGGGTGATCGGACTTATGTTACCCTATCTAATCAGACTACATATCATACTCATAGTAACCAACTTAGATGACTCGGATACAATATATATATGCAGTCACCTAATTGAGTGGCTCACATTATATTGCATACTTATGGTCACTATTCTTTACTAGCTTGGATTTGTTATTGATTGTATTGTCTGTTTTGTGTTTGACTTAAATAGATATGTACTGATTTTGATGTGATATTTTACAATGATTTAGAATGTTTGAATTTTTGGACAATAGAATTATTTTGAGACTATGTTTTAGAACGGTTTTGGAATATTTAAACCTTTGGACAATGATTGTAACTGATTTCCTGGAAAATATTTGAATATTTTACTGACCATGTAAGACTTTGAAAGTAAGTATTTATACTAGTTAAAAAAATCTATAATTGAATCCTTACTGAGTATTCACGTACTCACATCCCCTACTTCCTCCTGCTTTCAAGAATTTGTGTATTTGAGATATTATTGGTCATTGGTGGTTAGACAAGATGTTTAGCATGGGCCTTCAATCATGTTCCATGTTCCTATTATCTGGTGGGTGTTTATATTTCTTTTCAATTCCTTTTTCTCATCCAAATATTTAACCTTGTTTATTGTTTTTATTAAATAGATGTATGAGGGTAATAATATTAAAATATTAGATTACTTAGATTCATAAATTATTTTGGACTCTGAATTTTACCGAAATTTATGATCTTAAGTGAAAAGTTTCTAATGAAATAAATAGAATCTCTCTAAATTTTTAGCGTATGTTTTTTCAAAAACTTAAACTAATAAGAAGATTCCTAATTTTAAAATTTACGTTTTTTAGAACTAAAATTTAAAATTTTAAGTACTCGATTTTTTTTAATTTTAAAAAATCATTATTTATCGCTGGTCGAACTTAAAATTACTCGTGGTCATAGCCTGCATTTCCAGTCCTGACAAACTTTTATGTCCACTGTTATAAGCGACGATCGTCCGATAAAGATATTAGTTAGACTCCCTAATTACTGATGTCTAATCCAATATGGTCTTGTCTGTAAGCGTCGGCTCACTCTAATTTTTGGTTTTGTTTTTGTTTTTTTTTTTTGTTTTTTCAACTGCACCTTCAATCACTATCACTGCCATAAGCGACGATTTTCGCAAACGTGATCGCTGCCCTAAACGCTTTTGTTTATACCCCGCAGTGAATTATGGGACTTGTTTTTCGAAGAATCAAAGATTCTCCACAAAAAATAATGATTACAACAGATTGATAATCGCAAAGCTACTTATCTAGTTTTTTGGGGTTTTACTTGGCCGAAATATTATCTGATTATAATAGCAACATGCAACGACTTGTACAAGTAGAGAAAGAGCAAAATGAGGTCTACATTATCTACAATCCTCTTACAAAACAAAGGCTTCCTCTCCCTAAGGCACCGGCCCGGGCTAAATTTGGTCCACGTTTTGAGTCATGTAGACTTATTTGCAAGCCCAACAATACTAGTACTAGTTATTGTTGCAAAAAGTTAGGATCATACTATTGTAATTGTTGCATTAAGTATAGGGTTGTTCTGATTATTAGTTACAATAAATCCAATAAGGTATTGAGCACGACAATATTTTCTTCGGAATCTGAGCAATGGCATAAATCAAGCACTAATCTTTTCCAATGGTTTGGTTGCCCTAGCACAGCCTCAGCTTGCAACAAGAATATTTACTAGCTAAGGCAGAATGAAGGAGGAGTTGAACAAAAGAGAGTCTATATTGCCTTGAATCTATTCAAAGAGGGGCTAGAACACTAATTTTTGATTAGATTGCCTACTATGTTCCTAGCTTGCCTCAGAGGTGTGACATTTTCAAGTACTGCAGGGCTTGGAGTGGTTACTATAGCTGTCAATTTTTCTTGAAAGCTCGAATGTTAAGATTTGGGAAATGAAGTTGAGCTATTATGATGATAATGGTAAGAGGAACTTACACCTAGGGGATCTACCAAACTTTTGTGATGAAAAAATAGACTCACTCATTAATGTTTTCAAAACTCATCTCTATTGCCATGTCACATATGTAAAATTACCAGACACCCTATTACTTTGACAAGCTTCAAATCACTTTAGTTACCACTACCGATCTTAATCCCGACCTTGGTGATGGTGCTTCTGTTTGACTAGAGTCGAAAAATTTCAACTGTGATCGAACTTGTTCGACCACTTCTTCTAATTGTTTCGATCATTTTTCAACTAGTGGCCAAAAAATTTTGACTCTGATCAAAATTTTTTGACTAAGATTGAACCACCATTCGACTGTAGTTGAATAATTCAATTAGGGTTGAAGCTACCAGTCAAAATTTTTAACCTTCATTCAATTGGCATTCGATCGTAGTCGAATAGTTCGACTCCAATCAAACATTTTTTACTGTCTTTCTGGCACTACCTCCCTCATTTTTTATTTTTTCGATTCGGTAGAAATTTTCGACTAGGGTCGAGTTAGAGGTAATTTTAAAATTCTGAAATATTCATTAAATTACATGGCAATAAAAGTCTTATATTTTGTAAACAGTTTATAAGTTGTCCCTTTTTTTATCGCATGTGTTTAAATAGGATCAAAATTAATGATTCCCCCTAATGGTAATAGTGGTGGTAGTGATGATGCTTCACTTTTGGTGCACAATGCTGAAGTGAAAAAGATAGACAAGTTTGTAAAACTCCAAAATTTTGTAAAGATAAATTGGTCTTTTGACCATAATTTGGAATAAATTCGAAATTTGGTTAATATGTGAAGATTTTCAAGACAAGGACTAAATTGCAAATTAAAAAGGACTAAAATAAATTAAACTTTGAAAAATTGGGTCACATTACAATTTTTCAAAATAGTGCTCACACACTCAGACCTTGACACGTTTGCTATAAGTTTATTAATTGTTATTAAAACCTCCATTTCCTTCTCTTTCTCACTTAATACCCATGAAACATCCAAAACTCTCCAAGCCTTTGCCGTCAAAGTCGATCGTCACAATGCTAGTCTTTAGCCCCGACACAGTAGCCCGCCATGTTTGTTGGATGAAGACGAAGCCAAGCTAACCACCCTCACCATCGTTCGAGCCCTGACGACGGAGCTAGAAATATCCGAAGATCCTGCTACTGTCGATGCTTTCCGGCCTAATCCTCGTCGTCCGATGTCCCTTCTATGCACCGCTGACACATGAACTCTTATCTTGTCATCACCGATCAACCCCGACATGTCATCATCATTAACTCACTGTCGATGAGTCTTTTCCGATTTTGGCAAGTTTTCAAACTTAAAAATTGATATTTTTATAATTATTTTTATAAAATAATTAATTCGGTTGAGATAATTATATGGTGTGAATGAAGAAAATTAGACATGAACAAATATGATTTTGTGGTATTGAAGTAGTATTCATAGATTTATTAATTATCCAATTGAACAAGAGGACATTTTTCTAATATTTTGAAAAAGTGACTTTTTTGTAATTTATAGATTAGAGGCTTATTTCGAGACATCGAAACGAAGTTCTGACCTCAAATTTGGATTTAATGAGATCGAGATGTGAATTTTGATGTAAATATCATTATGTTTCAAAGCTTCATGAAGTTCGAGATACGAGGCTTGAGATTTATCTTATTTTGAGTGCTAAAAGTTGGGTCTTGTTCCGGAACCTAAAATTTATCAAATTTTATATCTAATCTATCTATTTTGGGTGTAATAAATTCAGTAGTAAAGTTCGTTTTACGATTTGAAGCTCTATTAAAAAATTGAATTTTCAAATCATGTGATCAAAAATTCGAAAACGATACCCAACCCTCCGAACAACCACCAAATGACATCAAATACTCTCTATAGTACCCTAGCGCTCTATTGTTACTTGATTGAGGTAGAGATTCAATTACTTTATTTTAAAATTAGTGTAATTTATGAATTTCTATATTTTAAATAAATATGAAATTTCATGAATTAATTTGTAAAAATTGTGTTTAAATCTGTTTTAACTTGATTTGATATTTAAACTGTCTGGGAGGCATGTCACACTAGTTGGCATGTCATATATACTGTTTTGAACTATTTTTTACAGAAAATTGGATTTTTTGAGTTTTGATAAAAAAAACAGTCATTAAACAGTCAAAATTTTTAGAAAATCCAAAATGATTTCAGAACTCAGCTTTGAGGACTAAATATTATTTGATTAAAGAATACTATATGGTTATTTTGTGATTTTGTAGAAATGGTGCATATCTCAATTTTGTCATTCATATAGAATTTACATGCATTCACACACTTATGCGATGATCGGATTTACGATACCTTAGGTTTGGTACTCGAACTTACGGCCACTTTTATAGGTGGTTCAGACTTAGGGATGACCTACTAGGACACCTTAGACATCATGATCGTATACATAGTTATATGTTAGCTTGAATAGAAATGTACTAGTTTTGATGTAATATTTTATAATGGTTCGGAATGTTTAAATCTTTGGACTGTGATTTTCACTTGGATTTTTTGAACTATTTTGAATGGATTACTAATCATGAAGAACCTTCAATATGAGTATATTTGTTATATATAAAACCTATAATTGATTCTCTACTAGACTTTAGCTTACCTCCCTTCTTTCCCCCATGTTGTACTCAGTGTGATTTAGACTGAGAGATCTAAATCGAGGTATTGCGGGCTTACTGGTTTATTTATATTTTGGTAAATTTATACAAGACTTGTGGATTGTAGACTTGAGTAGAAATTTAGATTTAATTAAAACTTAGGAAGCTTATTTGTGAGATTTGAACATGATTTATATAACCTATGTCTATGTTTGGGCATGGGATGATTGCTTCATGCATAACTATTAAACACATATTTTATTTATGGTCTATGTTTAATGAATAACGTATAACTGTAGGTTGTTATTTCAATTAAATACTTTATCGAGACCAGTTTGAAAAATTAAAATTTCTGAATATTTTTAAGTTAAGTCACGACAATACTATAATATTGCGACAACATGAAAAATCGCCGCAATTGAGTTATATAGCTACAAAGTATAATAAAAATTATTGCAACGACAATGTGATAGGCTATTATCACAACTTTTTGAGTTAAGTCATGGCACTAGCTTTCATTTCTTGTAGTGAATTATAAGTTATCATGTCCGAAGTTTAGCCTGATAATTCTTTTTCTTTCTTCGATGTAATTTGCTTGTTGCTTGGAAGTTTCTCAGTTATTCCTAGCATTTCTTTATAATGTGTTCGCCATATAAAGTTGTCACATTTTTGTTTCCATAGGATTCTACCAAAGGAATGACATTGGCTAAAACCACAATAATTTGAGCAGAATAAGAAACTATATAGTCACTACTGTCACTAGTGTTGTCTTACTGGTCACAACTTAAAACAATTATGCCACGTACAATTACGTACTACATGTATATAGTTTTGTTTATGTTAGACCAGTAGAAATTTCAAATTTTCAACAATAATATACGTCAATTGGATTGGACTGCCCACTACGTATGATGGCACAACATGGAAATAAATCCATGCCAAACATGATAAAACACGAAGTGACCACCTTGAGTTGTACCAAGCATGCACAAAGTGCTGGGCTATGCAAGGCCATGTTATGGGACAATACGACCCGCATTTTGATATAAACACGAGACAAATATAGCACGATCCTACATGAAATTAAAGCACGGCACTAGATCCTTTTAAATATTAATTAATTGCTTTTATAATTTACAACATGAAATACATAAATAGTACTTATAATTATTACCAAATAGGACCATTGACTAAATGAAAATTAATGCCAGATCTCACGGCTAAACTGATATTAATATATTTATTTTCTTTTTAATAATACAAATTAATTGACAATTAATTTTGATTTAGATTCATTGTCCTTGGCAAGATATTGACTTAAATTAAGCATGCACGAGCACAAGATGTACTTGTGCATATAAGTCATGTTGGGCTGAAGTTTTAAGTTTTGGTTAACATAAGTACAACAATATTATGAAAAGGTCGTACCAAACATGTTCAAGTGGGCCTTACTTTTTATATCCAGTATCGTCTTGTTTGACATCTCTAATTGCTAATTGCTTTGTTTGAATTGTTGTATTTACAGAAAACAACATGTTTTGATTAATTTCTTTTCTTTTACGGTTCACAAGACTAGCAATAAGTCTAACCTATATATAGTAAAGTGAGATCAGCTCTAACCTCTTTATCACAATTAAAATAAAAATAAATATATTTTCCTTGATTACATACATTAAAATCCTACGGATATATAGGTGACTAAAGATGATTTCTTAGTATCTTGGCCTAATATATATATATATATAGTACATACATCTTGGGTGGCTTTAATTTTTATGGTATGCCAATGCACTAACGCAGCAAGATAAAAAGCGATTTGGTTTCATCACATGTAGTGTCATGACCAGAAATAAAAAACTGTGATTTTTAGTAATTTTTAGTAATAATATAATAAAATATTAAAAGAAATTGAGTGTTAGATAATTTCATTTTCATCCCTAAATTATTATAAATTCCTTATTAAAATACTTATTATTTTTAATTTTATAAAAAAAAAAACTCATCAAAGTTTAAGAAAGTTTTCAACTATCTTTTTTAAAACTTGTTGAGAAATCATAAATTTTAATTATTTGAGTTTAACTAAAATATTTAGTTCAATGTCCAAAATGTGTTACACAAAATCACTTATTGTTTTAAATACTCAATTTAACAAGAAAATCATCCTCATACATCCATTTACTAAACTTAGCTATATAGTTGAATAAGAAAAGAAGGATAACAAATGACAAACACCCACCAGTGATTTATGGTAGAGCTATGTGTACAAACTATATAGCTCATCTGACCACCGGAATTACTACTCTAATTAGACATACACCTGAAAGTAGGAGAAGTGGGAAGGGTGGGCATTCACATGCTCAGTAGAAATTCAATTACATTTTGAATAGATACAATTTTATCAAACTTGCATGGTTAATACCTTTTCTAAAATCCAATTTATAAACCAAGTAAATAAAATAATTGGTATCCAGAATAATTGTAAAACCAAAACCAAAACCAGAAACATAAGATTGTACATATCATAAATCAACTCATCCCATGAGCTCATATCCTCTCATCACGAACTAGAATAACTTGTACTATGTATAGTAAGTACTCTCTGTCTGATACCTATCCCAGAAAATCGGAGGGACACCCAAATGCCTACACCTACCAAGTGGGATTAATTAGAAAAATCTTGCACAGATTTACGGGTTCTCACCAAAGGTGGGTATACTAGTCTGCTACTATAACACCGCGATACCTAAGATGTATCTCATGTGTGATCCTATGATATGTATAATATATAACAAGATATATTTAGTAACCATGCAGAACATAATCAAACAATGCTTTAAAACTCTACTTGATATTATTCCAGAATTTATTATACCTTGGACAGCAAATCTGCTAAATCACTCCATGATCTCAATTTTACAAATACTTTTAGAAATCATACAGCCTAATTGTAGAATAATCCAAGATTTTTCAATAATTTATCAAAATATTATTTTATTCATGATTTTTTGCAAAATAGTCATAATGTATAATTTAAATTAAAGCATGTATAAAACCAGGTAATTGAACTCGTACCTCGATATGGCAGCAATACCAAACTAACAATGCTCGAAGAAACTCCAACTGGTCACTCATGTGTTTGAACAACAGTTTAAGGACCCTCATAAGTCCATTTGAAAAAGTGATTTTTCTATTGGAGTCTCGAATAGAGAAATAGATGTCACCACTAAATTCAGAACACCTAAAAATGCTAAATTAGACATATATCTTATCAAAAATGGGTCTCGATACGGGACCGACTTGTGGCACACCAAACGATGCAATATGTGCCACTACATTTAAATTTTCATTTCACAATGCAACATAGTGATATTTTATATCAAAATTCATATTTCGAACTCATTGAGTCTAAATTCGAAATCAAAACTCAGTTTAGAAGTCCTAGCTTTAGATACGCTCAAAAATCCGATAATTACATAAACACCATTTTTTGGAAATCAATTCGAAAAATATCCACTTTTCTAAAGTACTTAGAAAAATATCATTTTCGCTGATTACTTGCAAAAATATCATTTTTTTGAAATATTTCAGAAATAATTACTATCAAAAAATTATTTCGGAAAATATTACTGTCAAAATTATTTGAAAAAGTGTAAAATTTACTAATTATTTGTAAGAAATGTCATTTTTGCAATAATAATTCAGAGAGTAGCACTTTCCAATCTCAGCCAAAGGTCCAAATCTGAATAGTTACAGGACTATAGCCCAACTCTATTCAGTTTTGTAAAATTTTTACTTTTCGTTCTAAAATAGAAAAATGCCATATTTTTCAATTCAAAAATTAACATTACTTCCAAATATCATTTTAACTTTTACCGACCATAATTATTCATAATTTTTAATCCTTTTTTTCCTCGTATATTTACTTCAAATAAATTAATTACCTAACCTAAATAATTACATAAAGATCACTTTTTAAATTTTTTTTAAAAAAGTCCACTTTTTTCAATTCAAAATTAACACGCCTTTAGTCACTATTTAACACTATAAAATCAGATTTTTCTCTTAACTCAACATCTCCTTTCACAGCACATAACTATTTTGATTTAATTATTTAGTTTACAAAACATTTATAAAAATATCACAATCTTAAAATAAAGAAAAATTTGCCAAATCTGGACAATACTCACTGGCGGTGACAGTGAGTTGAGGTTGATGGCCAATGAAGAATTGACGACGAGCTCAAAAGGAGTTGAGACGTGCCGGAGGCTGAAAATGATGCCAGAGGTTCGATTTTTGGCCAGAATATGTCATGGTGGGCGTTGTCTTCGTAGTGCTCTAGCTTCGTCCTCCAAGCACCGTTCGAGGAAAGACCACCATAGTAGTTTCGTCGGTGACTAGAGAGAGACGCGGGCTGGTGCGTTTGGGCAGATGTGGTGGTGTCTAACTCGGTTTCCTCTCTTGGGTCCTCTATTGTGAAAGATGGGATAGTTAGGGATCTTTTAAGCAAAATTTTTAAACTGTAGACCCCCAAATAAATTAATGCAGATATTTTCAATTTAATAATCTAAAAATCCAATTTACAAGATTGCCACTAAGCTTAAAATTACAGCTTTACCGCTAAAAGGATTCAGATTTTACATGTACCACCATTACTCGAGAAGCCGAGAATTCTAAAGAAAGATTGAATCTCAAGTAAGAATGAATCTCAAGTCCATAATTGGATAAATGTGTAATTTTGTAGATTCGGCCAAACCCATACAGCCAAACCAAGATCTCTACCTCAATGTATAAGTAGGGTTGTTCATCGGTTAAAATCTAACTTATTTGGATCATATTGCATCTAATTCAATTATCCAATATAAATGCAAAATTAATCTAATCCACTTCAATCTAATTAGTAATTGGATTATATCCGCTTTTTGTAATCAGTTGTGTACAAATGTTTTTAGAATTTTTTTCCAATATATTCAAACTAAAAACTATAAAAGACTTGTATTACATAATAAAACTCTTGGCTTCTAAACTATTGGCTTTTTCCCAATATATTTCTAAAAAGAAACAGCAAATTATTATGAGAAAATTAGATGAATATATTACGTAATTAGTTGAGTTAGAATTATTAAATTTAATCTAGTTAAGGACAATATTAAGAGATACAAAGCCAAAAATACAAATATAATTAAAATATATCTAATCTAATTAAGACTCAGGATATTCAATTTTCGAGAATTGGATTGGTTTCCACTGAATTGGATTGATCAGTTGATCGCTTTGGTTTGGATCGGTAACACTCTAACCACAAGCATATTACAACCCTCAGAAACTGGCCGTTTTACATCAAACAAAGAGTACATAGTGGATGAATATAGTTAGCATATTATGCTCCCCAATCCCATTATGATAAGCATGTATTTGTAATATTATATAATAGAGTTAACTGTTCTTTTCAAAAAAAAAAAAAATAGAGTTAATTGCAAAACAATACCTTAAAGTTTGACCTTCTCTCAATTTAAAGCTCATGTTTTAGTTTCTGTAAAAATTCGTCCTCATATTTTGAAATTCAAAAAATTTATCCTGTGTAAAATCCCAAATTTTGTAAGGGTAATTGAGTAATTTTGCTTCAAGAGTAATTTGATAATTTTGTATTTTTGAATTAATTAAATACAAATCAAAAATAAATTTGGTGTTGAATCTAGACAAGATAAAGTCTAGGTACTTTTGGGGTATATGTAAAAAAGTAATTTCAAATTGGGGGCAAAAGTGTGATTAAAGAGGGACTAAAATAAAAGAATTTTTTAAAATCCCAAATCAGATTATGCCACGTGTCCCACTGCTACAGTTTTTGAAAAATTGTATAAAAACCCCCAATTTTTCCTTTCTTCTCCAAGAAACCCCCCAAAAAATACCCCTCTCGGACACTGTTCCGCCGAGCCTCTACCGCCCGCCGTCGTGCCAGACGCGCCGATCCGCCGTGACCAGAAGACGCCGATGAACTAGCGCCAGGTGCTGCTGCCGTGAACTGCCACCCACCGCCAGAGAAATCTCAGCCGGAAGATCGCGCCACCGTGACGGTTTTTCGCCCGCCGTGCCGCCGTCCGACGTCCGATCACCGCACGACTGCCACCGTTGGATTCGTCTCGGCTCCAGCTTTGTTTTCCGACCATCCTCAGCCTCTAACTCGGCTCCGGTGAGAAATTGTATACTGTAGCAATATTTTAATATTTAAATTTTGTGGTATTTTCGTAATTATTTCAGAATTGAGTTATTTTTTCCGAGAAAATTTTACCACGTGATAGAGGAGTTTGAAACATGAAATTTCATGATTTTTAAGTGTTAAAACGATAACCGGAAGGTAGTTAATTATCAGGATGAAATTGTGGTATTTTTCTAAATACGTTCATAAAGTGGTATTTTTATAATTTTTGGATTTTTGAGCCCATTTTTTGTTAGGGACCTCGAAATTGAATTCTGACTTCGAATTTGGACTCAGTGACATTGGGGCATAAAGTTTGATATAAAATACCACTATTTTCCGAAGTGGCACGAAAATCGAGAAATATCTCGTGATTTACACCGTTTTGCGTGCCACGGGCCGGTCCGGTACCGGGGCCCATTTTTGACAAACTTTATGTCTAAACCAACGTTTTTAGGTGTTCTGAATTCAGAACTAATCTCAGTTTCTCAATCCAAGGCTCCATTTGAAAAGTCAACTTTTTAAGTAAACGTGACGAGATTCGAAAACAACTGTCCGAACAACCCAGTAATCAATTGAGGATATTTCCAGCGTCGTTAGCTCAACATAATCACTAATTCGAGATAGGGGATTCAATTTCCTTGTTTTATGTTATTTTCATTAAAATTTGAATTTATTCTGAAAAATGAAATTTCGTGATTTTATTAAATTGAACTATTTGAATAATTATTTTCATGAACTATGAATTTGTGAAATATTGTAGACTGCTCTAGATATTTTTAAATATGATTTTATACGATTTTTCATACTTGGATTTTTGTAAAACTATGGAAACTGTACTTTTGGTTTTTAAAGTACAAAATGGGTTTTAATTAAAAATCAGAGCATGTCTAGAATGTTATACTATTGCATGGTTGTTTGAGACTCTATATATATCGCACATTTCATATGATCATGCATGAGAGTCGCCTTAGACATCACGGTGTTATAGTAGGCAGACTAATATACTCGCATTCGGTGAGAGCCCATAAACCCGCGCAGGGTTTGTTTTCTGACTATCTCCATTCGGTAGGCATAAGCATTCGGTGCCCCTCCGATTCGGTAGGAGTTGACACATGGATGTCCCTCCGATTTTCTGAGATAGACATCAGGCAGAGAGCACTCAATACAAGTAGTATAAGTGGCTCTATTTGTGATGAGAACTCATGTGATGTGTTTGATTTATGGATTGTGCACTATAATTATTTTATTATGGTTTTCTATCGGTTTTAACCTAGATATATACTTGGTTTTGGTTTTTAGCATGATTTTCTATAAATGATTTAAATCCTCAATATTTATAGAAATGCTTTCCGTTACCACTAACCATGCAGATGTTTTGAGATTTATAAAGGGTTTTCCCAAAAGGTAAATTGGGTAATCCACTGGGCAATTTATGCTCATCCCTCCTTTATTTTCTCCACAAGTGGTGTCTAGTGTGACATTGACGGTCAGCAAGCGGATTAAGAAGTTACTTTTTTTTTTTGTAATTTAAAACTTGGTATGCTAGGAGTGTGAATGCAAGACCCGTGTTTTAAGTCTTGTTAAATAAGGCATATTACTAGCATTTTTTTTTTAGTGTATTATTTTGAAAATGTCTGTAATTATATATGCCATTCTAGTGTGATATTGAGGTGTGAATGATGTTATTTAGTGATATAACTGAGAATTTAATTTTCCTTAAAATTTTTCAGTCTGTATTTATTGGTGACTATAAACTGTGGAATAGGTCTACTAGAAAAAAAAAAAAAAAAATTTCCTTCTGCCACTACCCCGAGATTTGGGTCATGACATCCTATCTATATTTTTAATAATTTATGTTACCGTAAATGATTTTTTTGTAACTATTTTAACTGTTTGGAACAAAAATAACATTTATATTTTGAAATTCAAAAAAATTGTACCGTACGTTCGTATTTTTAATAATCTATGTTACCGTAAATGATTTTTTTGTAACTATAACTCTTTGGAAACAAAAATAGCATTTTCAAAGTCTAAATTCGCAATTTTTTGGAAAATAGATTTGCAAAAATATGGATGCAGAGTACAAATTTCAAAATATAAGGGTTTAGGTAGAAACTAGACTAGAGTTTAAGTTACAAAACTGTCAAACTTCAAAGTTTTTTTTTTTCTTTTTTTGGCAGTTAACCCTACATAATATCCAGCATGTATTCTGAACTTTGGAAGTACACCTTTTTTTTTTTTTTGGTGTCGTAATCAAGAAAATCCACTACTAATTAACTCCAAATATCGCATCGACAGGATTACAGCAAGTTAACTTATAACTTTTGAAACTGTACGTGTGGTGTCTAAAGGATTGTTTGTACACCTTCAAAAGTTGGTTAGAATAAGTACTAATTCTCAAAAAGGATATATTTTTGGCCGAATTTTTTTTTTCAAGGAGTTTTAGTTGTTTTAAAAAAAAATTATGTTTTGACTTTATCACTTTTAAAATTATATCGACAAAGAGGGGATTTGGAAACAACATCCAAATTCAAATGTTTCTATTATAATTTTCAAAATGCAAGACATGTTTAGCGCTGAAAAAGGGAAAAAATGATTTACCCTTCTTCTCGATTTTTTTTTTTTAATATTTTAATTTGCTAAGAAGAGAGATCAGGAAAGTGATTCAAATAAACTTTTGTCCGGAAAGATATATTCGGAGTTTTAACTAATTATCTTATTAGAATAATTTTTCCTTTCTTTTTTTTTTTTTTAATGGAATGAATAATCTTCCTTAATTCGTATTTAATAATTACACTTAATTAGATTTGCGATGAAAACAGTACCACACTCAGAAACTACAACAGCATCAGCAATATCCAAATTGATGTCGCTTGTTATAAGCAATGATGATCTACTAGTCGAGATATTGATCCGACTCCCTGATTACCGATGTGTAGTCCAATGTGGCCTTGTTTGCAAGCGTTGGTTCTCTCTCATCTTTCGCTGTCGATTATATTTCAGCAACACATTCAATCACCATCACCGCCAAAAGCGACAACTTTCTGGGTCGAACCCACTGCCTTATACTATTTTCTTAACAAACCCACTGCCTTATAGTTCCGTGTTCTTGCCATTATATGATACGACAACAGCTAACTTGTTATCCAAGAAATCAAAGATTCTGCATGGAGAAAAACGAGTACAATAGAGTGACGATAATAGAAGTTATTTAGAATTTTTGGGTTTGCGGGATCCGATGATAATATCGTCATGCGACGACTTATTACTAGTTCTCGTAGGGCGAGAGAGTCGCCACATTATTTGCAATCCGCTAACCAAACAATGGTTTGCTCTCCCTCGAGGGATTGAATCATAAATAAATATAGTAATTTTGTGTTAAAATAATATTTGATTATAGAAAAATCTCAAATTAAAAAATATGATATTTTTCTAATTAGAGACAAAAATTATATATCTACAAAACTGAATAATATAGAATTGAAGTCTGTTTATTATTCAATGTGGGCTTTGAGCTGAACTTAGAAAACTATCATTTTCTAAATATGTATGCGAAAATGATATTTTTACAAATAATCAGTAAAATTAATATTTTTTAAATATTTTCAAAAGTGACATTTTTCTAAATAATTATATGATAATGATTTTTCTGAACTATTTCAAAAAGGTGATATTTATTCAAAAAAACAACAAAGATGATATTTTTCTAAATACTTTGTAAAAAGGAGCTTTTTTCAAATTAATTCCGGAAAGAGACAGTTTTGTAATTCTTGAATTTAGAGCCTGTTTATCACTCAGGATCACAAAATTGATTTTTGATTTCAAATTTGGATTTAATTAGGATGAGAAACGGATTTTGATATATAATATCGCTATATTTCGAAATGGCATAAATTTCGAGGTTCGTGAATAGTCTCATTTTACGTGCTATAGGTTCGGGTTCGGTTCGAGCGTGAATCGATCAAACTACATATCTAACCTAGTATTTTTGGGTACCTTGAATTCATTGGTGAAATCTGTTTTATGATCTGAAGCTCCGATTGAAAAACGAGTTTTCAAACCTATCGATCAAAGGTTTGAAAACGACGCCCGATTTTCTAAACAACACCCAAATAATGCTAAACTTTCTTCATAGCTCTGTAGTACTATTTGGATACTCAATTGAGATAAGAGTTCAATTATCTAGTTTTATACATGATTTAATTTAAAATTTACCTTATGACTATTTTGTGAAAAAATATTAATTAAATAATATTTTAATGAACTGTTGGAAAATCTTAGATTATTCTGAAATTAGATTGTGTGACTTCCATACATATTTATAAAATTGTGATCTTCGGTGATTTAGTGGATTTCCTACCCAAGATACAGTAAATTCCAGAATAATGTCAAGCGGAGTTTTAAAGTATTGTTTAGTTACATTCTGCATGGTTATTATATATATCTTATTACATGTTGTACATACCATAGGATCACACATGAGACACATCTTAGGCATCGTGGTATTGTAATAGGTGAACTAGTATATCCACCTTCGGTGAGAGCCCGTAAACCAGTAAGGAATTTTTTCTGATTATTCTAATTCGGTTAGTATAAGCATTCGGTTGCCCCTTCGGTTTGGTAAGCTAGACACATAGGTGTCCCTACAGCTTTCTGGGATAGTTATCAGACAAAGAGTACTTAGTACATGTAGTACGAATTATTCTAGTTTATGATGAGAGAGTGTGAGCTCATGAAATGGGTTGATTTATGATATGTACAAATATATATTTTTGTTTTTGGTTTAAATATGTGACTACTGTGGATATTAATTATTTTATACTTAATCTATAAATGGATTTTGGAAAAGGTATTAACCATGCAAGTTTGATAAAATTACAACAAAAAAAATAATTGAATTTCTACAGAGTATGCACATGCTAATCTCTATACGTCCTCCTCTTTTCAGGTGTTGATTTATTTTGTGGTAATTATTCTGGTGGCCTGGCAAGCATGTTTAGCATATGCTTGCAGTTCCAATCCTCTTCATTGGTTGGTTTGTACTCTGTATCAATTCATAATTTCTAAATCAAAATTTATTTAGTCAATAGTAGCATATTTACTGAGCGGATGTATGAGAATGATTTTTATTATTAAATCAAGTACTTAGAAAATAAAGTGATTTTAGGTAAACTATTTGAACATTGGATCTAGTTTTAAATTAAACTGTTTTATTAAACTTCATGAAATAACAAAAGTTTTTAAAGTAGTTAATTAGGAATTTCGCTAAACTTAAAATGAAGAATTTCTTAGAAATTTTAAAATTGGTAGATAACTTGATTGTCAAATTTATCCAATCTTGTAATTTACTTACTTTTGAGTACTAAAGTTTAAATTTCAAGTACTTAAATTTTTCTGAAATTTTAGAAACTATTATTTATCGCTATTTTCACTTAAGTCTTAGATTTTCGGTCGTGACAGGAAAGACACGTCATTGTAGTTAGACAGGAAATTTAGCCTTGAATCCGTTCAAGGATGAGGCGGAATTAGAGGGGCTGTGCCGGTTGATTAGGTTGCCTGATGAGATCCCTTCTCCCGAGGTTGACATGTTTTTATATGCACGTCTTGGAGTGGTTCAAGGGCGACTGCGGCTGTCGGATTTTGTACCCAACTCTCGTCGCTGGTCTTTGAAATCTTGGGAACTGAATGATCTGAGCCATTACGATAATGATCATGATCATGTTGGTGATGATGATGATGATAATTGGCTTTTGGTGCACGATGTTGAAGTTAAGAAAGCCGACAAATTAATTGTTGGGTTTTTTCTTGGTCTTCATCCAGAAGACGGTGATGTGATTTTCTTCATATGCAATCTTCCTCGGGGAAGTAGGGAGTCTGATGGTGATGACACTGGCGAAAGTGGTTTAAACAGATACCACGTCAAGAGAGACAGCTTCGAAAAGATTTGTGATGTTCCATATCGTGATTTCATGATGTTTAAGTATTGTAGTTCTGTCTTTACTATTGTGCATCCTTGGCTGCCAACAAAAATACCTGAGCTTCCATGTGTTTAGAGCCGAGAGCAATCCCATTTTATTATTAATCGATCTCTTAATGAATATTTATAGGGTTGAATCTTGTTTTTTCCAACTTTCTTATTTTGAGTTATTATCTAATGTTAATTGTTTTGCATTAGTGATCTCCTTTGTATTCTTTTGCTTAGCATGATAATTCTTTTTTCTTTCCTCAATGTAATTTGCTTGTTCTTTGGAAGTTTCTTACTTAGTTGTGCTTCTCATTTATTTATATTTTGGTTTAATTGCCGTATAATTTGTCACATTTTTGTTTATCAAGATTCTACCAAAGGTATGATCTTAGCCCAAAACCACAACAATTTTAGCAGAATTAGAAGCTAGCCCCTTCTATTACTGATGTCATGTCTCACTAGTGACAACCTAAAACAATTATGCCCCACCGTTACAAACTAATGTGCGTTCATTTTTTGTTTATAGTATAACTGTTTCTAATTTTCATCCAGATCGATCAATGCTATACCTTGTTCACATTATTGTTCACAGAAAACATCAATTGTAATTCCTCGTTAGTTTTTCTTCACAAGGCAACACAAACTCTTCACAAAACAGACTAGCAATAAATCCAACCTATAATAATTTAAGCACAAATAATCTAAGCTTTGATTACATCAGAAGATTAAGGACATATAACTCCAGCTTATATTTATTTGCATCTTGACCTACTAGTACTTAGTGGCTTGGGTGGCTTTCATGTTTTTAGTATGAGTATGCATTTATATGTGCTGCAGAAAAAGTTGTATCTGATCCTAGGGTCTACGAAAGAGAAAAAGGGATTTGGTTTCATCACGTATGTACACCACCATTTAAAAGTTCTTATTGGATGCATGCTGTGTTTCTTCTTTTTATTTACGGATCTGGTTATAAATCCGCAGAGCCAAACACCTCTACCTGAACCACAACCATGACAGCCTTCAGACAGACTTACTAATGGGGTGAATGATGAACTGTATGTCATAATATCATGCTCCTATTATGTTATTATACATGGCATGAATATTGGAAATATAAATTATGTACTCATCAGAATTTCGTAACATTTGCACTTTCTTTTTCAATTAAGGAATTCACGACTCACCACAAAAATCGCGTCAAATGGAAGCTTTTACCGATTTCTGGAAGTGTATGTGGTGTCTAAAGGATATTTATTTGTACTGTTTCTAAAGTTGGTAGGATTTATAAAGAGTACAAGTAAACGGTAAAAATGTGTCAGTTTTTTTAACGTTTGATTCATGAAGCCATCTAATTTTACAATATTGTTTAGATATGTTAAAAGATACAAATCATGGTAATATCATTCATTTATGATTTCCTTGCAGTTGCAATACCATCTGGTAACAAACGAATAACTAGTATAGAAGGAAACTTTCATGGATTATATGTTTTTTTAAGCCTTCCTAGTGTAAAGTTTATGTAAAAAATTCTCTTCTTAATACAAAAATATATAGGACTTTTATTAATTATAAAAAGAATAATATCACTTTTATACCTTCTATCTTGATATTTTGTTCAAATTGTACATTATATTTGGTTATTATCAACATTGATTTTTAAATTTGAAATCTGTTACAAATTTATAACTTAATAGAAATTTGATGAGATTATCAGTACTAATTTGTTTTAAAGAATGTTATTGATCAATGTATATCTGTGAGAGTCAAAAGAAACTACACATTCAAATTTTATATGTTATTAATATTGTACTCATATATAAAGAGTCTAATATGATATCAGAGACAAATAATTATCAATTAACTATATAGATATAAAGAATCTCATAGAAGTCTCGTATGTTCTAGATATACAAGTTCTTCGTAATTGTACTAAAGGTGCATTTTGGTTTGTCTCAAAAAAATCAATATTGATCAAGTTCCTTGAAAGGATCCCATATGGGATCTTAGTATCCTCAAAAAGTATTAGCTCTAAAATGTGATAGATTATAGAAGGTTGAAGGTCCATTAAATGATATTGAGAGAAATCATATGAGATTAGTCTCTATACATCTATTATTAGTATCCTGATGTACATATACTCAAGTACGCAAATACCATCATGTTGTATTTGTTATAGGCATATCAATTAGATACTTGAGTGATCCTTTTGTTTTGAGTACCCAGGATCTTATCTTATGATTGATTTATCAGCGAACTAATACTCGAGACATAGTTGGATCTTGTGACGTTGAAGTTGTAAGCTCTATGATGATAAAAGTCTATATCTATGTATATTATGGTGATGGTATGAGGAGCTGTTATATGATTTTGTATCAATTAGATACTTATAGTTGAGCTGTTTTGGAATTTAGTGTCAGTTGAATATTCACAGCTACCTCGTCTATCAAGACAGAGTTTTGTGATATATTATAAGGCTGATTATTGTGAAATATGATTGGAATTTTGTTTCAGTATTCAGAGAAGTTGACTATATTTTAAGGTTGGAACTTTATGATTATAATTTCACAACTTTATCTTTATTTTGAAACTTGAGGAGCGCTATTAGCTCTAATTATATTGATATATAGTTCCTATTTATTAGTAAGAAAGTTGCAACATCCTTAATATTCCTATTGAGAACACGCTTTTAGACAACATGTTACCTAATTCACTAGTAAAAAGCTGACCTTATGTGTGTTTTGAGAATGTGCATCCTACGTGGGATTGTTAGATTCTTTAGTTGTATTAAGCTAGTGAAAGTTTATTGCTATATTAACATGTTCTTGATTGATATGGATTGATTATGTTTTATATGATATATGCATGATATGGATCCTAGTCATACTATTTATGATATATATACACATGTTTATTTGATAAGTGATATTTTGATTAGAGACAGCTGGTTGTAATCTCAATGCATGTATTATTGGTGGATTAATATGTGAGAGTTATCACCAGGTTTTGTGAATTTCTAGCACCTGATTGTGTGTAATACTTATATCATATCGATTCAATATTATACATGATTATTTAGGCTATTTATATTTGTAAGAGATTCTTGTATATGGATATATTATGGTTAAGTGAGTATTTATTGTATAGTTATACAATCCCAGTGAGAGAATATTGGAATATTTTATATAGACTAGCATAATCATTACAACTAATTATAATGTAACCACTAAATGTGTTATGAACAACTAATTATAATTTAACCACTAAATGTGTTATGAACAACCATATAATTATGTACTAAATGTGTTATGAACAACCATATAATTATGTATTAACTATACATGATATTACTAATTAGGTCATAGAATGAACATTTATATACTATCGGCATAAGGTCTCACAATCATAATATCTTATTGGCCCATTAGACCTCTTTTACCACTATTGTGAAAATCTACAAAGGCCCAACTTTATAAGCTGTGGAGATATATATACATAGACACATTTGGTGTGTGAGCGAGGTGTGTGGCACAGTGGTTAAACTAGTAAAAGAGGGAGTAAAGAGAGAGTAATGTTCTCTCATGCCTTATGGAGCTATTTTGTTGATGGCAAATACAAGTTCAAATGAAAAACTTGAGAGGTAACTCATTAATCCTTCTTTAATTTGACAGACCTCGAATTTTAATGGATATTGTTTATATTTTGATTATTGTGTTGGATGAGCTATATGTATATTATGGTTATTGAATGATTTAATAATATTAACACATATTTCCAACTGACGACGAAGTAAAATAGGTGAGACAATTAACCGGTGACGAGTAGAAAAGATTGTTTGAATAGAAATTTAAAAAAAAAAATCAAAATATAGTTAGCAACAATAGAGAAAAGACAAGTGCATAAAGCAAGCTCATCACACCAAATAAACTAAATGAAAAAAATTAAAATAATAATAACAACAGAGAGAGAAAGGAAAATAATCTCATGCCATTATTTATTATCTTGATAGACCATATAACATAGAGGCTAATCCACCACAAACTTACTAATCCTAGAAATGGTTTCCACATTAACTAGCAGGATAGATGACTTCTTGCTTAGGATCTTCAAAATTTGACAAGGCATCCAGCACCTTGATCAAGAATCTGAGCAAACTAAATTGATTCCCCCTGAGACCTTTACCTAAAGTGTAAGAGACTGCTACTTTAGTTCATAAGCTACATATCAAACTAAATTTACCATCTTATAGATCCAAAGTTGAGAGCGAAAGGACTAAGTTTCAACTCACATATCAAAAAATAAGAACAACCCAAATCCCAGACCTAACTTACCCCATATTGTATAATATTAAATTCAAAAAGCATGAAATTAATTCAAGAAAACATTTGATATTGAAAATATTAGTATTAATATTTGTAGTATAACTCAACCTATTAGTCCAAAGCATCAAAAATTGGACAAAAATTGCTCTGAGCTAAAGAAGCTTACTGCTGTTCTTTGTCGATTTAAGTCTCCACTAGTAGCAATCAAAAAGCACAAATTATGTTTCGTTTTCGCTTAAAAAGGATCACACTACATTCAAATTCTAAATGATTTTTTCTCCAAAACTATTAAAGATGCTCGAAAAATAAGTTTGAATTGAACCATTAAAGTTTGGAGTAGAATATAGGCTATCAAAGCATCAATAGTACAAGAATAGTTTCGAATCCCAAAATTTTTTTTCTCCAAAATCATACAAGATGATGGAAAACACAAGTTTGAATTGAACTCCTAAAGTTAAAGCAAATTATAGATTATCAAAACACCAATAGTATACAAATAATTTCAGTTTTCAATATCAATTGTAAAAAATGAGGAGAGAACCATTGTCCTAAATATGTCAATATGAGCCGAACTTTCTGGGTAACCACGTTCCGAAGAAAAAATATAGTACCGAACCGGCCGATATTAATGTTGATCTGGACTAGGCCCTTATAGTATATAGCTGGGGGGGCAGATTGGGTCTCAGTAATAGGCCCATCGGTTTGGCTCGACCCACATTTCTGCAAGCCTACATTTAGTCATTTATATTGATTAAATATTTTTATGTATATACTTTTAATGTTATTTATTTACTTATTTTTATTTATTTTCAATTAATTCAAAATTTAAAAGAATATGACTGGGTTTAAGGCCTATTTTTTGGCCGACATAAACACATATTTGATATTTTAAAGCATAAAATAATAACGAAATTTGGCCAACATTTTGATCTATATTTAGCCCGCATAGGCACAACTCACTTAGATCCGATCCACTTAAGCCTGCATAAGGTGTGAGTTAGGCCTATGGTCGGTCCCATCTAACCCACATTTTAGGTAGATTGGACCTAGGCTATGTGCAAAACCTGTATAAGCTTATTAAATGTGGGCTAATCTAACCTACTTTGTATCTCTATATTGTAATTAAACTTCTAAATATTGGAGTAGAATATAAATTATGAATTCTTAATCATTAACCATTGCCAAAAATAAGATTCAATTCTTAACGGTTAACCATTGTCAAAAGTATGAATTTTGCTATATTGTTGAGGGTAATTTTGGAATATTATAATAAAAACCAAAAATGTAAAGCTCAAAGGTTAAGTGTCATTAATCCCAAATATCAAATTCCAATTAAGCTAAAGTTCGTTGCTCTGTGGTAGAAATGATAATGGAAAAATGAAAGAAAATTTGTAGAGAAAAAATGGAAGAATTTTTTGTTTTTGGTGGATGTGGGACTAAAATATTTTTTTTTTATACATACATACATATTTTATTTATTTATTTTATGTTTTTTTAATGGAAGTAGCTAATTATAGAGAGATTATCAATTTAGACCCTTTTATAATACATATGATAAAAAGATAGAAAATTTATTATCTATTTGCAAAAGTACGGTTTTTATTGTCATGTCATTTAATAAATATTTCGAAGTTCTAAAATTATCTTTGACTCAACCTAATCGAAAATTTTCGACTAAGTAAAAAAACTCAAAAGTGACGGAGGCAGTGTCGGAAAGACTGTTGAATACCAGTTGAGCACCAGTCGAAAATTTTCAACCAATGGCTTCGACTCCAATTGAATTATTTGACTATGATCGAATGATGGTTTAACTCCAGTTGAAAATTTTTGATTAGGGTTGAAATTTTCCAGCCATCTATTGAAAAACGATCGGAACAACCAAGAAAGGCGGTTGAACAAGTTTGAAGAGCAGAGGCACCGTCGCCAAGGTCGAGATCGACAGTGGTAGCTGAAATAGTTTGAAGTTTTTTAAAGAATTAGTGTATTCAAATAATTTTACATGTGTAACATAACAAATGAGTGAGTTTTCTTTTTTATGGCAAGGTTTTATTGGCCCCAGGTGTAAATTCCCCATAATTATATTTAAAGCCTAATAATAGCAAGCAAACGAGCGTGTTTTGATGGTAGTATATGTTGGTTCAATTCAAACCGAACCTCTTCGAAACTGCAATCAAACCACTATGTCGCAATTTGATCTAGTTCAACTGAATTGGTCGATTCAGCTTCAATTATTTAAGTTTTTATAATTTTACGATTTGGTTCGGTTATTTTGTACAATTTTTCGTGTATTTTGAATAACATTTAGATTTAAAATTCTTGCAAAATCGTCATTTGGCATATAAAATTAGGCAAAAAATACCATGTGAACTTATTCAACAAAAACACTCCCATATTGGTATAGTTTCATGGTTATGTGTTTCAATTATATAGAAAAATCCCTTTACCGTACTTGCGAAACTCAAGTTCGGGAGGAAATTTTGTAAGAAAAAAACTCGAGATATTGCTCGGTAGGTCCCAAGAGATATGGAGCCTAATAACTAATAACAATGAGTTTGACTAATTCTTATAACCCCTCACGGGAATAATTTAATAAATATTGACCCCCGTTAATAAAAACTTCTCCTATTTCCTCTTTTTAATTTTGATGATTATATATTGCATAAGGGTACTGCTGAAATTTTCTTAATTCGCCTTTAGTAGAAGAAACTATTTCCAAAAGTTCATCCTAAAAAGAAAAGCTATAACAAGATGTGAAGGGATTTAAATTACTCATAAAGAACTAGTTTATCCCCATCACACTATTGCTTTCAACATAGCTTGAGCTAATAGGTGAGGAGTTAGTTTAAGTATTTTAATATTTTTATAATGATAACAAAGTAATAATAATAATAATAATAATAATAACTAGAGTCCAGGACAATTATAAACACCGTCTCGGCATGAGAAGGGTCATAATTTTCCTCCATGGCAATGGTACATTTTTGCATGGTGTACGTGGGTCATGCCTTATAAATTAAATGTTTTTTTTTTCGTAAAAAGCGTGAAAGCTCCAAGGGCATCATTGTATGATTGTACTTCATGAACCATCATATACATTTATATTGATAGGAATGCGATTTCACATTTGGGGGACAAGGCCCCTTCCTTTATCAAACTACCCCCACAGATTAAAGCACTCTCCTTATCTATTTTGTTTTTTCCCCATTTATGTGTGTCCTCTTCAAGTTCATTTTAACTTTACTCACTTTTTTTTTTGGTGTGATTTCTTACACTATTTAAGCCCCACATTAGCACTCTTCTAACACTAGGTATTTTCCATATACTTTATAAAAATTTGGATTCATGTGAATGGAAGTGTCAAAATAGACATGTTAGATTGGATCAGACTGACCCATAAAAAATAAAATAAGACTTCAGTTAGGCCCATTCGCCCGTCAGGTTTTTTAACGGGCCAAGACTAAGCCAGGCCCAAAATGAGCCAAGCTGGGCCGGCCCATTCTCGAACTTTTTTTCTTTTTTTTTTTGTTATTATTTTATTTTTTTTTTACAAATTTTTTTTAAACATGTTAAGTTTAAACTAAATATGTTTTTTAAAACATGTTAAATTTAAAATTTCTAACTGAATTTTTATTTAAAAAACTTGATGACATAAACTAAATATGTTATTTTTTTCTATTGTTAGAAAATTAATAATAATTAAATATGATATATCATATAAGTTAAAATTGAATAGTTGATTAAAAAAAGTTTAAAAACAAAACTATTAAGAAAATTATTTACAATTATAATAATAATGTTAAAAAATAAAGAATAAATAAATTTGAAATATTGAAATTCAATTTTATTGATGATTATTTATTATAATTCAAATTATTACTTGAAGAAACTAATATATCATTAATTATGAGTTTATGACTCATCACCATCATTCATGTAGAAGTTATTGAATTTTTCGGCCAATTCTTTATTATAAATGCGAATAGTGTCTTGATTTCGCTTTGCCACTTTTTTCCGTACTTTAATATATACTAGCACATCAACCATTTCAATAACCAATGAAGTCCTCCGCTCATCTACTATCATCTTAGTCGTGCTAAAAACATAGTCTAAAGAAATCATAGATGCTAGAATTGTTAAAATGTTACCGACTAATTATGAAAGTACCGAGAATCTTAGTTGACGTTTTTGTCGCCAGTCCAAAACTTTGAAGTTTTCATCATTCGAGTGGATGTTAGAGTCTAGCTCAATATACTGGTTAAGCTCAAAAGATTGTTGTGGATTCATTGGTGATAGTGGTTGACTTGAACTTGATGATGAGTCACGATCACACCCTTGAGAATGAGAACCTATCATACTCCAAAAAGACTTATTCTTCGATTGTTCTTTAGTTTATTGTGGAGTGTGTTATTTTTTATTATTGTCACTATACACTTCAAAAAACTTATCACGAGCATTTATATATTCAGAATTATAATTTATCTAAAAACACGTAGAAATATAGCTAATTAAATTAGAAAGACTATATAATTTACCCCTAAGATCTAAAACAAGAGCAAATAAATATAATTGGAAACAATATTTCAAAAATTCTTCTTGCATATGTATTATAATTAGTTCAAATATAGAGTCACATCTTTTCTTACACAAAATTTCAGCAATAAAAAAGATATGACGTAAATTAGAAAAGTATGATAATAAATACTTCATAAAAAATGCCTAAAAAGTGTGCAAATTTTTTATAAATAAACCAATCTTTATCTTTCAATAATAATGAATCTATTTTTGAATTATAAAACATAATAATTAGAATTTTATATGGTAATGTATTTTTCAACATTAAATAAGTGGAATTCCACCTTAGAGGCATGTCAAGTTGAATAGTTTTAATCTTTGAGCTATGCAATATCTTTTAAATTTAGCAATGCGTAGATTAGAAGCATGAATATAAGCAATAGCAGATCGAATATTTTCAATATATACACTTATAACATTCATACCTGATTTGATGATAAGGTTGATGATATGACATGCATAATGTTGATACAGTAAGAATCCTTCGATATATGAACTTACTAAATTGCTAAGTAATTTTATAGCATTTGTGTTTGCGATAGCATTATCTGAAGTGATAGAGATAATGCGATTTGTTATGCCATACTCTTCAACAATATTTAAAATTCTATCTCTAATAATTTCAGCAGTATGTTTATTATCAACAACTCGAAAACTAATTATTCTTTTTTGCATTATCTATCTTGAATCTAAATAATGTGTAACTATACTTAATAATCTTGTTTGGAATTAGCATCCCAAATATCATATGTCAATGCAATACAAAAGTTTAATGAAGTTAATTTAGATATTAATACTTTACGCATATTTTCATAAACTTTAATCAAATCACTCCTAGTAGTATTTCTAGAAACTCTTTTAAAATTTAGATAATATAATCTTCATAGCTATTACAATCATCAAATCCTAATGATAAATTTTTATAACAATTAAACGTCTTAGAAACTTCTTAGCTACTAAATGATCATAATTTTAAGAACTTACTGAACTATCATTGTTGAATTAAAGTATTGATTGAGTGGGCTTTTTGTCTCTTTTGTGTTTTTTGACACATGCATCACTATGTCTATTTAAATGAGTGATTTTGCTAGATGGTCTAGCAGTTTATAATTTCTTACAGTATTTATATCACAGGTCTCATCTTTAAATTCAGGATTGAAATGGTCTCATACATTAGAAGTTGTCCTTTCATGTTTAGAGGTCGTGCTTGCACTCAACGAACAACTATCTTAAAATTGTGAACAACTTCTACTGACATTTGGATAAATTTGCATTTCGAGGACTTAGTCACCCTATTCAGCTATATGAATTTGGTCGTCGTCCATTTCTAAATCAATAGGGATATTTTTTTACGTATCCTATATTAAAAATATGGATATTAAAATTATACACAACTACAAATAAATCAAAATTAAAAATATAATATGCGAATAAACTTTCTAATAACTTAATTTTAAACTACTACAAATTACAAATTAATTGAAATTACAAATATAATATTCTAGTAAACTTTCTACTAATTTTATTGTAAATTACTACAAATTACAAATAAATTAGAATTAAAAATATAATATTCTAATAAACTTTCTAGTTTCTATTAACTTAATTGTAAATAACTATAAATTACAAATTAATTGAAATTAAAAATATTATAATAAACTTTCTACTAACTTAATTGTAAAGTACTATAAATTACAAATTAATTAGAATTAAAAATATAATATTCTAATAAACTTTCTAATTTCTACTAACTTAAATGTAAACAACTATAAATTACAAATTATTTGAAATTAAAAATATTCTAATAAACTTTCTACTAACTTAATTGTGAACTACTACAAATTGCAAATAAATTGAAATTAAAAATATAATATTCTTAAAAACTTTCTACAAATCACAAACTAATGAACTACTATCTTAATTGTAAATAATTATAATTTAATTGAAATTAAAAACAAAGTATTATAGAACTACTAAATTATTAACCAGTAACTACAAACTACTAACTATTATACTAGTAATAATAGTAAACAACTAAATATACTACAAATTAAAGAAATTAAAAATATAAGTGTAATACATAAATTAAATTGTACCTTGAATTAAGTTTTGTGAGTTGTGGAGGGTTTGGAGACTATAAAATATAATTACTAATAATTAGTAAATAATAATCAGATAAGAGAGAAAAATATAAAATTAAAAATATTATTAGAAATCTAGAAAGAAAGAATGAGATAATAAGAGAAATTTTGAAAATTGTTAGTATAAAAAAAGTATAGATATTCATAGTGTAAGAAAATATTTTTAAAAAAATTTAAACTTTAAAACAAAAAAAAAATAAAAGAAAAATTAATTAGATAAAAATAAAATAAAAAATAATAGAAAACTTATAACATAAGTTACGGTTGGAAATTAATGGACAAAGTGCCTAGACTCGGTTTTAAAAAAAAAAAATTAAAGGCCTAGACAATTCCGAGCCCAAAGAAAAGAAAAGAAGAAAAAATAAAAGGAATAGCCTAGCTCGGCACGACTTGGCTCGGTGGACCACGAATCCCAAGCCCAACCCCTAAGACTGAACTTAGCCTAAGGCCTAAAACTAGTGGGCTGGTCCGGATCGGACCGCAGACCACTCTATCAGGCTGTAGGCCTATCCATTAGGTCGGCAAATTCCTAAGCCTATACCTAAACTATGCATCATACACTATGTATTTCAAAAAAAAAAAAAAAAGCAAATTTATCTAATACATTTAATGATGTAAATGATGTTTGTAACTAGATATATAAATTCTCAACCAATGAAGTAGAAGGATAGTCGGGTCTTCGTCATGGAATGATAATGTGGTTTTGTTAAATATCTAGTTTAGCCATGAGAACATTACTTTGTCATGGAATGGTAACGTGGCTATGTTAAATAGAGTTCAGCCATGAGAACATTATCACTTCTTTCATTCTTTGCCCCCAAAACTGGAAAAATATAAAATTTGATTTTCTCATGAGCTAAAATTTTACTTTTTTGGCTCTGCTTCTTGCTTACTTAAGAAACAAACTTTAGGAATAGTTATTTTCACAGCTTTTTTATTTTTGATTTAATTATACACATTTTCATATGATAATACGCAAGTATTGTTTTATGATCATAGCAATGTAATAAAAACTATAGTACCTAATTAACATCACTATACAAGCACAAAGCTGCTTAACCCATTATAAGATTCTTGGTGGTCCAATTTTATTTTATTTGTTTAAAAATCTACCTACAAAGCTTAAGAA
Organism: Parasponia andersonii; assembly: GCA_002914805.1. Classification (NCBI taxonomy): domain Eukaryota; kingdom Viridiplantae; phylum Streptophyta; class Magnoliopsida; order Rosales; family Cannabaceae; genus Trema; species Trema andersonii. The sequence goes on along the minus strand of JXTB01000308.1, from coordinate 338,207 downwards.
TTGGTATAAATCACAATCCTTAAAGCATTGACTGAAAATACACCAATTTTCATGGACAACAAATTGATGGAAACTTGTCCTTTTGGGAGAAACGAAGTCATCAGATTATTGATGATGCTGTAATTGTACAACATTAATGATGCAACTATACCCGTTTTGTGTAATGCTAATATATATTTTTTAGTATTTTCTTAATCTCACTACTTAATATTTATATTCTATTATAATTTATTATATAATTAAAATATTAAATTAGACAATAAAATTTATATATCAAATAATAATAAAAAATAATATATTTAATATTTCTCAAAATTTTAAAAGCACACAAGGTACGGTCACAACTTTCTCTGCCGAATTGCCCTAACTCCAAAAAATATATAAATAAAAAAATAAACTAGTAGCACTAAACAAGAGGAGTTTCTTTTTTTTCTCTTTGGTACCAAACTATCAGAATAGATATAATTGCAAGTAGTACTAGATGTTGACACGTCACCCGAGTTGCCTCCCTTTAAAGCCCCTTCTTCTTCGTATCTAACCACAAAAATATGCTTTGGTAGAGAAAGAATGTCCCCACGCGCTGTGTGGTCACGTAGCTTTACAGAGTTCCCACGCATGTACAGTACTACCATATTAAGAAATATGAGAAAGGGAAGAAGAGAAAAAAGTAACGAAAAAACTTAGAAAAGAACGAAGAGAATATACCCAAATACTTGAGCATCAACTTTGTTACATGTTAAACTAGAGTAAAGATAGTTCTTTTTTTTTTTTATTAAGTATCTCTAATCATACATAATTCAAACCAAATCTCAATTTGAATCGGTGATGAAATGTCAAAAAACTTTTTCGGCTGAATGAATTGCTATTATCTCTAAATATATTGAAATAAAGATTGAATAAAATTTATTAATTTAACAAAGTATCTGAATTGGTTTCTTATTTTTTTTCGCTTGGTTAATCTTAGTGCTTGGTTCTTATAGATCTTAACCAAACTTAATGCATGTGATGTAGTAAATGCCAACCCAATTAGACATGTAGTTGGTGCAATTGGGTATGGAGTATCACTTATCAGTATGTCTATTCCATGTGCCTGACATTCTCTAAAGTTTGAACTTTTTTCTAATCTTGGAAAGTACAATTAAATGTAAATAATTGGTCAAAAGCTGTTAACCCAGATAACTTGCCACTATCATTACAGCACTTTTTTATTATAGATGTTTGTAATTGTAAAGAACTAAAGATAAATTTTAAGAGGGAAAAAGAAAAAACATATAGAACAGCTTCCACATGAAAGACCCATCATAGAACGATGGACTACCCCATGTACCCCAGTCCACCTAAAAGGTGAAAAAACCTTTTCTTTTTTCCTTTCTCTTCTTTCTTTCTTTCTTTTTTTTTTTTTTTTTTTTCTAACTCTTGTTTATTTTTATCGAAGGCAATCAATGGCTGGAATCCTTACAGTTTAGGTGCTTTCTTTGGATTCCCATACTTTTCAATAAAGGTCATTTATGCAACCTAAGTTGCAAACATGAAAATGATCTATATATATTTTTTTTGAGCAAGAAAATGATCTATATATATATATATATTTATAAACAATATTCATATGTTTTGAGTCAATAACTATAACAAGCAAATCTATATCAGATCTTAATATTTCAGCTAACTCCAAACGTCCATTAATTCAAAATTGACATGCTAATAGTAGTAATCACAATAAAAACTCTTCCTTTTCACTTCCCCTCCCCCCCAAATAAAAATAATCATACATAGTCTTTATATTTCTCTTTTGCAATAGTATTACATGTTAGTCTTTATATTTCTCTTTAGCAATAGTATTACATGTTATTTGATTTTAAAAAAATACAAAATAAAAATCTTGTAGATGAAATTCTAAATTTTCCGAGCTCATAACCAGAGTTAGGACTAAAAGAATAAACTTTTTTATCAGTAAAACTCAAAGCACTAAATATTTATATAGAGGGATAATATTAAAAAAATTATCATTTTTAGTGTTTTATTAAAAAAAACCACATATTTTTATTTATATCAAATTAAACCTTCAATTTATGCTTTCTTATCGAATAAGACCGGACTCACATATTTAGTCAAAATTAAAAATTTCTTTTGTTAAAAAAAAATAATTTTACCCTTTAAACTCATAAAAAATATATTAAATCTAATAAATATTGAAACCAATTATTCTTATCTTTCTTTCCGTTAAAAAATATATTTTAAGTGAAAATAATAATTATTAAAGTAAAAAGAATTTCATCTATTCAAAAAAAAAAATTAAAAATGACAAAAGTTAAAAAATTTCTTGCTTTGTTCTTTATTTTTCAAGGGTTTAAATAATTCAAATAATTTAAGATTTAAGGGAAAAAAATAGAATGAAATTTTTTAAAAAAATCTCTTTTTTTTTTTCTTTTTTTAATCATTTTAAGTGAAAATAATAATTATTAAAACTTAAATGAGTTTAAATTATTCAAAAAAATTAAATGTTAAAAATAAAAATAATGAAATCATTTTTTTATTTTTAATAATAATTATTTTTTTAAAAGAAAACCAATAATAATTAGTTTCAGTATTTATCATTATTTTTATATGTGTTTTATGAATTTAAGATTAAAATTGACTTTTTAAACAAATTATAGTTCTAATTTTGACTAAATAGGTGGGTCTAGTTTTATTTGATACAAAAATGTAAATTAAATGTACAATTTGATATATACGAAAGGCGCTGATTTTTTTTGATAAAAGACTATAGTTGGTTAGTTTTTTTTTGGTTTTAATATTATCTCGATATATGTATATATAAAGAAAAAAAAAAGTTCAACTGAGCTACACGCGCCAAATATGCGTAGTGACTAGACATAGAAAATAACCACAAAGAAGACTCTCCCTCTTTAAGTAGAGTTCTCTTAGTTACATTCGAAGAAAACAGAGAAGACTTCTTTTTCAGACTCCCAAAAAAAAAAAAAAAAAAAGGAAAAATGGGGCGACTTGCACCCCTTTCAGAGGAACCAATCAACGAAGAAGAAGATAGTTCAAATGGGTCAAAGAAGGGAATGCGTCAAACATGGCGGAGCTGGATCAAAACCCATCTTTCTCTCGTCTTCAACAAAAGGTCCGACCTTAAGATCCTCCTCAGCGTTCTGGGTTGTCCTCTTTTTCCTCTCTCTCTTCACCCAGAACAGCCCCTTAATGAGGTATATTACTTTATTTTCTCTATCCAAACAGAAGAAAGAAAATAAGAGAAAAGAAACTTAGTTAAAACTCTGCTCTGTTTTCTATTTAGTCTTATGCATGAAAGTTGTAACAGAGTATAGTGTATGAATACATACATACATGTATGTTCATGATTGTAGGATCATTTTCTTGTTTTGAAGAACTCATAACATTTTCTTTCTTTCATTTTCCTTTAATTTTAGAAAGTGACCCATATTAGTGAAGTAATATATATTGATAGTGGCTAAAGAGGAACAAAAGTGAGTGGTGTTCTCAGTACTTCTCTTCTCTAAGTTGTATTTACATTGCAATTTAACTCGGTGTTTTTCTTTTCTTTTAATAAGTTTTCACAATCACACCCACTATGTTTTCTTTCAGCAAATAAAAAAATAAGATATAATCATCCACTGTGCTTAAAAAAAATAAATAAATGCGTTTTGATTTTGAATGAGATTCTACTATCACAGACAAAATTACAAAAACCTAATTAAAAATAATAATAATTGTACTGTTTTACATTTGATTGATTAAAAAAATTGATGTAGTAAAAGAGATTTGGAAAAAGCTTGTGGCAAGAGACTTTCTGCTGATCAAGTTATTACATTATATGATCAATATTTATTAAATCATAGGGGAAAATGCCTAGTAAACTTAGGTCGTAGACTAATGTGAGAACCTCCGAAAACAAGGAGAGTAGACTAATCTCACATTATATTTAGGTGACTTTTTAGTAAAGTCTAACAAAAGTCAAATGTGTTATTCGAAAAAACATAAAAGTTAAAATCTGCTAACACATGTCCATTATGTTACTTTGAAGCTAGAATTACTATGTCGAGTCATAAAATGTGTCAAAGTCTCTAATGATAATTCCATCAAACATCTTATGATATGTTGTCAAATAAAAAATAAAACATCTAGTTATCATGTTTATCTTTTCTTTTTCAAATAAAAGTCTTTATGGGTGACATTTCTAAGACCAATAAAGATTTTTAATCCGCGCTTTTATGGGGTAGATGAGAATTTGATTAGCTTTTATTATGGTCATCATGATGTAATTAAAAGGGTAGGGAAAAGCTAGTTCTAATTCATTAATTAATAAGAACCAAGTCTCTACTCTACCCAATTTTTGGGTTTGGTCCTGGCTAAAAAAGGAATACCCTCTTCCTTTTCAGTCATCAAAATGCAATATTTGTTATTAATATCCCTTTTAACAAATTATATTTAAATAGGTGTCCTCCTCGGCACAATACATAATACAACACTTTATTGCCGCCACCGGTTGCCGGAAACTAGAAGGTGCGGTCAAGAACATTTTCGCCACCGGAAAGGTGACAATGGCAATGGGGGATCACGACCTCGGCTCGGCCAGTGTCTCGGCTTCCGGAGCCGCCAGCAGCACGGTTTCACAAAAGGGGTGCTTTGTAATGTGGCAAATGGTTCCCAATATGTGGCTAATTGAGCTAGTGGTAGGAGGTCACAAGGTTATCGCCGGTAGCGATGGTAACGTGGCATGGCGGCATACACCGTGGCTTAGCGCTCACGCCGCCAAAGGCGGTGTTCGGCCTCTCCGGCGAGCTCTTCAGGCAAGTAATTGCTAGCTTATAGGTATCCAAATGCATGGGAAATATAATTCAATTATACATCAACATTTGAACTCTTTGTTTTTTAATAAATCATTAATCAATAATGTCGCTCGATGGAATATTGATCTTACCAAATAAACTTGTATTTTAATTTAGCAAGAGCATGTTACCATTGCTAATACTAAATAAATGTTTTTAAGTTCTTAAAATTTTACCAAATAAGTAGTCTTAGAGAAGAATAATAGTATTGTCCGTACGTGTATCACCAACGAGATAGAACTTCATACATGTAGTACTCTTAATTCGTATGCTTTTTTCACAAATTCATACTGCCTTGTACATTGTTGTCACATGACACCTATATAGTGATACCGGCATATGCAGTCTACAATTACAACCATTTCTTCAAAATAGTATTGCTTGCTCATAGCATGAATAGAAGGCCATGAAAATGTGCACAAATATGGGACAAAAGTTGAAAGTATGGAGGGTTACCCAATGTGTTTGCTTTTTTGTTACTTTATTTTTCTTTCCATATTTTGATCTTTTGTTGTCTTTCCTCGTAGTTTCGTGCCCCTTTATCTAGCGGCTATTTTAGAGCCTCGAAAGATACGGGTAGGATATAATTTTCATGGTTGCTTGAATAAAGAGATGGGTGATGCTTTGAGCTCATTAGAGTGTTAGGTACAAATGCGATATTGTGTGGAGTACCAATTAATTATGAATGATAATCTTTAAGATTTTATCTTCTCAACTTTGACAAAAGTCCTCCGACGTCTTTTTTTTGTTAATAAAAAAAAATTCACAGTTATTATATGGTAATAGTTTTACGCGAACTAAGGGAATTATTTATTGTCTTAATTATGAGTTCCTAATGTGTGTGTGTGAGAGAGAGATCCAAATTGACTACCCCATGTTTACCTCTAAACCAAATTAAATAAGCTAAAAAAACCAATCAAGGTAGAAATAAATTTATTAATGAATGGATCGCAGTTCCCAGCCGAAAAAAAAAAAATTGAATGGATCGCAGATCTTTACCTACTTCCTTGTGTCTACTCATATCTAAATCAAAATTTATTAATTTCCTAACTTTCACAACAATTTTATAATGAGCTGTTTTGACAAGCTCTCCTTATATATCAAACAAAATATCATTAATAATAGCAACTAGTAACTAGGAGCAGGAGCGGCAAACATCCACAACAATGGACTGTCACATTCATATATAGTTGGCTTCAAATGCACTTTTTTCTTACTTTCTCATATATCTTGTCTTATTATTCAACGTTATAATGTAAACACTTCAACATCAGATAAGCTTTCAGTTATACTTTTTATTTTTTATAAGTTAAATTTTCTTTCTTTAAGAGAAATTGAGGGTTTTGATGTTGCTATATCGTGATTTGATTCTGAAGAGCTAGCAGAATGCACAATGGTCCCTCTAAAAGTAGATGACCAGTCGTACCTACCAGCCAAGATACTGGATCTTTTTTATGGTCCCATTTTCTAAATTGAATTCAGTTGTCATTTAGTAACTTAATTTTGATTTTATACCAAGTTTTCAAATGACAGCTCTTTTTTGAGCTATTATCGGAACTTAATTAATTGCTACAACTTTTGTTTGCTTAAGACATTGTGTCATTTTTCATTACTAAATTTTCTTATGGATTATCCCTAATCATGATTTTACCTTATTGAACCATTCAATTTATGTAATATGTTATTTCCTTTCATGTCATTATGTTACCAATGCTCAAAACTGATTTGTGCATGTACTGCAGGGACTGGACCCCTTGGCAGTATCAGCTGTTTTTTCCCAGGCGCAATACATAGGCGAAAAACGAATCTCGGGCGTCGATTGTTTCATGTTGAAATTGTCAGCAGATCAGACGGACCTGGCTGAGCGGAGTGATAACACAGCTGAGATGATCAAGCATGTAATATTTGGTTACTTCAGCCAAAGGAGTGGCCTACTTGTGTTCCTAGAGGATTCTTACTTGACCAGGATCCAATCCCCTGGTACCTACCCTACCTATTGGGAAACCACAATGTCCACGAAAATCGATGATTATCGGACGGTGGAGGGCGTGATGATCGCGCACTCCGGTCAAACAAACGTGATCATCACACGGTTCGGGGATAATCTAAAATCGGGCCCCGCGATCACACGGATGGAAGAGACATGGACCATTGATGACATAGCATTCAACGTCCCTGGTCTCTCAATTGATTGTTTCATTGCTCCTAATGAAGTACAGAAACATTACCCAGATGATAATCTTGATTGGAGAAAGCGACTATAGCCTTGATTAACAACGGTTTACCAGTGATATCCTGATCGAACGGTTCTTATTGGCACTTTATCAATGCTATATAGGCTTTAATCTAAACAGGTTTACCTTAAATGGTAAATTTTCGTGTATATTTGAGATATTCTAATCCTCAATATGTCAGAAGCGATTATAGTAATAGCAACTACCACTTAATCTTTTTGGACTGTGTAAAAAAAAATAGAGAAAAGAACTTTGTTTTTTTTTTTTTTTTTTTAATTATTAGTTTCTACCATTTTCCAAATATAAAAATTGTTGCTCGTTCAAGAAATCTACCAAGTTGTCGGACCATATATTACCAGACGTCCAGACCCTTTCAAGTTCTAGCTAAAGTTAGGAGTCAAATAGCATCCGAAACACAAGTATTTTGGTAAATTGCAAAAAATAAGCATTCTATTTTTATATTTGGCACATTCTATTCCCTTATTTTGCATATAACTCCAATGTTAATTTCACCAATGTGTATATTCTCTTTCTGTTCCGCATCATCTTTCTTGCACCATCAGAAAATTTTTGACAAAATCCAAATCTGTTGACTATGACAAAATAGAATGACAGGTCACATATTATGCCTAAAAACATATAAGAGTCAAGTTTTTATAATGATTTTACCATTTTCAGCACAATAATGTATTTTAAAAAAAATGAAACTAATTTTTATTGAGTTGAGACAATTTTTTTCGTTTCATTCTGACACTTTCATTTTTATTTTTATGATTTTAAAATTGTATTGGATGGGTGATATCTTCTGAATATATATGTACCCTAAACAAATATGCACCATTCTTTTCCTTTTTTAAAACAAAAACAGAAATTAAAATTTTGTAATATTTCTTATACGAAAATTTGTGTTTTAACTTCTCTGACTAACAAATGGTTTTTTTTTTTGATAATAATAATAATAATATCTTACTAACATATGTTTTGTGCCTCAGTTCTTTTTTTTAAAAAATAAAATAAAATTTAACTAATGACTAATACTTATTATAAATTTAAAATAAAATAACACACACCCTCTATTAAGATTTGAACTCCCACCTCTCTTAAGTTTTGGACCAACTGAGCTAATTTAATTAGCTGTTTTGTGCAAAGATATCTCGTATCATTCTTTTATAATACCCATAAAGGCTCCATTCAAAAATAAAAATAAAAATAATACCCATAAAGTTCGATACTCATGGCCCACTTTCAGTAAAGAAAAAAAAAATACCTTCCACAAAAACCTTGTATTTTAGAAAATTACAGTCTGAGTACTAATCCCTACATGACAACTTATATTTATCTTATTTTGACAAGCTTTGATTTATTGTTGATTGATCGAGTTTTTTATGAATTTTTTATAAATGATAAATGTGTATTCTTATTCACTAATTTTGAGAAGTTGCTGTGATGACCATTAAAATTTTCAAAAAAAAAAAAAAAACAATATTCTAAATTAAAATTTTTGGATTACAATTTATTGAAATACGAAAACTTTAATTTTGTGCAACAACAGTGAAAAACCCAAAATTGATTATTTTCTTCTCATAATATTACCAATCAAGCTCCCAAACTCTTAATAACGTTACCTGCATTTGTCTGGCTTTTCTTTTTCTTTTTCTTTTTTTTTTTTAAAAAAAAAACCTCTGTAATAAGAATCATGGTGAATAAATATATACTACGTAAGAGAAATCAAAGTCAAGAGTTCGAGTGTTAAGAAGTTGACCGTGGTCTGATAATCCAAACAAGAACACTCATGATTGTGTTCTTCTGGTTCTGGGCATCAAATAGTCAAAGGCATTAAATTAAGGACCTAAAGTCAAAATGTCAAACTGGGGCTTCGTCCGCCATAGCCGTACCAGTCTTTCCCTGCTCAAAACGTTGCGTTTTCAGCAGAAGGCCCATCTGGGGTCAACGTTGTCCTCCTTCTTCTTCTTCTCTACTTCCGGCGAAGGCCGAGCTGAGAATGAGAATCCGGTCAGACCGGCACCGCCTCCCATCCGAGTCGGAATCACCGAGTCATCGGGGCGAGGAGTGTTCGCGACTCGGAGAATCGGCGCCGGAGAGCTCATACACACAGCCAAACCCCTCGTGTCGCACCCTTCTCTCTCTACCGTCCAATGGGTCTGTTATTTTTGCCTCAGAAAGATTAGAAATGGAGGCGGTGATGAACCTCAAAGTGTTCGTTTTTGCAGTGAGGAGTGTGAACAACAAGCTAAGGTCCGTAAGAGTAATGCCCACAAAGTGTTTGATGTTTTGCTTCTTAGAGTGCTAGATAATATAAATTTTTACAAAAATGTTTTAAGGATGAATTGAATGGTTAATCTTCGTTTTCAATCTGTTATATTCATGCTCTTTGTTCACTACTTTTGTTTTGGAGTCATTTAATCAATGATATGTATGAGTTATTTTATTTTCATTTCCAGTTATTTCTACAAATGACAATTTTTGAAGAATGAAGCTTGCTTTAATTATGGAATCTGTAAATAATAAATGACACTTCTGTTTTGGAATGTGGACCATCGTGTTTCTTCACATCAAGGAACTCATTTTAAACTTTGGTTGAGTTTTCAGTCTTTTCGTGGTGTCGAGACGAAAGCAGATTGGTTAGCTTTTGATGACTATTGCCGGTATTGAAATCCTTCCTCTTCTATGTTATTTTTGTAAAGAACCAGCTCCAGTCTCCTTGTCGTTTTAATTTTTTTTAAACTATAATTTCATTCTAAAGGTCTCTTGGTTTGAAATATCCACTCCTAGTAAAGAGGTTTGCATGTATGGTCATATCAGGAGCCCTAGCTGCTGACCTTCTTGACATACTTCAGCCTGCTAGCCTATCTCCTCTGATGATTTCAAATGTGAGTGCTATAGCTAAATCCCTTGAGGTCCCTGATTTGCTTTTATGTGCATAGTTTACATTTGATCGATGATTTTCAGATGGAAGAAGGTTTTGATTTGCTAAGGAGTGCATTCAAAGCAGCAAATTTTCCTGATGAAAGGATGGCATGTATCCTCCCTGAAGCTGAAGTTTAACTTTACTTAAAATCCTTTTTCTTTTGCTCTTCTTGTTGTTATCCCTTTATCAAAGATTACTTTCCTTTGACATTATAAGTTTTAACCAAGGAATGGTACACTGGAGTTCTGGCACGGATTCGTATTAATGCATTTTGTATTGAGTTCGCCGGAGGACTTTATGGAGATCTTCTCCTGTCAGCTGCGGCCTCTGTGGAAGCTGAAGCTGCTGTTGGAAATGCCGTTTATATGCTGCCTTCATTCTATAATCATGACTGTGGTAAGTCTCCTCGCCTTTTGATCTAACATGTAATAGCTGAATTGTTTATCCTGTTATACTTTGTTGAGCCACAGATTATTTCTTTTCTTTAATTTTCTTTCCCAGCAAAGGGGAAAGAAATTAAGGTTTATTCAAATTATCAAAAACAGGTCTAGTAGATCAGGGTGCAATTTCCGTTGATTATGGAGTAACAACATAAATAATCGATGAGATCAGTTTACACAATTGATGAAATCAAATATTTATATGCTATAAGGAAGCAAAACAGAGCAATGGACTTGGATGCACCCTGGTCTAGCTTACTGCATAACTGGACCTGCATTCTTCCTGAACACCTCTGCCATAAATTTCATGTCTCTTATTTGAATTCTCTGGTATTTTTACTACAGATCCAAATGCCCACATCTTATGGATAGAGAATGTAGACGCAAAATTGACAGCCCTTCGCGACGTGGAGGAAGGTTATGTCTCATGATGTACACTAGTTTATCTATTTTCCTCGTCTCTCTCTCTTTTTTTTTTCTTTTTTTTTCTCAGATGCCTTTTTCCTTCCAATTAGTAAGTTAAAGGATTAGGTTGAAAATTTGTTCTCACGAGCTTTCATCTTTCGTGCCCACATAACTGGTTAATCACTTTTTGAGGATGATAAAACAGTTCTACTATCAGATAAACAAGAGAGAGAATGAACAGCCAACAAAATAAATACAGATAGCTGCATTCTGGAACAAAAGTTTTATGCTGTCTTTCATTTCATGTGAAGACAGATTGTATCTCTAAAAGCAAATTGGTTAATGATGCAATGTTCTGCTAATCATTATAACATCGAAACTGTGGTATAAACTGTGCTAGAAAAAGGAACATATCATCATATATTTTATGCCATAGTAAGATGTCAGCAATATTAGTTGGCCAGTAACCAACTGATCTGTCGATCATTTGACTGGCGTACTGGCGTACCTGGTAAATCTATGTTTCTGGGAGTATCTGCTTATGGCCTAAAACACAGTCAAATAACAATTAATGGGTTTTCTGCAGGCGAAGAGCTCCGGATATGCTACATCGATGCAAGTATGAGTCACGATGCTCGGCAAACTTTCTTGTCCCAAGGGTTTGGTTTTCATTGCACTTGTTTAAGGTGTTTGTCTGGTGATTAAAGAAAGCTCTTCCTGCGTGGACAAAACTGAATGTAGGATTTATCGGCTTTTTTCCCTTTATGCCGAAGCACAACCTGAGACTATGTGCTACTGAAGTTTCCGAGTTCTTTCAGGGTCCTGGCAATGCAAAATTCCCACATATTGGTATATGATCATTTCTTAAATCAGACAAGACTTGAACTTTAATTCTTCTGATAATTGGTCTGGCTTCCAATGAAGAAGGGCAATAAAAGAAGTGAGAGCTTTGTTATTGTTGGAAAACATTGGGAATTTGTTATTCTTTAGAGATAAGTAAGTAAAACAATGGCTTTATTGGCTTGTGACGTTAACAACAGAGATCCCATGAGAGAAAACAGAGGGATGGGATTTAGGTTGAGATCAGATCACCGTCTAAAGCATGAAAATTGTCTTTGCTTTGGTGAGCACTGTTTTAGAAGTCCCCTAGCTTTTGAGCTGCTCGTTAATACCTACTGCATTTCTCATGTCCCTTCGTGTTTAACATGGTAATATGGGATAGTGTTCATATTATTTTTAAAGACGCAGGTAAAAATAATTGAACCAATAATATATCCATTAACTGAATTGGAAAATTTTGAATTAATTGGCATAATAATAATGTAGTGAATGTATAAAAGATTATAACTTTTGCTTTGTAATAGAATTTTATTCTACAAGTTGCGCTTGATTGATAATTATACGCGCTTCTAATATTGTTGTCTAGAAATCAATTTCTCTTACTCCCAATGTCAAAAGAAAAAAAAAAATGACAAATAACTGTCCATATGTCAATTATACAAGTGCCAAATTAATCACTAGGTACTCTAAAAATTAGAATTTTAGCTCAAAATATTTCAATAAATTGCAAAAATGGTTTTTACCATGTTTGACTGCACTAGCATCAATATGTCTCCCAACTTTTTTTTCTTCTTAATTCTGTAGTTTTATAGACGTATTTTTATTAAAAAAAAAATTGTATCATAAACGTAAAGATAAATTTACCAATTTCTAGCTTATACGTATGTTTTTTTTCATTATTATTATTAGGCGAACGGATCCAACGGCAATTGAGATCCACGATAGAGAATTCATATAACAAGACAGTAAAAGCATAGATTCTTAGTCGTGGAATTAACCACGATGGACTTGGAGTCCAAATTAATTTAATCAAATTATAATACATGTACCAGACATATTTAAATGCTTTTTAGATAAAGTAAAACTGTAGCTTTCTTTTAAATTTAGCGAGGCACAAATCTACTCGGAATTAAGATCCGGATTGAGTTTTATTTAACCCCTAAAATAGCATAGTATTATGGTTCTTAATCTTGGTATCAAAGATGTAAATGACCCATTTTCGTTTCGCCAAACAACAAATGGTATAGTGACAAATAAATATTTAGGTCGACCATATATAGAATGGTACATTTATTCAAAATTTAAGTCTTGCTCCCATCTGTTTTCCATGTTACACCGTCAAATCCTGCTTATGATTAGGTCTCACACTTTGACTAATTTTACCCTGATAACATCCAATTTTACATTTCATTACATGATCAAAATTACCTAAAACTAGCAAAACTTAACTTGCAATTTAATAACGTGCCGATCACTGATTTGTGACAAGGCCAAAAATGTCACATTTTCGTATAGTATAAGATAATTCGATCATGAACTAAATCATAATTATGTCATATAATACATGGCAAAACCATCTTATAATTTAATTTTGCATGTACTTAAATTTTAAATTATCGAATAAGTACATTACAAGATAATATTTTTGTCATATGTGGGTTTACAGAGAACAAGTCAAATTTTTATATTGCCAAAAAACAAATCCAACTCGAATAGATAACATAAACATGCTGGCCGCAACCGAATACTTTTCCATAGTTTTGAGAACATTTTAACTCATTACTCACTTCTTAAGGAGTTGAAACATGGTTTATGCATCCAAATATTAGTCACCAAAATAATACGTTGTTTTCATGATGAAACATGCTTAGCTAATTAAGATTTCTGAAATTAATATTCTTCCCTATTCTCACTTCAAACTTCCTCTCGTATTAAGAGCCTCAGAGTAGAAAACCACACGTTTGAATCTCAAGACAGAAACCAATCTAGCAAAATGAATTTATTACTTAAATTGCATTCAGTACTAGCTATATACTCTCAGGCTTCGTTTGGTATGTATTAAAATTGGACTATTCTAAAGGATTAAATTAGATAAGATGAGATAGGAAAAAAGTCCAATCATATCTCATGCTTAGTGTGCTATTTTTTGTTAGGATACGATTAGTAAGTGTTTCACATTTTTAACAAAATAACAAATTTTTTAAGCTTTAATTGATTTAGAAAAATATCACTTTAAAATTTATTTTAGAAAATACCACTTTTCAAACTAAGTTTGCGAAAAAAAATCATTTTCAAAATATAATTACGAAAATACAACTTCAGAAAAATATTTTCCATAAATATATTTTGAAAATACAATTTTTCATTTTATCACTTTTAATTAAAAGTATTTCGAAAAGTATCATTTTTTACCATTTCAAATTAGTCTATTATTTTTAAACAAATTCCCAGTCCCTCCCAATCTCAAATCTCAAATTCTTGCGGAAGATAAAATTAGGTCGTTGTGCCATTATCTAGACAAGTAAAAATCAGTACATTGCTTGGCATGACCATTGTTCATGACAGCGAGCAATTCAATCTGCTTGTAAAATCAGTACATTTTTTCCTTCAGGCGTATGCTAACATCACTTCAAAGACATTTTTTTTTAGCGATAAGCTGTGTGCATCCACTTTATCTGTTGTGTTGCAATATTAGCCAAATCATGTTATATACTTGTGTTCTATTATTTTTTTTTTTTTGTGCATTTGAATCTCAATTTCAATTTAGAGTTTAGATCGAAACTATGTTTTTGGCTATATAAGTTCTTACAACATTATCACACCCAAAAAGAAAAAAAAAAAAAAAAATCATCCAAAAGGATATATAGTATATTAGGTAATTAGTATCTTCCGTTAATCTATACTCTCTAGTAAAGTGGTAGACGAGATTTAAGTGAGCTTATACCTCCTCCATCTATTTACATTGTCTAGCTTGGCTTATAAATGGAGGTCAATGAATGCATTAATCGAACTTAAATACAACAATTCTTTCAAAAAAAATGGAAAAATAAACTCCCTAATTCTTGAAAAGACCGACATGCCTAATATCATATATTTCATTTCATACATGACAATTTAATCCGTAATATACAATATCATGTCGTATAACAATATATGACAAAACTATCTTATGATTTTATTGTGTAATACATTAATTACAATATTTTTGTCATTTAGAAAGTATGTGGGTTTATTTTTCCAAAAGAAGAAGGACAAGAACAGGTACTCTTAAGTTTTAGTTTACCAAAAAGAAAAATATTTATTTTGGTAAAAGAAAAAAAGGAGAAAAAAAAAACAACATAAATGCATAACATAAACATGCTGGCTGCAACCTAAACCGAAAATTTCTCCATAGTTTTGAGAACATTATAACTCTCTACTCACTTCTTAAGGAGTTGAAAAATGGTTTAGGCATTCAAAGATTGCTGATCAAATAACATGTTATTTTCATGATAAACAAATAAATATAAATTTTTGAAATCTCTAATAAAAAATATTACCACAAAACCTTGTTATAAGGCCCAACCCCATTACACCATAAATGGTCCTCCCCTCACACCCTTTTTCTTTCCCTGCTTTTAAGCTTTAAATTATAAAAATCCCACATAGGCAAAAAAGACTAATCAAAGGAATCAAATAAAGAGAGTTCCCGCCTTCTTAGCCGTTGGTATGTAAGTGTGAAACTTCTCCCAAAGAGAGTGGCCACTTTTATGGTAAAAGCTGCTCCTATAAATTTCACTACTCTAATTCACCTAATCCTCATCTTCTTCTTCTTCATCATCTTCTTTACATCCAAACCCCACCTTTCTGTCAATGCGTATTTCTCTTTCCTATTCTTTCAAAACCATACTAAACCCATCTCTTATATTTTAGAACTTAGTTAGTTTACTTGCTTTTTTCATTTTGTTCATCAATTGTCTAACCAAAGTCCTCAAACTAAGACTATCCCATTTTTTATCTAAAACACATAAAGTTTGTCAAACCTTTTTTTTCCCTTCTTTCTTGATAATTTTTTTTTTAATTATTATACTTCACTTAGCTAATGATCATGGAAGCTATGTTCCAGCATTGTACCTCCTTTTCTCCTAGTAAACTCGTAAGACTGCCCAAAAAGCGTGACCGAAGCTTTTTGAAGAAGAAAGGGATCTGTTTGGTGCATTGCCAAGGAGGTGGGAATGCCATAAAGACTAGTGGGTTCTCTTCTGTTTTGACTCAAAGGGTGGCTTCTTCAGCGACAAGCACCGGTCATGGAGCTGCTCCAGCGGAGAAAGGAAGCTTGGCTTTGTCTCCCAATGGGAAGAAGAGCCAGGCAGAGAATGTAGCAGTGAAGGACTTGGTGCCTTTTGGTGGATCACAACCTACCTCCTCAGTGGAAATGCATGATGGTATTGGAATTGTAAAGTTTATTGCGGGGAAAAGCTTTTTTGTAACTGGTGCAACTGGTTTTCTAGCAAAAGGTTATATTTCTAATTTTGCACTTTAATGTTCCGAAATTTCTTATATGCAACACAAGGTTATTATATACACTGGATTTATCTGATGTGGGTGTTTTTCTTTTCTTTTTTTATTCACTATTCTATTGTTAAAAATATCTGCAGTTCTTATAGAAAAGATACTAAGGACAGTGCCTGATGTGGGTAAGATTTATCTCTTGATCAAGGCCAAGAACAAGGAAGCTGCTATGGGAAGGTTAAAAAATGAAGTATGTTTATAAAACCTTTGAAACCTTATGCTATAATCAGTTGATTATTTTTATATCTTATTCTCTTTTTGGCTCCACATCTTAATTCTAATTTGTTGTTAAATGTACTCTATTAGATCATAAACACAGAGCTTTTCAAGCGTCTCCAACAAACTTACGGAAAATCTTATCAAGCTTTCATGTTGAGTAAACTAGTCCCTGTGGTAGGAAATGTCTGTGAATCTGATCTGGGATTAGATGATGATGTAGCCGAAACTATCGCAAAAGAAGTTGATGTCATTGTGAATTCTGCAGCAAACACAGCATTTGATGAAAGGTTATGGCTTTCTTCCTTAGAACCAACCGAAGGTGCTATGAAAATCTTTATGTTAACGAGTTCGAATTGTAAAATCTTTTCTTACAGATATGATGTTTCCCTGGCTATAAACACGAAAGGACCTTGCCACCTTATGAACTTTTCAAAGAACTGCAAGAAACTAAAGCTCTTCCTTCAAGTATCAACAGGTGAGATTAAAGACACTCCTCAAATATTGGCATCTGCAATTGTTTGATCTCAAAAATTGAAAAAGGATGGTTTGTCTTCTCATATACAGCTTATGTAAATGGACAAAGACAAGGAAGGATTATGGAAAAGCCGTTTCGTATTGGAGAAACCATAGCAGGGGAAAACTTCATTTCTGAAGCCCCTCCAGGAATGCTCCCCACACTAGATGTTGAAAGTGAAATAAAACTGGCTTTAAACTCAAAAGAAGCTTTGGAAAACAATGCAGTGGCTCAAAAGATGAAAGAGTTGGGTTTGGAAAGGTAATGGGCTTCTACTTTTGGTTTCATTGACTTGTTGCTTCTGATTGACAATAACAGACCTTGACTAGCATATTAATCAGTAATACATGAAACAATATAATCAGGGCCCAACAATATGGATGGCAAGATACTTATGTGTTCACAAAAGCCATGGGAGAAATGATGATTGATAGTATGAGGGAAGAAGTACCTGTAGTCATAATTAGACCAAGTGTGATTGAAAGTACTTCCAAAGAGCCATTCCCTGGATGGATGGAAGGAAATAGGTACATTCAAACTGAAAATAGCCAATTTATAAAGTAAAAACGCATTTTAATTTCTCTTTCTCCTTTCCCAGGATGATGGACCCAATAATTTTGTCCTATGGAAAAGGACAGCTGACAGGTTTCCTAGTTGACCCAAATGGAGTACTTGATGTGGTAATTAAGTTATTTTCTATTCATTTATATAGTGATGTGCAAGAGTAAGATTGCAAGTTTCAGTTCATGTTATTAACTTGGTAAGCAAACAACACGAGAAAGAAGTACCCCTTGAACATATTGAATAGAGATAGATGCTGGGATTTACTTTAGAAAACTTTGGTATGAATTGATGGATTAATACATATTCATAGGTCACATGTATGATATATGTAATGTCTATACAAACACAAAGGAATATACACAGATTTTCTTTCAATCTCTGAGGAGCTGCTTCTCTTGGCATGATCATCATTGGTAGGTTCCAGCTGACATGGTTGTGAATGCAACCTTGGCAGCCATAGCAAAGCATGGATTGGCTGAAAAACCAGACATCAAGGTTTACCAAATCGCTTCGTCAGTTGTGAATCCACTATTCTTTCAAGACCTTACCAGACTGTTCTATGAACATTATAACTCCTCACCATGGGTTGACCCCAAAGGTAGGCCCATCCATGTTCCTTTCATGAAACTCTTCCACTCAATGGAAGATTTCTCTGAACACCTTTGGAGAGACACCTTGCAGCGAAATGGGCTATCGGCTTTGGCTTCCTCGAACAAAAATTTGTCTCAGAAACTTGAAATGATGTGCAGAAGATCAGTGGAGCAAGCAAAGCACTTGGCTAATATTTATGAACCATATACTTTCTACAGTGGAAGGTAAGATGATTATAATTAACTACATTAACCATATGTTGCTAGATAGAGAAGAACATGTCTTTTAAAAGATGAAATGAACATATAGGCATTGAGAAGTTTAAATGATCTAGAATTGTACTTTGGTTGAACTAACTGTTCTGTGGCAGGTTTGATAGCAGCAATACACAGAGACTAATGGACATCATGTCTGAAGAAGAAAAGAGGAAGTTTGGATTTGATGTGGAGAGCATTGATTGGACAGACTACATCACAAATGTTCATATTCCTGGTCTTAGGAGGCATGTCATGAAGGGCAGAGGGTTGGCCAGTTAGCTCCATTGGATCACATGTCAAGTCCTTGCAACTAACTGTCATAAGTGAACGTTGCTTCTTCTTTTTTTTTTTTTTTTCCTTTTTTTCTTTTATAAATATGTTCCCCTGTTTTCTACTTCTTCACACCTATAAAGGTATAAAAAGGCCAAAAATTGGTTGCCTTTTCCGTAAGTGTAATTTATGTCTCATCAAACTTCTGTGATCTTTGGGCTATTTCAGTTCTTGTAAATCTTAATGAGGATCTTGGGGGTTGTTTGAATACCTAAATATAAATAAGTTCTCTATATGTGTACTTAATGAGGAAAGTAAATATGCACTGGTCAATGGTCACAACTACTCTTTTCTGAATATAATTATTGGTAATAAGAAAATATAGTGTTAGGTAAGTCCATTATGATGAATAAGTTACTATTAAGAGCCCTGATTATGTATCTTTAGTTTTTTGATATTTCTTTTGTGACAAGTTGGGTTTTGATGAATCGATATTCATGAATACATCTTTAAATTTCAATTGAAGGGGTTACATTCCTCAACCAAAAAGTTCAAAATAAATAAATGAGGATTTAGATTGACATGGAAGAAATATTAAGGGCTTAAATTTGAAATTAAAGAGGGTAAAATAAATAATTTTTCTTTAAAAAAAGTAGAAAAGAATTTCTGATAAGGTTTCAAATTAATTGGACAACAATTGTCAGATTGAAAGAAAAATTGATGTGTCATGGGCCAACATTTTCCCAGACCATGGGCCCATATCGTGGAAAAGAGACTAATAATTAATGGTGGCTCAGCTCTTGTAAGCTTCTTTCAACTAAGCAAAATAGGGGATATTTATATAAAAATATCCTCATTTTTAAATTTTTACAAAAAAAATACTCTAATTTTTGAATTTTTTCAAATTATTACTGTTGAAGCAATTTTTCACCAGCCGTCCACGTGTCTCTGAACCCCTGATGGTGTATTCTCTAACTGTCCACGTGTCCTCGCTATCTCAAAGTACTCTGAACTCCAAGCAGGGTCGAAGAGGCGAGGGTGGCTACCTGCAAAGACTCTCCGATGCTTAAGTCAGTGATCTATCTTTGATTTTTGGTAGCAAGGAATTAGTTCTGTATGAGTATATGTTTGTTTCTTGTTCATAAACTTTTTTATATACTTCTTTCTGTAAGCGTACATGCCCCTCTCGGGAACGCATGGCTCATATATGTATAGTCCTGAGATTGTGAACCATGTGAGTCTCAATCTCAAGACTGAGTACCTTTCTCCTCAAAGTCTTTCCCAGAAGTCACGGACCGAGATTTTCGTGATCTCCTCTGTATCACCGTAGCCTGAATTCTGCCGCCTCCTACGGCTTGAATCTGTCAGGGTGAGATTTGGATAAATTGCCGTTCTGTCAGGACGGCTTGCCCCTTGCGCACGCCTACCCAGGATCATATTAAATGCTCTATCTGGGTCTGGAGTCGTGAGTTGCTTTCTATTGTATTCAGGTGGAAGATCCTTAGGACTTCCGACCCCCCAGTTGTCGAGGTAAGGGTCGAACTGGGCCAAGACTGTCCAGGGTCTGTGATGGGCTCGGCCCTAACTTCGGACGGCCCAATGGCCGATTGTGAAATCACGTGTGACCTGCGTGGCCTTTAACTAATCACTCTCAAAACCTGTCGGACGGTGGACCCCTTTTGTGACCTGTTCTGCTGCTCGATCGTTCACGTGGCGTATGACTTGGGAATGGATCCCACAACTGCCCCCATTTCCCTACTTGATGGATTTGCATCCGTCAAGTGGGGAAATCGTTTATCCATTCCTCTAATCTGGGGGATGCACGTGGCTCCCCTGCAGAAGTGGAGGCACGCCATCCCATATCATAAAACCTGTTTGAATTTCGAAGTTCTGACTGTTCGGTCTCCTTAGCTCCTCCTTTTTCCAGAA
Organism: Parasponia andersonii; assembly: GCA_002914805.1. NCBI lineage: Eukaryota > Viridiplantae > Streptophyta > Magnoliopsida > Rosales > Cannabaceae > Trema > Trema andersonii. The sequence continues at coordinate 317,614 of JXTB01000308.1, read as the reverse complement.
AAACTCTTCGGCTCCCCTTCTATAAAAGCCGCAATTATGCTCATTTGCCTCTTTACTAAAATCTTCATTCATTCTAGCCTTATCAAATCCTAGGGTTTCTGACTTCGTCCATTCTAGAGACTTTTACTCTTTCACTCGTATTCAGAACGATAGCTTCAAATCAAGATCAGGAATTGCGCCCTCTCGCAGATTCAGAGTTGGATTTGCTAAGGATGCAGCTCTGCTTCCCTGGAGGAGTGACGCTACAATGGGTTGAGGACCCTGCGGACTGCTACCTTCGTCCTTCTGCCCCCGAAAGCTCTTTTATTTTGGGCAGAAAGCATCTGGAATGGCTACGATTCCCTCTTTCTCCCCTGATCTACCAATTCTTTGCTTTGACGGGAATCCATCTGATGCAGCTGAATGAAAATGGGGTCATGATTCTGATGGGACTTTCCGCTCTGTCAGTTTTCTATAACATGCATATCGACCTGAGGTGGTCTTTTATGCTTGTAAGCTTACCCTCATCCCCAAGAAAGACTCCTACCCCATCTTTTACCTCCAACCGCTGTCAGGACGTCACATCTTTTGGGGCTTGCCATGGTCAGACAAACAATGGGACTCCCACGCCAGGCTATACGCTATTTGAGGGGCATGGTACTCCCCTTGGGTGAACGGCGAGCATTTCCAAGTTCCCTCAGCTTTCCTGCAGAGAAAGTGCTAGGTCGTGATTTTCGGGTCTGTGCTTTCCTTGTTTGTTATTGCTCACGTTATTTTGTCTTGTGCAGCCTCGGCAGAAAAGAGTAGGTTCGAGCCGTGTTTGTCAGCGGGGCGGCTCAAAGGCCTGGAGGGGATAATCATCTTCGGATCTCCCGGGGACTGTCGGCACATCCAGGCCATCTTCAACCCCTTGGTGATGAACATGATGCCCAGGATGGTTTTATACCTCCCATTCTCTCTGGATACTTGGGTCATCACCAAGCACATGCGGAGCCGACTTGATGCCTCTGCCCTGAACCGATTATGCCGGGATGAGCATGACAGAATCGCCATGGTGGATCGGCAGGTTACGGCTTCAAGCTAATTGGCGGGCTCCAACGACCTGGTGGCACCGTCTAACTACAAGCTCAAGGAGACCGTGACGCTTGTGGCTGCGGAGTGCATCAGGCTCCACAGTGAGGAGGCCGCCGCCCCCAAGAAGGCTAAGGGTAGGTTCATTTTTGCATCCTTGAGCTTCGTTGATCGGATTGTGGCTGTGACCTAAACATGTTACTTGTTTTTTTTTTTTTGTACAGGTTCTGAGACGGGCCCATCGGCTGACCCCTCCCCCGTCAAGGGGGGAGCCGCAGGTCACAAGGCTTTCCCCAAGGCACCCGCTGGCCGATGTCTCGTGGTGCTTTCAGGAGATGAAGTGCCTGCGGTCCCCTGCTCCGACCTAGGTTGATGCGAGGAGAGGCCGCTAAGTCTGGTTGTGGGGTCTGCTGGGCCAACCTCGTCCACCCCTGACTCTGGTCCAAAATCGAGTGCCATTTACCTCAGTGGGGAGATCGCTGAGATCAGTGGTGGGGCTCCAAGTTTGAAGTCCCGACTATCTTCCCCTCCTCCGGCCCCAATAAAGCGGCGACACGAGGTCGGCTTATCCAACAAAAGAGAGGGCCGGGCAGAGAAGAGGGGCAGGGTTGACCCCTCGTCTGATAGTGATGACGACGGGGCTACGCTGACCCTTCTAAGGAAGAGAAGGTCAGCTCGTAGCGGCCTGCCAAAAGGAGTCGCACCACCCGACGCCACTCCTGGTGGTGCTGAGCTTTCCTCCATCCATGCCGCCACTACTTCGGGGGCAGGCCCGATTGGCGAAGAGGATGCCCTTATGACCAGCGGGGCGGGGCTGTGTTCACCAGCCGTCCATGTATCTTTGAACTGCTAATGGTGTATTCTCCAACTATCCACGTGTCCTCGCTATCCCAAAGTACTCTGAACTCCAAGCAGGGTTGAAGAGGCGGGGGTGGCTACCTGCAAAGACTCTCCGATGCTTAAGTCAGTGATCTATCTTTAATTTTTGGTAGCAAGGAATTAGTTCTATATGAGTATATGTTTGTTTCTTGCTCATAAACTTTTTTATATAATTCTTTCTGTAAGCGTACATGCCTCTCTCGGGAACGCATGGCTCATATATGTATAGTCCTGAGATTGTGAACCATACGGGTCTCAATCTCAGGACTGAGTATCTTTCTCCTCAAAGTCTTTTCCAGAGGTCACGGGCCGAGATTTCCGTGATCTCCTCTATATCGCCGTAGCCTGATTTTTGCTACCTCCTACGGCTTGAATCTGTCAAGGGTCAGATTTGGGTAAATTGCCATTCTGTCAGGACGGCTTGCCCCTTGCACACGCCTACCCAGGATCGCATTAAATGCTCTGTCTGGGTCTGGAGTCGTGAGTTGCTTTCTATTGTATTCAGGTGGAAGACCCTTGGGGCTTCCGACCCCCAGCTGTCAAGGTAAGGGTCGGACTGGGCCGAGACTGTCTAGGGTCTGTGATGGGCTTGGCCCTAACTTCGGACGGCCCAATGGCCGATTGTGAAATCACGTGTGACCCGCGTAGCCTTTAACTAATCACTCTCGACACCTGTCGGACGGTGGACCCCTTTTGTGACCTGTTCTGTCGCTCGATCGTCCACGTGGCGTATGACTTGGGAATGGATCCCACAATTACTCTCATTTTTTAAATTATGTAAATTAATATCTCCACATTTATGAATTCTGCAAATTATTACCCTCATTTTTGAATTCTTCAAATTAAGATCTTGACATTTACGATTTTTGTAAATTAACTCTTAACTTTTTTTTTTGTAAATTTATATTATGAGCAAATTAAAAGATGAAAATATCTTTCATTAACTTATTAAAATATTTATACATAAATATATTATCAGAAACTACTTTATAATTATATTTTTTGCTTATTTAAAATATTTATACATAAATATATTATCAGAAACTACTTTATAATTATATTTTTTGCTTATTATGAAAAGATACAAATTTCTTTTTACCTCTCATGATTCTTTTTTTTTTTCCTTTTATAATTAACTAGTTTTACCTCTTGTTCTAATTTTTTGTTTTTCTTTTTTAAATGAAAAGTTAAATAATCTAATTATATATTTTTTTAGAAATTTTATTATTATTTAGTAAGTTTTTATTAAGTTAATGAGAGCTACTGCCATCTTTTTATTATTAAAATCAACTAATTGGGCATCAATAGTATAGATTTATAATCTTTTTATTATTAAAATCAACTAATTGGGCATCAATAGTATAGATTTATAGGAATTTCAAACGTTTGAGTATTAATTTACAAGAACTTTAATTGTCAAGTATTAATTTGTAGAATTCAAAAGTTAAGATATTATTTCACAAAAAAAATTGGGATATTATTTTGCGAAAAATTTAAAATTGAGTATATTATTATACAGAAATTTAAAAGTCAGTATATTTTTTTACAGAAAAGCTAAAAGTCATGATATTTTTTGTTATTATCCCAACAAAATAAATAAAATTTAGGAAAAATAAAAAGCATAAATAAACTACTTAATTTCAGATTTTTTTTTCTTAATTGGCAAAAGAAATAATAAAGATGATCTTTTTTCAAAAGTCAAAAATGGATTCTCAACTTATTATGGCCGGCCTCCTTGACCACTAATTAATTAGAAATAAGGTGTCCACACCATCAAATTGGCGCCAAAATGACGTGGGCATTCATGCCACTTGGCACGCATCAATGTCCAATCAGGATTCAGGACCATCAAGGTGCTTTCTTTGGGCCCACTTGTGTTAATTATTTGAATACACGCAAATATTCTAAGAATATATAATTTTCGAAATTTGTTAATGACGGGACTAACGAAATTTGTTTAAAAGAAAAATGTTTAAAAAGTAGGGAACAAAATAATGATCTATTTAGTGGCCGCTCCTCAATAGTTATTAAAAATAAAATAAAAAATAAAAAAGCCTTCAATAGTAACGAGCAGTAAAATGTAAATAAGATTAACAAATCCAGGTACAGCTCTACTTAATCTTTGTTGGATACAAATAAAAATAATAAAGTAACTCTCACAATCCAAAATCAGATAGCGGCATAAAGAAAATTTCACAAATATAAAAAATTTCTTGATTTATTTGAAAAATATCAAAAAAATTTAAATTTTATAAAACAGTCTATTTAAATAAAATAATTGAAATTTCATCCACTGAACTTCTCTCGCATTTAGTATATACCATTAAATATAGATCGAATAAATACCAAAAAACGCAAATATAAGCTCAAGCATCATCATCATCGTTCACATCAAAATCAAACACCAAAATGACATATATAAGTTCACAGACAAAAGTAAAAAATAATAATCTTAGTTCAATGCTAAAACAAAACTCAAACAGTCCAAACACTACAACAATACACTTCAAGTTTTACCAAGACAACAAACTACAATCAAGATAGCCTCTTACTCTTCTTGATCATCAAGATCGCACTAGATACTATCTGAGGAAGGAAGGAAGGGAGTGGATATATAATATCCAGTAGGAAAAATAGTTACCTCGATCAAAAATATTTTAATGATGTGGAGTTCCTGTATAGTTAGTTTAAATCCAATACATACATATATAATAACCAAAAACTGGAAATCCATATGTATATGTATAAATAAATTAGTATAATTAAGATCACTTAATTCAGATGCACATAATACAAATCAACCTATACCCATGAGCTCACATTCTCTCATCTGTTGAAACCTAGGATGATGGCACTAAGTGTACCTAATAACCTGCCTGACACCTAAGCTCATGCCGGAGAAAACACCTATGTGTCACATACCAAACCTAAAGAGGCAACCGAATTGCTTACATCTGTCAAATGGGGAGGTAATCAGAAGTAACAAACCTCACGTGGGTTTACAGATTCTATACCGACGGTGGGGCATACAGTGCCACATTGTAACCCACGATGTTAACACGGTGATAATGTATGATCCTATGACACATGCAACACAGAATTGAAGTGTGAAAATAATCGTACTCTGATTTTGTAATAAAATAAGTATACTAGATTTCATAGAAAAACGGGCAACATAACGACCCTATTTATGATATACTCAAAAATAACCTACATTCAGAAAATTTCTAAAGCAATACAGTATATATATTATATAATCACATTCCACTACATATATTCAAATAGTTCAAAAACCACGTTTGTTCTGAAATATTGCAGAAAATTAGTTTTATTCAAAAATGGTATAAAACGAAAGTAACTGAATCCCTACCTCACAAGAATAGCGATGTCACACTATTGAATCCTCGAGGTGTTGTTGATGATCACCCAGAGGGTTGAGATCCAATTCTAAGCCCTCAATCGTCACTTTGCGAAAAACCAATTTCTTAACGGAGCTTCGAATCCTTAAACGGATCTTTTCACTGAATTCCTAGTACTCAAAATAGCTAGGTTAGCCATATAACTTGTCCAATTTGGGTCCGAGCCTATATTGAACCAGTGGCATGTAAATCGAGGCAAATCTTAACCGTCTGATTTCGATTTTTGTGTCAGTCACCAAACATAGGCAATATATGCATCAAACTTCTCCATTTTCCAAATACAATCTAAAAATGACAACAAAAACATGATCCAACGACTAAATTAAAAAGTCAAACTGAAAGCTCAAAATATCCAAAAATGACAACTTTTGATTCGGACCGTATGGGGTTAAGATATATATACCTTGATGATCATTGGACGAGACCAATTCAGCGACCCCGATTAGAGGTCAAACGGTAGCCAGAATCGTTGCCGATGACGAAAACTCTTCTGCAATTTCTCCTCCTTCTCTGGCGATAGCGGCTTCTTCGGCGGCTCCTGAAGGTCAGCGGCGGGCTCGCAGTGACCTAGGGGAGCTCCACTTGCTGCCTGATTGACTGGACAACTTCTGGGGCGAGCTGCAGTGGTTGCTCTAGCTCTCGGCCGAGAGTGAAGAAGAGAGCGTCGGGGGGGAGGGGGGAAGAGAGAGAGAGAGTGGGAGATAGTGCCCACGTGGAGGAATAAACGGGATTATGCATTTTTTTAAAAAAATTACACTATAGTCTCTACTCCCCAAAATTCTTTCAAACTAGTCCCCCAAAATTTTTGAAAATGACCGTTGCTTTCATAGTTGAGTAGAGGGGTTAATTTGCAACAATTTTGAGTAAAATAACTAAGTTAGTAAAATGGCCAAACTACCCTTGAAATTTTCAAGTTTTTATAGTAACACTTTCAAAAATAATTATAATAACAATAAAATAATGATAACAAAATATATTATTGTTATTGTTTTAAACCAAAAGAGAAGTTAGCAATGAATTAGAATGGTCAAACCTTCTTCTAACCTTAATTAGTTTTATGGTCAACTTTGAAAACTCTTATAAGATCTGAGCCACTCATAATATCCGAGCCACCCACCAACCTCTACTCAACTATGAAAGCAACGGTCACTTTTTCATATTAAATATTCCCAGCAAATACGCATAATTAATTTCTAAAAAAACATAATTAATTGACTATAAAAAATGCACAATTACATGGACTAAAGAAAAAAAAAAATTCCGAGTCCTATAGAAAGCTAACATTTGTTTAATTTGTTTTTTTTTTTAATAATTTTCATATATTTTAAAATTCATCAAATTCGTGTTTTTCTTCCATTTTTTTGTAAGCTAACTTCCTCAGCTAATATTTAATGAAGCAAAATTCTTGTCTGGTATTTCTGACCCTTATCTACCCTTCTAAAGCTAAAATTAACAAATTTAAAATGGTAATACCTCTTTTTTTAAGTAAGATAATACCTCTTTAGAAGCAAAAGATATTTACATAATTTTTGTATTTCATAAATTGATATTGATAATTCTGACAAGTAATCATTTCAAAGGAAAAAATAAATAAACAAATAGTTTGCTTAAATTTTTTTAAGCTATATATATGGGGTACATTAAGAGCATTTATCACAGGGGAATTTATCATTACTTGAAATAAATCAAAATTTTGTTTTATTAAATCTAAACTTTTTAATATATCTACGTATATTATCACAAATTTGAATTTTTTATCGACAATAAAAAAAAGAGTTTGTTCTTATCTATAAAATTATTTCTTACATGCTTTAAATTCATAACACTTGTGATTAATTATTACTATAGCCTATTAATTAAATAATAGTCTATTAATTAAATAAGCTATGGTACAATATTAATAAAATTCCAAAAAAAAAAAGAAATTCCTAAAAAATAATACATATATATAAAGCATAATTAAGTATGAATTTTTTATTATTTAGCAGCTATCAAACGAGTAAATAGAAAAATTAATAACAACAACTTTCTCTTTCCATTTTTACTACGTGGCTGATAATTTTAATTGAATTTCAATTGAGCAAAATAATTTCTAGAGGTAGTAAAACGAAAAATATATATTGGATTATATTTAATTGCTTTTTTGACTTATATTCAGGTGTAGAAAGTTCTTTCCCGTGTTGCTGGATTCTGTTTCTGCTTCCTCCGCCAGCCAAAATCCAGCAAGGCCAGACATACTATTAATATTCATTTTCACATTAAAATACTAAATAATTTCAACAAATATTACCATCTACAAATATTAAAATAATTATTAAAATAAAAAAAAACCATGTTTCCTCTAATCTCCTAAGTCCATGTACTGCCACCAGTTTTGAGTTTCATTTTTTGGGGTTCAGTTTCTTAGTTTTCAGCGTCCATAGTTGTTTTGGTTCAATTTCTCTCTCGCTGTAAAAGAAGAGAGGGAGAGAGAGAGAGAGAGAGAGAGGGGGGAATGGAGAGTATAGCAGCGTGGCAAGCGGCGACCCTCTGTGGTATCGTTTCATGGATTGTCATAGCTTCGTACCTCAATGTTACCCAAAAGCTTAGATCTTTGATTCAACCATGGGTGACTCACCATGTCCTCACAGGGACTCCTCTCATTATCCGGATCCAGGTTCGAATGATTTAGTTCAATTTAGCCAAAAATAAGAACCCACGTGATTATCTTGTTCAATTTTCTTTCTTTTTTTTTTCTTGTCGAACTTTATTAATTTAGGATTTTTTTGGGTTTTATGCAGAATTACCAACATGGGTTATTGGATGCTCTCTTCTCTGGTCTGTCTTGTGTTGTTTCTGTACCTTTCTACACTGCCTTTCTTCCTTTGCTTTTCTGGGTAAACTTTCCCTTTCTCTGAATTAGTCAAATTTTGTTGTATAGAATTTTGGGTTTGTGATCATTGTTAGCATTTGAAGGATTTTGCTCAAGTAGTTTTTGCTTAATGTTTTGTAGAGTGGGCATGGAAAATTGGCAAGGCAGATGACTCTTCTGATGGCTTTTTGTGATTATATAGGAAACTGTATAAAGGTCGTTGCTAGTATTATACAGTCTTATCATTTATTTTTGGCCAAGTGGTTGCTTGTTAAGCTACATATTTTTGTTGTTTTTTGTTATATATAGGATGTGGTATCAGCTCCTAGACCAAGTTGCCCACCTATAAGAAGAATTACTGCTACAAAGGACGAGGAAGAAAATGCAATGGAATATGGATTGCCATCTTCTCACACTCTTAACACAGTTTGCTTATCTGGGTATTACCCTTTTCTCTATCTTGCTCATTTATTTTCGGTTACTAGCCAAAAAGCAGGGGCATATGAAAAGAGATTCAAACTTATCTTAAAGGGGAACCTTGTCCAAGGCGGCGATGTCACGAAGGAGTAGATGTCAATGATTCTAGAGAATTGGTGAAAAGGTTCTTAGTCAGGTTTCATTTTGAAAGTTGAGGACTTACCCTCAGCTCCATATTTTAGCATGTTTTTCAGTTGGATTAAAACTCTTCCTTATTTGGGGTTTTTCCAGATACCTCTTGCAGTATGTTCTATCTCATGCTCAACTTGAAGATGGCTCTTTGAAATTGGTTGGAATTTTCCTCGTTTGCTTGATTGTGGGCCTCATTGGTTTTGGTAAGTTGTTCTTTTTAATTTCTTCTATGTATTTTGTTGGGCTGCTTCCTTGGTAAATTTCCAAACCAATGTTCTATGTCCTTGGTAGGGAGAATTTACCTTGGCATGCACAGTTTGGTCGATATCATAGGAGGACTTGCTATGGGATTGGTGGTTCTTGCATTTTGGCTTACAGTACACGAATATATTGACAATTTTGTTGTCTCGGGACAAAATGGTATGCCTTCTTCTTGATTGTAAACTCCTATGGCGCATGTTGAATAACTTCAGTCAATTAACACTACAACATTTCATCAATGAGATCTCGCTACTGTAAATGATATTGATTTTGGAATCTGTTAATTGGCAAAGCTTACTGCATAACCTACATTGCTGATATTGTCTCTGTCACAGTTACAACCTTCTGGGCCGCCTTAAGCATCTTATTGCTATTTGCTTATCCAACTCCAGAGTTCCCAACTCCAAGTTATGAGTTCCACACAGCTTTCAATGGTGTTGCTTTGGGAATTGTAAGTAATCGTTATAGCCATTCAATATAAACTAATCTTTTGCTTCATTTCACTTCTTTGCTATAAGCAAATTCAACTGATGGACATAAGTGTTTATTGTATTTGGATATAGACGGTGAGAAATATGCATTACAGAAGTTCCAGTTGATAAGTATAGCACACGGAACTACTTAAAGCCTCTTTTTTATTTTTTTCCATGAACTATTATAGTATTATTAACTAATTTTGTTTGGCATAAGAAGCTCTGATCCACAAACAGAACTAAGTTTTCTTTCTTGGTAACATTATAATTAAAAAGTGATGATGTCTTCCAGGTAACTGGCGTCCAGCAAACTTACAACCAGTTTCACCATGAAGCCATTCCCCGTATATTCACCCCGCAACTTTCTATCCCCGCTTTTCTGGGAAGAATGCTTGTAGGAATACCAACAATACTTCTTGTGAAGTTCTGTAGCAAGGCTCTCTCAAAATGGATTCTTCCCATTGTGTCAAACACCCTTGGAATTCCAATAAGATCAACCAGCTACATCCCAGCTCTAAGTAAATCCAGCAATGGGAAAAAACCAAAAAAATCAGACGAGTTCAAGCAGTCTGGTTATCTCCAGAAGTTGTTTTTCTTCTCCAATCAAGATACGTTTGATGTTGATACAGGTATAAGATTCCTCCAGTATGCTGGGCTTGCATACTCTGTGGTGGATCTTGTTCCCTCCCTCTTCTCTCACCTGAGCTTGTAATGCTTGGTTATTCTTGTACAACATAAACCATTGTGCACTCTTAGCAAGCTCCTATTGGAATATGTTGTCCCTTCAATTTTGTAAATCATATATAGTATTATTGTTTAGTAAAACGACAATTTTTTTTTACTATGCAACGTGGAAGCGTATTGCAAATAATATTAGCGAAGTCAGTCCATAGCTTAGCCAGCAACTTCAAGAATATGGGAGTGCAAAATATACCCAACAAGTATACAGAATTAAATGTGTGTAGATGTGTATTTAGTGTTACTTATATTTTTGTGCCTGTATTTTGGTTGGTTAACTTTCACATTTTAAACTTCTTACATATTTATACATTTTCTAAGTCACCCACTAATTTTGACCTATAAACTTACAATAATACCCTTTAGGATTTAAAATTATTTATTTAGAAATCAAAACTAATAACAAAAAAAATTAAAAAGGAAAAGAAAACAATTTAAAGTCAACTTCTTTTAGAACTTCTTAATATTTTTTATGTTAATTATTAGTCATTATTTTTCTAAAAATTAAATTAATTTTAAAATATATATAATTTATAAGGGTATTTTGGTCAAATAGTTGTTTGACTCATAAAATATATAAATTTGATACAATTTTGAAATGTGGTGATTAATATTAATAATAGCCAAAACCAATGATATAAAACAATCAAACAGTTAAAAATGTAGAATATTTATAAGAAATGGCCTTTTATTCATATTAATTTAAAAAATGGTCATTTTTCACACATTTAATAAATGACCGTTATAATTTTATTTTGATAAATGATTATGTTTTAGTTGATCTATTTTTAATAAAATAAATCAATTTTTATAACATAAATAAATTTTTTTAAAAAAAATAATCAATATATTTTAATATACTAAATATGATAAACATTTATTTTAAAATAATTTTCAAAATTCAGCCATTTTTAATGATGTTTGAAAAATAGCTATTTTGCAAACTATTATCCAAAATTCAGCTATTTAGCTAAAAAGTCCTAAAATGTAATTAAATGTGTTATTAGAGGAGCAAGAAATGCAAATGGCAAGAGATATTGGGGAAATCTCCTTGTAGGAGATATGATGTAAAAGTTTTGTTCATCTATTTCTTTGCTCTTTATTTTGGTTGGGGCAAAGTCCTTCCCACTATTGATTTATACTTTCCATCTCTTATTCCCAGAAGTTATGTGTGAGCTTTATCCTGCCTATGGAAATGAAAGGCGGATGACTTTGTTTCAGATTAGGTCATTTCTAACCAGAAATTCTATTTTGCAGTAATTAAAACTTTAAAATGCAGTAATTTTACTTTATATTTTTTTTAGTTCCAACCCAATACTCCAAATATTACACCAAAAATGATATTTTCTACCAAAAAAAAATATTCTCTACAACAAAAAATAATATTCTTTTTATCTTTTACCTAAATCTCCTTTTTACCCCTTATCTCTCTATAGACATTTTATTTAAACAATTACTTCGCTTATATACTTATATAAATCATATTAACTATTTCTAAATATGTAATATTTTTATAATCAAATTAAAACTATTAAATTAATGAATCTTCATTTAAATTAATGTAACAATTAATATAAAATTATTTACAATAATTAACATATTTTAAATGTAACAACTTTGACTAAAGATATACATGGAATTAAACATTTAAATATGGGACATTTTTGGAAGTTAAACAAAAAGAAAAAAAAAAATTGCGTTATGAAACAGTATCACGCTATTAATAGAATTTGCAGGTGGGTTGGAGAGCCCAACCTACACTATTTCTAACAAAAACGGCATTTTGCCCCGGTGGTTGGAGATGCTCTTATATCCTTCAATAATGGCAAGTTCCTTTTGTTTGTATTTAAGCAAAGCTAAACTGTGAAAACTTTTGAGTGTGACGTAATCCTTAAAAAAGAGCTGCAATATGGAGCACATGCCTTGTAGCACACAAACCACACGTTCCGTTCCACAATGAAAACAGCTGTCCATGTGAAATGTCCGTCCATAATCAGAACTTGGTGGGAATGGCTCGATAAGACATGCTCAGAGCCAGAGCTAAAGATGGATTGAAGTCGTCTTCTCTAAGGCCGAGTTGGGCGCAATCTCCATAAATGGTAGCATAGCTAACTCAATTATTTAACACCCAGAGTATGCTAACTCAGACACTTCAAATCTGTGCGTTCATTTGTGATTATAACAGAGTTTTACACGAGGAATAGTACCATTCCAGCATGAAAAGTGGAAGAGTACAAAAACAACGAATACCGCAGCCATAAGAAGTATAATGTACTATCTGTCACTCTCAGCTATTTTCTGAGAAATCTAGAATCCTAAACAGTTATCACTGAACCTTTCGATATATGCATGTCGTAGGAATTCAGCCTTAAAAACTGGTCCAAAGTTATACGAGTGTCTAAAGATGGTTGAAAAAATCTTGAAAAGCTGAAAAGAACAACCCAGAGAAAGTTGCTGATCAAAATTACTGCTGACGAAAATATTAAGATAAGGAAAAATCCACTAATAAAATCCATTCACCCAAATTCAGACCCCATGGGAATGGGAAGGGTGAGAAGAGATTAGCAACAAGACAGGAAAAATGGGAAAAAAGAAACAAAAACAAAGAGTCAATATCCACATATTTCTGCTGGATATGATATCATCGGGACTATAACAATCAGCTTGGCCATCTCTCTGACGCAAAATCCAGCGATGTTCAAGCGTAAGACAAATCAGTACGCAGCTTATGTTCTATGACAAATCCCATGCCACAAACCATCGGAAATGCATCAGAAGGTAGAATTGTAGATTCTAAACCTTATAGTCATCTTGCGCAACCACCAGAACATGAGTGGAACAGCAGAAAGTAACTAGGATAAGTGAGAATTTCGGCTGCTTTATAAGAAGTAATCGGGTGTTCTGCGAGTAACATCTGGCTCTCCTCTCCTAGGAGCTGGCTCAAACTGCAATACCGTGCATTTGAAATCAGATTTCACGCATTTACAAATTGCAGCCATTTATATACAGCTTATATGTGTGTAAGATAGAGAGTGAAACCTGGATGAAAGTGTGGCTCTTGCAATCATCAACTTCCAAAATAGAAGCCATGTTGCCACAGCGATAGCAGTAATTAGGTGCACTAAATATAGTAACTACCTTTTGCTCCTGTTCCAACAAGACAGCAATTTAAACGTGTTATCTACTTAATATACAACACAATGAAGACTGAGAAAATTACAGATCATGATTTTATGGTAATTACATGGGCCCAGTTAAATCCCTCCATGACTAACTGATGAGCTCTAGCAATGAGCTTTAAGCTGTTGGTATGATTGAATTGTTCAGAAATATCCTGCAAAATATGAATGCCAATCCTAGATCAGAAGAACTGAGTAGGTAAAAGTGAGGAATGAGTTAATTATAAAAAGAACTATTAAAACTTCAGTGGATGCCCTGCGAGAAAAGGGTAAGGATATGTTGGAACCTGGCCAAAAGTATATCCAGCACCACGAGGAGAAATACCCCAACCACATCGATCATCTGGGTCAGACCATAATAGATCGCACATTGGCCCTTCATGAGGAACCTCTTGAACACGATCAAAATTCCGTATGCTGTCAAGGGTTTCAATGGAAGGGGACAACCCACCATGCAGACAAAATATTTCTGATTCAACCTGAAAAACAAAAGACCTGAAAGTATAACTACTGCTGGCATCATGCAGTTAAAACATATTGACCACAATCATTTCACGCTTTTCCACTACTATGAACTGAACTATAATAGTCATCATAATTTGAAACCAGTCAAAAAGCACAGGAAACAGCTAACAGAAAACTCTTGTTTTGAGGAATGGCAAGAGAAATAATTAAGATGGGAAATATATCCAGCACTTTGTTTGCCATTTCCATTCATGTTTAAATTACTTGGAAATTCACTAACCAATGCAGTGAGTGGAAAATAGTCAAAAAGGTCTGTAAAGGTCTTCCAGACATTGGCATTTCCATACCTGTAAATAAATGATCAGAGATGTTGTAATTAATTTGCAGAACATCTAGAACAAAGCAACTAGAAAAATGCATCCAAATACCCGTATGATTTAACACTTCTGATGTAAAATTAGGGCATCCATTCAATATACCTCCTTATGTCCATTGACATCAAATCTCAGTACCTCAAAAACAAGGATTGTACATATTCTATCAAATCTCAGCACAAGTGCAATATGAATGCTCATGTACGTAAACATAGTCAATATAAGTAGCTTGAAAAGCACTGAATTCAAAGTAATTCTTATATTAGAGAAAGTCATGCAGAGGAAACTTACTTTCGAAGGCATTCATCATAAAACCCATAAACTTGAGTAATCTGCCACAAATTACTTATAATTAGATAAAAGCGGTATAGAAACAGGAAGCTTCTCACAAAAAATATCAATATAGAAGTATTTTTTCCAACTTTTGAGCAACTTAAATTTTAAAACTTTTCCCCTTATATTTTCTCCTAATGCAGCGTGAGTTCTACAAGGGCAAAAGTAAACCAAAATTCTAGCATGCAGAAGAACTTCTGAAAGTTCAATCAGAAAATTAAATGATGAACAAGATGGCAAATATAGGATCCTTCTTTATAAGAATACTAAGGTAATGGGTAATATGAATGAAAATTAAAAAACAAAATATGAAAAAACACAAACCTGACGACTTTCATGGTTTCCTCTAAGAATAGTAATGCGTTGAGGATAACGCACTTTCAGTGCCACCAGAAGCTGAAAGAACGAATTAATCAGTCTCTATCATTACAATTTTAAAAAAACAGGAAGGCAGACCAATGAATTTAAATAATAAGTATAACAAAACAGCAAACAGCATCTGGGTGCCAAGGATTTTGAAACCCAAACAAAATGCAGAGAAAAGCATTGATGTGTTTTTCCGACTTTAGCTTGCAAATGAACTTGTTGATACGTAAGCTAGATCACAAATAAGGTACTTGGCATCCAATTTTATTTTAGCGACAACGACACCACCAAAATTATATTAATGTTTCTTTCCAGAAAGCATAATATAAAGCAAGAATTACAGAGGGGCTACCACGTACCGTCACAGTTTCAACAGAATAATACCCACGGTCCACATAGTCTCCCATAAACAAATAATTAGTATCGGGACACTGCAAATGAAATCATATATTAAATTTAGTTAGAACAAAGTTTACTCGAAATTGTACAATAGTCTTAATGGCAAAACTGGATTAAGTACATAAGAAGCAGAAACCTATAGGTTATTCTAAGATATAGAACGCCATTCTTTTATAAAATATACAAACACCCAATTTACATGCTTATTGAATGAATTTTAAGATATTTCTGTTTCCACATCGTACTCAACTTGGAAAGTTAGCTGTAATCATCTGTTTGCTTTTGGTTTATCATTTTTCATTTTGGAGGAGTTCTTGTCCTCCAGTATCTTCGTTTTCTTATTTCATTTTTCCTTTCTAGCAATAGTATTTGTATTCTTACCAAACTATCGATAATGCAACTTTTTTAATCACAAGGACCTCTCTTACAAGAAATATAGTTAAAAAACATTTAATGAAGAGACTGAGTTACAAAAGAGTGAAACAAACATAAATAGTAGAATTGCAAAGAGAAGCATGCTTCCCAGCTAAGAAAGAAATATTTACAAAATAAGGTCAAAGTCAAAACAGATACCTTCCCTCCAATTCGAAAAAGTTCAGCAAGGTCATGAAACTGCCCATGAATATCACCACAAATGGTCACAGGGCTTTTAACGGGCTGTGAGACAGGAAACAAATAAATTGATTTATCCCACTTAACAAAATATATACTGCTTACTTCACTGGTCAAACATAATCTAAGGACTTCAGTCAGAAAACTAAGGAACTAGAGAATTACGAAATAGAAATCATTCTAATAACAATAGACACATTTCCTACCAATCCGACAATGACAATGTAGGAACAAAGTTTCCTTTAACCGCATCAGCATGAGAGGAGATCAAACTTACAGAAAAACCAGTAAAGCAGCTGATTTTTGTACATTAAGCCAAAAAAGAAAGGGTGTTAAATTAAACGTAAACTAATTAGTTTCAAGCATCTACAGTGGGCTGTACCTGGACGTTGCTTTCATCCATTAAGATTTCCTTGGCCTTTTCACATAGGCCTCTAACCTAAAGCCAATAAAAACAAATAAGATTACATTAGCTTGTTGGCTCACAAATGTTCTCCCAGGTCCCAGAAAATGAGCGTGAGAAGAGGAGTTGATTCAACTTAAAAGAGTCCACAGAGATTCCATAACAAATAGATAACAAGAGGAGATTTGGCCATGGTTTTGGATAATAATAAAATAGATTAACATTCATTAAAAAAACGAAAAATAAAAACTTTGTTCAATACAATTTCTTCTATGCTTCTTGGGTTGGAGTTTCGCATTCAAATCTAGTCCCTTTCCAAATAGTTTGCTATTTAAACAGGACATTATTCTAAACCAGTAGATCTCCTTATCCAATAAACATAAAATTCTACTCTTGATGGGCAAATCACTTAATTCCGTTTTCCATTTCAATTTAATTCCCATCTCAGTCCAGAAAATGCTCTCAAAATTTCACACAAACCCAATGAAGATAATCCCTATGCCCTCATTTCAAAACCAGAAAAAGTATCATTTCCCACATCTGGAAACTGATTTAGCCCTAAATCAGCTTATTACAAAGATCTAAACTTTACCCAGTTGTCAATTTATTTATTAAAAAAAAAAACCATAACTCAGCATCCTGCCCCAAAATTTCCTGGGTAACCAAACAGGCCCCTAACTTTCTCAGAGAAAAACAACAAATTTAAAGTTTATATTCAAAGTTGGGGAGAAATAAATCAAGAAAAAAGAGGTGAGAGAAAGCGAGACTAAAACCTGTTGCTCGGAGAGTGGCTTGCACTCCATGAGCTGCGAGATCTGCTCATCGAGGTCGAGATTGGATTCTGAGAAGGAATTCATGCCCATCTCGCTCCCCTCTTGTTCCCGAATCCGAACCAGGATAACGCTATCCCGATTAGGGATAACCCTAGACTCCCCTAAGCTTAGAGATCAGTCCTCGAAGATTGGGCTCTGCTCTGGGGCAGTGGAGAACGAAGACGAAGGATGGAGTAGAGAGAGAGAGAGAGGGAGAGCGCGCAATTCGGGAGGGGCGCGTGGAGGGAGAGCGAGTGGGACTTGTAGTGGTAGTTCTTGCAATATACGCCTGGCTAGCCAGTGGTTTTTTTTCTTTTTTTTTTTGGGGAAAAAAAAAAAACAATTAACTGAAATTACAATAATACCCCTGATTTGTATTAAAATGTAGTGAAATTCCCCTGGTCTAGAGTATTTATGCTTAACGTCCACTAATTTGTTTTTGGACTATTCAATTTGGGATTGATGGCTAATTCTCTCTATTAAATCAAGTATAAGGTGAAATTAAAAAAGAAAACTTTTTCATAAAATGACTTTATGTTTGTTAATTTTTTTTTTTTACAGAATTCTGTTTTATGGAATAACAAAATAAGCTTTTAGATTACAATTTTCTAATCATTTATTTTCCTGAATTTTTAACATCTATCAAATTTATTCTTGCCCAATGAACTAAATTGGAAAAAATCGGCATGAAATGAAAAAATATCCCTTAAAACAAGAATGAAACTCAAAATTAACTCTAATAAAAAATAAATCCAAAATAAATTAAAATATCAAATCAAAACAAAAATTAAATAAAAACGAATATTACATTTTAATTTTTAATTTTGATTATTTGTGTTTCATTGTTCTTTAAGGGAAAATTTTTCACTTCTTTTCGATCACCCCCAGCTTAGCTCATTACGAATGAATAAATAAATCTGATAGGAGTTAAAAATTTAGGGAAAATAATTGACCAAAGAAAATAATATAAAGGCTTAACTTGACAATTCAAATAACGCAATAAATTTTGGTTAAAAATTTATCAATATGAGATGATTCTATGATAAATTCAATATAACTAGGTGGTGAAAACTTAATTGATTCTTCAATATCTTTTAAGCCTAATGAAGTGTCATTGTAATTTTTTGTTTTTTTTTTATGCGATGTTAATGTACTGTTGACAAAAATTTGTGGCATCAATATAATTTTCTCTCTTCGCAATTTTCTTTTTTCTTATGCTACTTTATGCTAATGGCTTACAGCCATGTAAATAATGAAATTACTTATTTGCCCCTCGCCTCTTGTACCCGTTTGGAGAGAAAATGTCCTTTGGTTCCCCCTCTGAAATCTGAGCTCAAGTCGTGGGAGACGCATTTCTCTTCCCATTCTTTTACTCCATTTTCCAACAGCGACATTGACAATGTTCGAAGCTCTTTTCACTCCCAAGGTCTCAAATTCCAGTTGTTGTCGTTTTCTCATTTCTATGATATTGTCATATTGGTGTTTATGTCGTTTAGTGGGTATTACCATTGCTCCTGTCATCTTTTTTTTTTTTTTTTTTCTTCTTTTTGGGCGTGGGGATGTTTATTGTTTTATAAATGATGTCTTTCTTGCTTCTTCTTTTATTGTTGATGTCGTTTCTAAGGCTGATATTATATTGTGTGTTAATACCAGTAAGGAGCCATACAATTTTTTCAGGAGGTATACTAAAAATTTTTTTAGCTAATTTTGAAGCACATTAATCAATATAAACTAATATAAATTTAAATAGAGTATTTAAAATGAGTCCAAAGAGAAATTATCTAAAATGAAAGCAAATTTTTTAATTTTAAAATAATATAAGTAAAGTTCAAAATTTTTTTAAAAAATTAGTGGTCATGTTAAGGGCATTATTGAATTTTTTATAAAAATAGGCAAAAACTATAATTATAAAAATCCAATGGACAAATAAAGGATAAAATTAAAATTTTCATATAAATTCATGGTAAAAAACATAATTTTCAAAAAAATGACAGGAGTTGTGAGCCTTAACTAGCTCCATCTATGTTAGTGGCATTTTTATCAGTTCATCTGTTTTTCACCATCTTTTTTGCCATTTTTAATCTGTTGTCATTTCATACACTAATATCACAAGTGATATTATTTTCGTGCGTATTTTGTTTATGAAGTTGCTAAAATTTTCAAATTGTGATTGTTATGGTTCAATAATTTTGTTGAGTTTTGTAGTTCATTTCATTCACAGCAACCAAAAAAAAAATCAACATACAGTGACAAAATTTTTAATCAGAATAAATTTTTTTATGACTAAAACTGACATTTAGTCACAATTAATAATTTTTTATGACTGAAAATTGATATTTAGTCACAAGTTGTCAATGTACTTTTGGTCATAACTTTTTATTTATAATAATAAAATTTTTTGTGACCAAAGTACTTTTAATTACACAGATTGTTCTTTTTTTTGACTAAAACTTTAAACCATACACTTTTTAGTCACCACATAAAAATAATGATATTCTTTTAGTTATTAATTTTTTTTATTTTTTGTCACAATTTTTGTCATCACTAAAAATAAAGTTTTTTTTTTTTGTGGCGATTGTCGGTTATCATATGTGGTTCATATGATTTGTCAAACTTTTTTCTAAAAAAATTAATGTTTATATCATTTTAGTCAGGTCAAAAAAATTTTTGCATTAATAGAAAATGTTTTTTTTAACTAAAAACATTTTTGTCACAACGTAATGTTTGTAACCAAAATCTTTTAGAATTTTGATAATTACTGTGATAATCAGCATGACTATGCCAGGACTGGTACTCGTTGGGTATGCATGGTGAGGACCCTATGTACTTGTACCCCCCTAATAAATGCGTAATTGGATCATATTTTAGAAGTTTTACTCATTCATGTGTCGTTCACAACTATTGAAAAATGAGGCAGGTACCCGCAAGTAAATGTGATGGTGGATAAAATTATCATATTTATTAGTTGTGATGATAGAAAAATTGAAGGAAGAGAAAGTAACGAGAGGTAAATTATTAGTAACAAAAATAGTTAGAGGTAAAATGGTAAAATATAGGATTAATTGTAGAAGAAAAATACTATTAAATATGAACTTTCAGTAATTTTAATAATATTTTCTGTCTTATACAAAATTATACATCTACATTTGAAATCGCTCTAAATGTATACTTTTTGTATATAAATTAAGTGATTGATGTTGATCAATTTAAGTTATTTTAATAGATTTAAAATATTTTTCAACATAATTAAACTATCTTTAATAGAGATTTCATGTTTAGTAAGAAATTTTTTTTATTAATTTGTATCTAGAGGGTACATATATTTTAATGTAGATATATATTTTTTCACAAGCCAAAAAATAAAATTAAAATTACAAAAACATCATAGTTCAGGTAATTATTTTGCAGTTAATTAAATAAAGATAAAGAAGATGACAATACAATATGAAATAAGATAGTTTGTGAAAGATAAGGATATAGTTGTGAAAGACAAAGTGAAAAAGAGAGAAAATGGTGGGGGTGAAATTAAATAAAAAGAAAATGAGGAAAAATAAAAGAGAAATGCAAGAAAAAATGACGAAAAAAAGAATGGTACGACATAAAGCAATGAGACAGGTGATAAAGAGAGGGAAAAAAATACAAAATGAGTGGGCATTGCACATATAATACAATTGTAGATATAAAATTATATCTTACAATATGTACAAGTATTTTTTAGCCATTTATGGATCGACAATTATGTCCTTTTAAGCTTGATGATTTTTTTTAAGAAGAGCCAATTGTGTAACAAAAACAAAATTCAGAGTAGCATAATATATATTCTAAAAAATTTAGGTTGTCCTAAAGAAATCAGGAGTTAAGAATGACTATAATTTGAAGGCAATTAGTGATATTAACACAAAATTTACAACACAATTTGATAAAAAGTGTCAAATGGCAAAAACCACAATGATTGTAAAGGAAAATGGACTACTAGTCTACACCAAGAATAAACTTAATTGTGGGACCCGTTTCTAAATCATACACCACGTGGACGATTAAGTGGTAGAACAGGTCATAAATGAGACACACCGTCCGACACGTGTCTAGAGTGACTAATTAATGGCCACGCGAGTCGCACGTGGTACCACATAAGCCCATGGGCTGTCCGAGGCTAGGGCGGAGTCCATCCCAGCTGAGGGTCGGGATCTTCAAGGGTCTTCCACCAGAGTACAATGGGAAGCAACTCACAGCTCCAAATCCAGACAGAGCATTTAATGCGATCCTGAGTAGGTGTGCGCATTGGACAAACTGTCCTGACAGAACGGCGGTTTGTCAAAATCTCGCCCCTGACAGACTTGAGCCATAAGGGAGGCGGAAATTAGGCTACGATGATGCAGGGAGAATCACGGTAATCTCGGCCTATGATCTCTAGAGTAAGTCTTGATGAAAAAAGGTATTCGGTCCTGGGATTGAGAACCATGAGATTCACAATTTCAGGACTATATATATGAGTCATGCGTCCCCGAAAAGAAAGCATGTACACATACAAAAAGATAAAGATATACTTATACAAAGAAAAACTAAATCTTTGCTGCCCTAAATCAAAGATAAACAACTGACTTAAGCATCGAAAAGTCTTTGCAGGTGGCCTCCCCCGCCTTTCCGATCCTGCCTGAAGTTAAAAGCTCTTTGGGATAGCAAGGATACGTGGACAGGTGGAGGATACAACATCAGCAGTTCAGAGATATATGGACAGTTGACGAAAAACTGCTCCAACAGTTTGGCGCCGTCTGTGGGAAACCGTTGAGCGTGAGAAAAAGAGTAGGAGTTTCACGATCGCGCTCTCCCCGAACAAAAGGCCATACAACGTCGGATGGCACCTTCGAGAATGATAACCAGGAGCACATGTCCCGACGTCGAAGGGAGCTCCCGGGAAGCACAACCGGGTCTGGAACAAAAGTTGGACCAGATACTCGCCGCCTTGGCAGAAACAAACCGGAAGGCAGAGATTGCCTACGAGGCCGTCCTGGGTTTAAAAGAAGAAGTCGCAGAAGTGCGTAGAGATAACGCCCGTCTCGAAGGGTTGCTGGCTAGCGAAGCCAGGAGCGAGCGAAGAGAAGATTTTGACAAAGAGGTCTAATAAGAGTCTGGGGGCCAACCGCCGAGGGAAGTTCCCGCCCCATCCAGATCACAGATGCAGGGGGAGCGATAAAGCCAGACGAGGCCATCCCGAGTCGGAGCGGCAGTGGACAGAAGACACCAAGAATGCCCGGAAGGTATACTTCCCAACTGGAAGCAAGAAATGATGGCAGAGCTGAGTAAAAGGCTCGGGGCCTATCATAGCCAGACCCCCGATGATCTGGCAGAGCAAACTGTGCGAGGGATCAATCGGATGGCCTTCGCTGACTGGATCCAGATGGAGCCCAAGCCGAGAGACTTCACAACCCCGACCTTCAAGCCGTTCGAGGGGAAGTCCGACCCCCTCGATCACATATACCACTTTCAGCAGAAGATGGCCTTGGAAATAGGGACGAGGCTGTGACCTGCAAAGTCTTCTCCACAACCCTGGCAGGACCGACCCTATTATGGTTCAGATAGCTCTCAGAGAAATCCATAAACAGGTTCGAAGATTTCTGCAAACTTTTCTTAAAGCAGTACGCAGGTGCCCGGAGGCAGCAAAAATCCATGCGAGATCTTGACCGGTCGGAACAAACCGCGACCGAGTCTCCGAGAAAATACCTGTCGTGTTTTCTAGAGCTGATGTCCTTAGTGCACAACGCTGACTCGGTCTAAGCCGCAGGCTTGTTCGTCAGGGGCCTGCAGCTAGGATCGATGCTATCGGACCATCTGCTTCTGAACCTTTCGTACGATTTGGCGGACATCCATGCAAAGTCAGAAGGGTATTCAGGGTGCTGGAAAGCCATCAGAAAGTGCCCAAGGCCTCCGCCGCGATAACAACAGCGCTGGTGCAGACCCCGGCCCCACAAGGGGTAAAGAGGCCCGCGCTGGACCAGGGGCCGACTCCGAAACAGGAAGCCCCCACCCAAGGCGGCCAAGAAGGCGGCAAGAGGAGGAAGGCGTCTCGTGACCCACTGCCGAAATACGAGCTCAACATGCCTATCGATGTGATCTACCTCCAAAACAGAGACAGAGGCATTTTCACAGGAACACATGGAAAACAGGAACAAGTACTGCTAATTTCACAAGGATCACAGACATGACACCATCAACTCCCGTAGCCTTTACGCGCAGGTTATGATGGCGATCCATGCCAGTAAGTTGAAGTAGTACATGAAGACCGGTAAAATCCAGCCGTAGGAAGACGACACTAGGCCCGAAAAAGGCAAGTAGACCTAGGCCTTCGGATCAGGAGAACAGGCCTTGAGGATAGTCCGAACCATCGTGGGCAGACCAGAGCCGACCTAGGGTCAGGAGGAGAAGGAAAAATGCCTCAAAAAGACCGAAGAAAGGGTGAAGCGCCTAAAGGGGATGGGCCATTCCGTCAACCATTTGATAATGGGAGAAAGCTGTGCCTCTGCCACCCCCATCGTCTTCACCCAGCAAGATTTGACCACGGTGTACCTGCCTCATGACGACCCCTTGGTGATTAAGCTGTAGATCGACTCCGCGTTGGTCAGAAAGGTCCTGATCGACGGTGGGAGCAGCGTCGATATCCTTTTCCTCAGCACGTTCGAGAGCATGAGCCTGAATCGAAATGCACTCAGGCCGACCTGTCAGCCGTTGTTCGCTTTCGACAGTACTAAAGTAAGCCCCTTGGGCATCGTGACCCTGAAGGTTTGCGCTGCGGAGAGATGCTTGGACGTGGACTTCGCTGTCATCGACTGCCAGTCCTCCTTCAACGTCATCATGGGGAGAGGATGGATTCACGCCATGCATGGGGTTATCTCCACCCTCCACCAAGTCTTAAGATGTCTATCAAGGGATGGTACCTATATGATAGACATCAAAAGAGACCAGGCCTCCGCAAGGAAATATTTTTCAACCGCCCTGAGGGGAGCTAATGCGAGCACGAGCGCCTGGACTGGAGACAGATAGTAATCAAAGGACTGTCTGCCAGTGTACATGAAGCAGATTAAAGAGGAGTCTGATGAACCAGAATCCACGATTGAGGAGCTTGTGGCGGTCCCTTTGAAAGAAGCAGAACCGGCGAAGGTAGTCTTAATCGGGGCCCTGCTGCTCGAGGAAGAAAAGAACGAGATGTTGGGATTCCTGAGGCAGTATGAAGACGTCTTCGCGTGGTCCCATGACGACATGCCCGGTATAGACCCTGCGCATGCCTGCCACTGGCTGAACATAGACCCTAATTTCCTTTCAGTCAGGCAGAGACCCCGAAGGTTCGGGCCAGAGAAAAACAGGGTGATCAACAAGGAGGTAGAGACGCTACTGGAGAACGGCCTAATCATGGAATACGTATAACCGTACTGGGTCTCCAACCTGGTGGTGGTGAAGAAGAAAAACAGCGACGACCGTACTTGCATAGACTTCACCAACCTGAACAAGGCCTACTCAAAGGATAGCTTTCCCCTGCCAAGGATCGACTAAATGGTATATGCAACGGCGGGATTCGACAGGATGAGTTTCCAGGATGCCTACCCTGGATATAACCAGATCCCCCTGTACGAGGAAGATCAGATCCACATGGCATTTATTACGGAGCAAGGTCTGTACTGTTACAGACGCATGTCATTTGGTTTGAAGAACACGGAGGTAACCTACCAGAGGCTTATGAACAAAATGTTCGCTGGGCTACTAGGGAAGACTATGGAAGTATACATCGACGACATGGTCGTAAAGAGCAGAGAAGCTTCAGACCATCTGAGACATCTGGACGAATGTTTCCAGATTTTGAGGCAATATCGGATATGTTTGAACCCCAAGAAA
Organism: Parasponia andersonii; assembly: GCA_002914805.1. Classification (NCBI taxonomy): domain Eukaryota; kingdom Viridiplantae; phylum Streptophyta; class Magnoliopsida; order Rosales; family Cannabaceae; genus Trema; species Trema andersonii. The sequence goes on along the minus strand of JXTB01000308.1, from coordinate 292,507 downwards.
TGTGCGTTCGGGGTGTCCTCCAGCCAGTTCCTGGGGCACATCGTGAGCAGAAGGGGTATTGAGGCCAATCCGAACCAGTTGTCCTCGATCACAGATGTGCAGAAACCCTTGACTATTCGGGAGATCCAGCACCTAGCCGGGAAGATAGCTGCTCTCAGCCGATTCATCTCCAAGATGTCTGATCGATGCAAGCCTTTCTTCCAGTGCCTAAAGAGAAGCTCCACTGTTGTCTGGGGGGAGGAGCAGGACAAGGCACTGACAGATCTCAAGCTGTACTTAAGTCATCCACCTATCCTGGCTTCCCCAGCAGAGGGGGAGCGCCTATACGTTTATTTGGCAGTGTCCGAAGTAGCAATCAGCACCGTACTATTCGTCAAGGAAGACAGCAGGTAGAAGCTAGTGTTTTATACGAGCCGCATGCTCCTAGATGCCGAGACGCGATACAGTATGGCAGAGAAACTGGTCCTCGCTCTGGTCAATGCTAAGAAAAGACTCAGGCAATATTTTGAGACATACTCGATCACTGTGTATATGGATTTCCCTATCCGGAAAATCTTGGCTAAGCCAGACCTATCGGGACGACTAACCAAGTGGGCCATTGAACTGGGGATATACGATATCGAGTATCGGTCTCGAGTGGCGAAGAAAGGGCAAGTCATAGCAGATTTTCTGGTGGAAATCAAATCCTTCGGCAAGCTACATAACCCACTCCAAACGTCTCAGCCTCCCACCTCTTTAGCTTGGACCCTCTACACCGACGGATCCACGAATGCCTCAGGGTCAGGTATCGGGATAATCCTGCAGACCCCAACAAGACTAAGAGTAGAGAAAGCTTTGAGGCTAGGTTTCCAGGCAATGAATAACGAGGCGGAGTACGAGGCACTGCTGCAAGGTCTTGAACTGGCTCTGCACTTCAGAGTGGAGAGCATCGCAGTAAAAACCAACTCGCAGTTGATCGCGGGTCAGGTCAGGGGAGACTTCGAAGTAAAAGAGTCGAGATTACACAGGTACTTCTCCAAGGTAATGGGGGCAAAAGCCCACTTTAGCAGTTTCAATATCGAATAGATTCCTAGGGAGATGAACCAGAAGGCCGACGAGCTAGCTAAGAGCGCGTCAATCGGGGGAACGACCAGACATGCAGAGATTCTCCTAGAGAATGAGAGCATGAAGGACTCTTCGGAGACCCCCGTACGCCATGTATTTGCAACTGGCTCCGCAGACGAGGGGTGGATGAAACCCATCACCCAGTATTTAACGTTAGAAAACCTACTCGCGGACCCCTAAGAAGAAAGGTTGATCAGACTGAAGCCTGCTAGATACTCGATGGTGGGGGAGTGACTGTATAGGAGATCGACAATGGGGCCGATGCTGCGGTGTGTAGGTTCTGTCGAAGCGCAGAAACTGATGGAGGAAATCTACGAGGGAGTATGCGGCAACCACTCTAGCGGACGTAGCCTCACCTACAAGGCTCTGATGGCTGGATACTTCTGGCCATACATGGTGACTGAGGCGACCCAATTTGTCAAGAAATGCGATAAGTGCCAGAGGTTCCCCCCCATGAAATGCCAGCTCATGGAGGAACTCCATTCGAACATAACCCCTTGGCCATTTGCCAAATGGGGCCTGGACATCGTCGGAAAGCTCTTCAGAAGTCTAAGGGGAAGAAGGTACGTCTTGCTGGCCAGAGATTATTTCACCATATGGGTAGAGACTGAAGCCTACATGATTATTAATAAGGCGGACACGATTAACTTCATTTGGAGAAACATAATCTGTCGATACGGGATTCTGAAGGAGATACATGCTGATCATGGCACACAGTTCCAGAATGCTAAGCTTAAGGAAATGTGTGAGCTCTATGATATACGGCTCAGTTTCTCATCCCTGAACTACCATCACGGAAATGGCCAAGCAGAGGCAACGAACAAGGCCATATTTAGCAATATCAAAAAGAACTTGCAGGAGGCTAAAGACAGGTGGTTAGAAGAGTTACCGGCCGTTGTGTGGGCCCATCGAACCACGGAGCAGAGGTCGATAGGAAGAACGCCATTCACCATAGTCTATGAGTCGGAGGCTGTGATCCCGACCGAGATTGGCCTCCTGACCCTTCGCTCTGAAGTGATAAGAGATGCCCCACTGAACGAGTAGTAGCTAAGCCACAACACAGACCTCCTAGAAGAAACGAGGGACATGGCCCTAGTCCACCTGGTCTCATACCACCAGCAGGCTAGGTCCTACTACGCAAAGAAGGTTAGCGCTCGTCGATTTAACGCCGTGGATTGGGTCTTAAAGGTCAGAACATGGAATTCCTCGAAGCTAGACTCCAACTGGGTTAGACCCTATGAGGTGATCAAAGCACTTGACAATAGTGCGTATGTCCTGAAAAAACTCAAGACCGGAAAGAGCCTACCGAACACGTGGAACGCTCAGTACTTAAAAAAGTATCACGTGTGAGACACATGTAAATATTGTAAGACACATGTAAATGCTTATATTATTAAAAAGCTTAATTCCAAAACAGGTCAAGTTTTTTGCCACACGGATTTATCCTTTGGGTTGCTATGGAAAAGGGGTCTGCCCACAGTGGCAAACCCCAGGCACTATTCGCGCAATCAAGAATCATATTGTGGGGATTACGTCGCTTGCCGATGACCCAAGAAAACGTACGAAGAGGAAAGAGTTGTGCAACCAAAAACTTGCCAGCAGACCTCAAAAACAATCGTACTACGGGGATCACATCGCTTGCCGACAACCCAAGAAAATGTACGAAGAAGAAAGAGCTGCATAACCAAAAACTTGTCAGCAGACCTCAAAAACGATCGTACTGCGGGGATTACGTCGCTTGCTGATGACCCAAGAAAACGTACGAAGAGGAAAGAGTTACGCAACCAAAAACTTGCCAGCAGACCTCAAAAACGATCGTACTGTGGGAATCATGTCGCTTGCCGACGACCCAAGAAAATGTACGAAGAGGAAAAAGCTGTGCAACCAAAAACTTGCCAGTAGACCTCAAAAATGATCGTACTATGGGAATCACATCGTGCACTAAAAATGCTAGCCGATGGCTCGAGAAAACATATGAAGAAGGAAAAGCTGTGTAACCAAAAACTTGCCAGCAGACCTCGAAAATGATCGTACTATGGGAATCACATCGTGCAATAAAAGGCTTGCCGATGACCTGAGAAAACGTACAAATAAGAAAGAGCCGCACGGCGAAAGCTTGCGACCTACCCTCAAAGGAAAGCAAGGACAGGGTCTACCCATTGGAAGTAGACCCTTCCTAAGGAGCATCTTAGCTATACGAAAAGCTAAAAGAAAGCAAGGTCATAGTCCACCTATTGGAAGTAGACCCTCCCTAAGGAGCGCCTTAGCTATACGAAAGGCTAAATGAAAGCAGGGACAGGGTCTACCCATTGGAAGTAGACCTTCCCCAGAGAGTGTTTTAGCCGCGTGCGAGACAAAGGAAAACGAGGTCAGGGTCTACCCGTTGGAAGCAGACCCTACCCAAAGAGCGGTTTAATTATGCGTGAACTGGGAATGAATGGAGTTAGAGCCTACCCGTTGGAAGTAGTCCAGTACAAGACCAGGCATGAAGACAGAAGTTAAAATCAAACTCTGTTTATTATTTCCTAAAGTACAAAGTGCATGGTCGACAGGGACGCACATCCGGAAGCTCTACTTATAAGAGGCAGGTTTTGGATGGACTCGCAGGGATACATCAGAGTGGTAGCGCCCTATTCACTCCCAATGAGAGCCGAGCCCAGGCCTTTTCCTCTACAGCGACGGGTCCAAATAGTGGTTAACCAACCCTTGGAGCTGGTTCCTGGTGTATTCCCATTTGGGGTCAGAGAAGTCCAGCCACACGCGTAGGTCGAATTCTGCCAAGACAAGTCATAACAGAAGTTATACATCCTCAAAACTGGATGAGCCGGAACTTACATCCCAATCTCCAGAGTTAATCTTGTCGATCATAGTACGAGGAGAATTCACTAAGAACTCGAAATTATATACGACCAAGTCAAACTCAAACGCCGGCCGTGCTGCCGATAAGGGAATGGTGTCGTATACGATATCTGACCCTAACACTAAACGCAGTCAACAAAAGGAGCAAGAGAATGGAATAAACTTGGAAAAATAGCACAGTTTCTATTATTTAAATGGATGGTTACAACGAGGGTCTACTTTACAAATACACAGAGCAAGAGGCCATAATTACCTCCAGCCAGGGGAGCGCGGCCGGTCTCGACACTTGGACTAGCTTCGGCAGAAGGCGGCGTACGAAGGTCAGAGTCATCACTGGACAAAACGACCGCGCCAGACCCACCACCAGTTGAGGCCCCAAGATCAGGCTGACCGTAAGGAACTTTCGAGGCTTGCTCTAGCAGACCGGAAGCGAGGACAATCTCCTTGGCAACAGAGACAGATGTAGAGGGCCTATCTTTTTCTTCGTTGAACATCTTCAGCACATCAGTAAGGTACACGATGTTGATGTCATCCCCTAGCTGCTGCATGTAGTGCTTGACAAAATAATGGTCCCTCTCGATGCCTTTCTGCTCATCAAACTGGTCTGACGTTACCACCTCCACGTGGCCTTCGAATTCCCTATTCTCCCAGCCAGACCTGTAGCTCTCCACAAAAAGGACATCCATCTACCTCTGGTACCTCGTCTTCAGCTTCTCCGCATCCGCCAGTCTATCCCTCAGTGCTGCCAGCCTCAGCTCCACTTGCCGCTGCGACAAGTCGACCAAAAGAGTGTTAATGTCGGCAAGATCTTCACCATGCTTGCGAGATAGCTCTGTATGAGCCCCTATTAATTTTTTGTGATCCAAGCAAAGATATCGGTTTACCTTATTGGACAAGTCGAGTCTGCGCTGAAGGGATGGGCCTCCAGTTTGGCTTTCGCCTCGGCCTTCCTTGCCTCTTTGGCATCATCGATGGCCCTGTCGCGAGCGATGAAGGCCAGCCCCATCTTCGCCCCTGCGTTCTACAGGTCCTGCTCCTTGACCCTGAGCTCGTCTTGGGCTAGCCTGGTGGCCTCAGATTGAGCGAGCCTGTCAGCCTCCGCCTCGGCCAACTTTGCAACCAGCTCCTCGCGCCTGACCCTCTCCGCACTCAGAGAGTGAGCCACCATGCTGCCGACCCTAGCCTCATCCAAGCTCCGATACAAGTCGAAGTCAGCCCTCAACTTGGCAAAGGAGGCCTCGCTCCGCTCAGCCAGCGCAGAATGGGAGTTCAACTCCCCGGTCAGCTCTCTAATGCGAGAAGAATAAAAGGACTGGACGCCGGCTAGCTGCAAGATACAAGAAAGGGAAGTCAGTGTTCAGCAGGGATGCCAAAAAATGGAATGGCGGCTAGACGAGCCAAACCTGCGCAATGTTACGGCTGGCGACGAACTCAACGTTCTCCAAGGAGAGCACCTCCAGCTTAGGCTCCGCAGCTGGACCCTCTCCTCGGGCATTGTCCGTGTCTGAGGAACGCGACTCCACCCCGCCAACTGTGAGGACACCCTCTCCTCCCACCGGACACGCTCCTGTAGCTCTTTTTGACGCTCCCAAAGCAGCAGTGGTGGGGACGGTAGAAAGCTGAGCATCACCGAGCGCGCCTTCAGCGACAGCTGGGGTCGGCGCATCCTCAGCAGAAGACGCCATAGCGACTGCTGCTGCATCGGTAGTTTCGGTTGCCACCCCTGTTGGAGCCCCATCGTCATCACTGTCGGAAGAGGGGCTAATTCTGCCCCTCTTCCCTGCCGGGCCTTCCTTCTCTTTGGATGAGTCGGCCTTGTGACGCCGTTTTATTGGGACCATGGGAGGGGAAGACAGCCTAGATTTTAACCCCGGAGCCCCCCCGCTGAGATCAGCGATCTCCCCACGGGGGCAAGCAGTACTGGACCCTGCGCTCGTCTTCGAACTGGAGTTGGGGGAGGAAGAGGTCGGAGTGGCGGATTCCCCGGGCAGGCTTGAGGGCACCCCCTTATTATAAACGACTTTTATGGCCATCGCCTCCCGAGTAGGAAGTCTGCTAGTACCGGAGAAAGGGACCGCATGTGCCTCGTCCTCTGAGGACACCACAAGGCGCCGACTAGCGGATACCTTGGATTGAGCCTTGTGCACAACGATATTTCCCTTGACTGGAGAGGGGTCTGCTGAAGGGCCTACATCAAAACCTATAAAGAGCAAGCAACATTATTAGAACACAGCTATAACCCGATTGACGGAGCTCCAGAATGTAAAAATGAACTCACCCTTAACTCTCTTAGGGGCGGCGGTTTCCTCTCTACGGAGCCTGACGTACTCCTCGGCCACGAGCCTCACGGCCTCTTCGAGCTCGTGGCTAGTCGGCGCCACCAGGTCGCAGGGACCTGCCAGCTAGCTCGGCGCCGTAACCTAACAACCCACCATGACGATGCGACTCTGCTCATCACGACGGAATCGATTTAGAGCCGGGGCGTCAAGCTGGCTCCGCAGGTGCTTTGTGATAACCCAGGTATCCAGCGGGAAGGGAAGGTATATGATCATCCTAAGCATCATATTCATCACCTGGGGGTTCAAGGTGGCTTGGATGTGTCGGCAATCCCCAGGAGACCAAAAGATGACGATCCCTTCCAGCTCGTTGAGTCGCCCCGCCGATAATTGCAGCTCAAATCTATTTTCCTCTGCAGAGGCTGCACAAGGAAACATATCGTGAGCAATAACAGACGAGGTAAACGTATACCCAAAAATCACGACCTAGTACTTACTCTGTAGAAAAAATGAAGGAACTTGGAAGTACTCCCCATTCATCCAAGGAGAGCACCACGCCCCTTCGACGGCATACAGCCTAGAGTGCGAGTCCCATTGCTTGTCCGACCTCGGCAAGCCCCAGAAAATATAGCATCCCGGGAGCGGTTGAAGGTAGAAAGTGGGGTAGGAGCTCTTTTTGGGGATGAGGGTGAGTTTATAGGCATAAAAGACCACCTTTAGGTCTATATGTATGTTATAGAGGACTGACAGGGCGGAAAGCCCCATCAAGATCATGATTCCGTTAGTGTTGAGCTATATCGGATGAATCCCGGTAAGGCTAAAGAACTGATGGACTAAAGGAGGGAGAGGAAACCGCAACCACTCTAGATGCCGCCTCCTCAGAATAATGGAGCCTTTTGGAGCAGAAGAGTAAAGGTACCAGTCCGTTGGGCCGTCGACCCTCTCTAAAGTGACTCCGCCGAGGAAGCAGAGCTGCCTCCTCAACGACCCTAATTCGGAATCCATGATGGGGCGGAGTTTCTGATTTAGATCTAGGGCCATTGTGTTAGATGTGATTGAAGGAGACGAAAGGTTCTAGGAAAAAGAAGATATGGAAACCCTAAGATTTAAGAAAGTTGAAATACTTGAAGATTTTGGTAAAGGAAGAAACGAGCGTACATGCGGCTTTTATAGAGGGGGAGCTGAAGAGTTTTTCCTAGAGAAGGGTAAAGCAAGGAAGACCGAAGCGTCAGAATTTCAAAATTTGAAAAAATTGTGACATGGGATGGCGTGCCTCCGCGTCGGCAATTGGGGAGCCACGTGTATCCCTCAAATTGGAGGAATGGAGAAATGATTTCCCCACTTGATGAATACGAATCCATCAACTAGGGAAATGGGGGCAGTTGTGGGACCCGTTCCTAAATTATATACCACGTAAATGATTAAGTGGCAGAATAGATCATAAACGGGGCACACCGTCTAACACGTGTCCAGAGTGACTAATTAAAGGCCACGCGAGTCGCACATGGTACCACATAGGCCCATGGGCTATTCGAGGCTAGGGCCGAGCCCATACCAGACCCTGGATGGACTCAGCCCAGTCCGATTCTTACCTAGACAGCTGAGGGTCAGGAGCCCTAAGGGTCTTCCTCCAGAGTACAATGGGAAGCAACTCACAGCTCCAGACCCAGACAGAGCATTTAATGCGATCCTGAGTAGGTGTGCGCATTGGACAAACCGTCCTAACAGAATGGCGGTTTGTCAAAATCTTGCCCCTGACAGACTCGAGCCATAGGGGACGGCAGAAACTAGACTACGACGATGCAGAGAGAATCACGATAGTCTCGGCCCGTGATCTCTGGAGTAAGTCATGATGAAAAAAGGTACTCGGTCCTGGGATTGAGAACCATGAGGTTCACAATTTCAGGACTATATATATGAGCCATGCGTCCCCGAAAGAAAGGCATGTACGCATACAAAAAGACAAAGATATACTCAAAGAAAAACTAAATCTTTGGCCATAAATCAAATATAAACAACTGACTTAAGCATCAGAGAGTCTTTGCAGGTGGTCTCCCACGCCTCTCCGATCCTGCCTGAAATCAAAAGCTCTTTGGGATAACAAGGACACGTTGACAGTTGGAGGATACAACATCAGCAGTTCAAAGACACGTGGACAGCTGGTGAAAAACCGCTCCAAGGTTAATCATGCCGCCTAGTGCGAGTTGAACAATTTGTGCAATTAAGTGAAAATTTTGAATGCCTCTAAATAAATAAGATGCTTTGTCCTGATGATCACAATCATCTATTCTAATAGGCCACACATGTCTCTTGTCGTGGGATTCACAAAGTTAGATAATTGTGATCCAATAATCACCACAAAAACGCACTATTGTTAGCTACTAAACAAAAAAGAGGGTATCTTAAAACAAAAATAAAGGTATCTTTTACAGGGCTATACAAAAATGAAAAAAACCCAACTTAATTGAGATAATCGCTCGACTCGACCTGAGATTTTGAGTCGAAACAAATGTACTAGAATTATCGGATAAAATCTGACCGAACTTAAGGATTTTTGATTCAAGTATGAAAACACGTTTAGGGGGTTAGATACCTAAACTCGACCCAAACCTTAAATTTGGTTCTTTAATAATTTATTTCTCTTTGTTTTTTTTTTTTCCCCCTTTTATGTTTCATTGTTTAGCAAATTATATACATCGTGCAAATAGCTAATTATGCATAAAATAGAGAAGAAAAATCAAAATTGTTTATTATGTGGTTAAAAGAAAGAAGTTTTTTACCAGTATTTTTGAAAAAATCAAAATTTTATCAAATTTTTTTATGCTTTTATAAAACTTGATCTGCCCCGCCAGAATACCCAAAAACCGAAAATTCGATTTCATGAGTTCGATTTCGGTTGTTTATTTTTACGTACCCGAATCTGAATATCCGAAAGCCGATCGGATCGTGCACCCCTGTCTCTTTTCCATAGAATTAGTGACGTTATATCCAGTGTTCGTTTACCAGGAATAATGTCGTTTTTTTTTTCTTTCTCAGCAAACGACATCGTCTCGTCATCAGCTAGCCAAAGCCACAGAACGGCATCGAGGACAAATAATAGCTCGAATATTTTCTATTTTTCTTAATGGTCATAATTTAATTATATACGTATATATATAGATACACCTATAGATACGAAACAAAAAAAGAAAAATATCTAAAGACCATAAAACGGGAGACGTTGGCGGAGTGGGTGAGACCGTGAGAGAGACAAAGGAGCGGAAGAGAGGAGAGGCAAATGAAAATGGCGGCGGCGGCGGCGGCAAACGAAAGGAAAGAGCTTATAGAGTTTTTCCAACTTTTAACCTAATGATCAACTGCGCAACGCTACACATTTGAAAAAACAACACCCTCCAATCATAACACGCCACGTCAAAACAGGCAAGTAGATATTTATAATTTGGTCGGTTTCAACTTTCAATTGGATTTTAAAACAAGCCAATTATATTGACGGCAGCATCCAAATTTTCACACACGCCGTTGCTTTTCAGATATTTTTTCTTATATTTTTCTTTTTCAAAAAATTTTCTCTATCTCTCGATCATGTTTGGTTCCGGAGAAAATAAAAGGGAAAAGAATTTCGATTACAGTTGAAAAAGGTAAGAAAATTTCATAAAATCTCAGAGAGAAAAAAAAAATACGAAGATCTAGGTTTTGAGATAGTAAAGGGGGGGAAAAAAACCTAAGGCGATTTCTACTCTGTGTGTCCGATCCAGAAAGAAAAGATAGGGTTTTTTTTGCTGAATTTTAGGTTAACGCTCTTTTTCTCTCAAGGTTTTCCTCTTCTTCTCTTTCGTTTTGTGTAGCTTTTTCTCTCTCTAAGCTAGGGTTTGAAGCTTTTTGAGGGCTTTGCATTTGTGTGAAATCCCATTTTAATGCATGGTCCTTCTTTCTCTGTCTACATGCGATATGGTGTATGAATGCACCGAGTATCTGTTTTCGCCGATTGATATGTTTCTATTAGTGATTAATTTTACTTTGATCTGATTTGTGGTTAGATTTTTCTTAAATTTTAAGCATGGTGTTGTTTTTGTTGTTAAATCACACAATTTCTAAGTTTTGGTGTATTTTAACTTGATTTTATGATTTTTTTACATGAACATGTTGAGATCTTTTGGTGTTTTTTTTGGGTTGATTTACTGTTATTGCATAATGTTCAGTCAGGGTTTTGATCTGCGAGGAAAGTTATTGAGCAAAGGAAGAGGGGAATTTCGTTTGAAGGTTCAATTTTTTGCTTCTGTGGGTTTGGTGCATTAGAATTTCGTTTCAATTTTTTGAGCAATTTTTGGAGAGGAAGGGTCACACCAACGTATTTGCAGTGATGAGCACTTCATGGGCAGATTCTGTGGCTAATTCTCAATCTGAGAATGCAGCTGCTACTGGTTCGTTTGAAAACAATGCCTCATCTCGCGCTCCGCGAACAACTTATGTTCCTCCGCATCTTCGTAACGGGCCCGCCTCATCTGATCCACCTGCTGCGTCAAACTCTGCCCCCTCACAAGCTAGCACTGGTTATGGTGCACCCTCAACTGGGTCTCGCTGGAATGGCAATTCTAGGCAGGATTTCGGGCGTCCTGGATATGGTTCTGGGAGTAGCTGGAACAGCAGTAGGGGCAGGGGGTGGGACCGTGGAAGGGAGCGTGAGGTAAATCCGTTTGGAAACGATGGTGATGCAGAGCCTTCTTTTAGCGAGCAAGAGAACACAGGCATTAACTTTGATGCTTATGAGGATATTCCAGTGGAGACGAGTGGGAGTAATGTGCCACCACCTGTGAATACTTTTGCAGAAATAGACTTGGGGGAGGCATTGAATCAAAATATTCGAAGGTGCAAATATGTGAAGCCAACTCCTGTTCAGCGACATGCGATACCCATTTCTCTAGGAGGGCGGGATTTGATGGCTTGTGCTCAAACTGGATCAGGAAAGACTGCTGCTTTTTGTTTCCCAATCATTAGTGGAATCATGCGGGAGCCAAACATTCAGAGGCCTCGTGGAACACGAACTGTTTTCCCTCTTGCTCTTATTCTCTCCCCCACAAGGGAGTTATCTAGCCAGGTTAGATTGTGAGTTTATACTCGGATAATTGCCTGCAAGAGCTGTTGTTATGTCAGCGTGTAATGCAGTTGTTATTTTTGTTTCTACTATCCTTCAGATACATGATGAAGCTAGAAAGTTTTCGTATCAGACTGGTGTCAGGGTGGTTGTTGCCTATGGAGGAGCACCAATAAATCAACAGGTTTTTATTCTTTTGTCCACGTTTTTTTTTTCATATTATATATTTGTCTTCTGTTTTTGTGTATTTCCCAATCTAGGTGATCGAGTAAAATATTTCGTGTCTTGTAATTCATTGTCCGTGTACTTCCCAATGTAGCTTGATTTGGTTACCTGATCAAGCGCTGCTATTTCTTGAAACAACCAGTTATTGAATTTTTCCTTTTCAATCTTTTTACTAAATCTTAAACTATATTAGTTTTGAGGCTTGTTAAGTATTTTAGGGAGTGCACATCTTATTCTTAGTTTTGTTTATTTCTTTAGTTGCGAGAGCTTGAGAGAGGAGTTGATATTCTTGTGGCAACTCCTGGAAGATTGGTTGATTTGCTTGAGAGAGCTAGAGTGTCGCTTCAGATGATCAGATATTTGGCTCTTGACGAGGCAGATCGGATGTTAGACATGGGTTTTGAACCTCAGATTAGAAAGATTGTGGAGCAGATGGACATGCCTCCAGCTGGTTTGCGTCAAACAATGCTCTTTAGTGCTACATTTCCTAGAGAGATACAGGTTTGTCATTTTGATTATTAGGATTTTTTTATTGATTTGCAGTCTTTCGTGTGTTACGTATTGATGTATCGTAAGGATTTTGACACATTTTGTTGTTGCATCTATCGCAAATTTCATCATGGAATGAACATCTCTAGTACTTTTTTAATTATATTTATACTTTATGTCACAAGTTTTGTTGTGAAGTTTTCTCGAGTGTTGAAGTTATTATTATTATTATTTTTATGAAGATTCACCGGACCACACACACACACACCTACCCACTTGATCTAGCCCCAAGTGGTTTTGAATGTTAAAGTTATGATGTAGTGTGCTGTTGTCTTTTCCTTGAAGATATGGAATATTCTTCTGGTGTGGGTTAGCATTCTTTTTTGCTTCTTACGTAATATGTTTGTCCAGAGTTTATTGATAATAGTACTACTGACTTGAGGAATTTCAACATTCGTCTAGCTGACATTCTTTCGATTTTGTTTGTCTTGTAGAGAATGGCAGCTGACTTTCTTTCGGATTATATATTTTTGGCTGTTGGAAGAGTTGGTTCAAGTACAGATTTAATTGTCCAGAGAGTAGAATTTGTTCATGAAGCTGACAAGAGAAGTCATCTGATGGACCTTCTTCATGCACAGAAGGAAAATGGTACCCATGGCAAGGTAATTTCATTGACATAGTTTGTGTGTGTATCTTGTGCGGTTTAGTTTGCTGTTAAATAGCAGCATTTTGTATTGACAATTACACCTTGAATATGCAGCAAGCTTTGACATTGGTATTTGTGGAGACAAAGAAAGGAGCTGACGCATTGGAATATTGGTTGACTTCCTCTGGATTTCCTGCTACAAGTATTCATGGTGATAGATCACAACAGGTTAGTTAGACTCAAGCTTTTCAGTCCTCCTTTGACTTGGTTGTGATCATGTGTATTGTTGACAGTTACAGCTGTTTGTGTCATTTTTAGATGTTAGTTTTTAGTTTGGTTTGAGAATTTATGTTTCTATTTTACTTGATGACTATCCGCGTCTCGTACTTAAAAGGATGTGAAACTATGGTTTTGAAAGTTGCTTAAAGGATGAGTAGCGGTTTGACGTTGCAGTCTTAAACTTGCACCAGATAAGAACTCTGAGAATGTGTGAGATTAGAAATTTTAATGACTAATTGTTTGGTGCTAAGTAAAAATGAATATGATTAGACAGGTGCTAGTAGATGATGGGATTAAGTTTATATGTTGTAGGCTATTTGGTGATTTAATGTTTACACTGAAACACCGTAGCACAAGCTTGTGAAAGAGTTGGATTGAGAATCATTGATTTGTTTTGAAATAATTGGATTTGGACAGTACTACATCGTATTAAGATCATGTTGTTGGAATTAAGTTTATATGTTCAGGCTTTCATATGAGCCTTTTTGTGGTCGAGGATAATGAATAATCTTGATGATTATAATTTTGAAGGATGTTGATGTGAATTTGTGGCTTCATATGGAAGCCTGAACATGTAGCTCAAGATTGCACATAAACAATGCTTGTGGAATATCTGCCTCAGCTTGCCCTGCTCTAAACCTAACCCAAAATGCTTCTCATTCTGTACAATTGAAAATAACACACATCCACCCTTTTATGTCATGTATATTTTTTGTTTCAAATCCTGCAATCCAGTAGCTGATCTAATCATATGGCTGTTTTTGCTTTGATATTCATTAATCTTTAGGTTGGCTGTTAGACTTTTCATTCTAGTTTCTGATATGGGTTGACTATGCAATTTGTTACGAGTAACTTTTAACGTAGTTATATAATTCACGTGCTTTCTGCAGGAAAGAGAATATGCATTGAGATCCTTCAAGACTGGGAAAACACCAATTTTAGTGGCAACCGATGTGGCAGCACGTGGTCTTGATATTCCCCATGTTGCTCATGTAATAAACTTTGATCTTCCCAATGACATTGACGATTATGTTCATCGGATAGGGCGTACAGGTCGAGCTGGCAAAACGGGACTGGCAACAGCTTTCTTCAATGAGAACAATACATCATTGGCAAGGCCTCTTGCTGATCTGATGCAAGAAGCAAACCAGGAAGTGCCCCCTTGGCTTACTCGTTATGCATCAAGGGCTTACAGTGTTGGTGGTAGGAACCGCCGTGGGGGAGGTCGCTTTGGTGGTCGTGATTTCAGGAGGGATACTTCTTACAATAGGGGTCAAGATTACTATGGTGGAGCAAATAGTAGCGGATATGGGGCCGCCGGTGGTTATGGTGGTGGTGGGGGTTATGGTCCAGGAGTGAGCAGTGCTTGGGATTAGTCTCCTGCAATTGGGTTCTCTAATTTTGTCGCTGAGAATATATATTTTTTATATTTCAGATTGAATCGAATTTTTTTCTTTTTCGACCTGTTTATTTTTGTGATCATTGTGATTCTGATGTGGGAAATGCTATATTGAATTTGTGGGAAGGACTATAGGGTTTGGCTGAAGCATGGCCTGTAACCAGAGGTGTGATAGTTGGCCAGGTTGATGGTGAAGAACTACTAACAATTTTGGTTATTGGCAAGTTTTTGCTTGTTTTGTCCTTGTGAACACAAAGTACATGTCTGGGAGAGACCTACAATATCTTATATACTAACCCGGGCTACTTAGCCGAAAGCTCAGTTAGAGTTAGGTACATGCTTTATATTTAGTCTGTAGACGAGGCTGACGCTTTTATAAATTTATAGTTTTGCTATATTGCCAAACCGCCCGGAAAGCATAAATGTATTCTGTCCTGGATAATGTAACTTAAGTTTAGTTGAAAACATGATTTTCTGCTTACAGTCTCTTGGAGATTTTTATGATGAGTTTTGTATGCCCTATTGTGTATGTTTAAACTTGTCCTAATCGTCCAATTATTATATGTTGCTGTTTAATGCCTATTATTAGGACATTTCATGTGCTTTTTGTTTTCTCAATCTCAATCGTTTCCAAGTGGGAACTAGATACGGCGAAAGAAAATTTTGAGTTTTTCTAAAGGATTGATGAACTATCATACACGAAGAAAGATGCTAATTGTCACGATCTTAGCCTTAAACTAGAAAATCTGTTGCATTAAGTTAGTTCATTAATACTTAAGAAAAGGATTTAGAGTAAATTTTGAAACAAAGTGGCAAAAGATAAAGAGAGTTTGAGTTATTGAAAATTTTGTATTACTTTTAGAATGTTTACAAATCTCACAAATAAAACTTGTGTACAAATGAACCGAATGGGTCTTTTATATAGGCAAAGTCTAAACCAACCAAGGGTTATGATCGTGTTAAGTGGTATGATCTTACAAAGGGTCTAGAATATTCTCAAATAAAGTAGTAATATTTACAAAGATTTTTACATAGAAATTTAAAACAAGCATAGTCTAAATCTTTATAGGAGGTTCACTCACCATCTTGGCTTTTCTAGATCATTCTAGGAGCTTCTAGGACCATCTCAACCTATATAACACCATCCGACCTTATCTAGAGCTTTCTAGGACTTAATAGTGCCATCTAGAGTCTTCTAACATGGCTAAGACATTTTTTGATCATTTTAGAAGTGTTCACTACGTTCTAGGTCTTTCTCTATCCTTTTGGATGAGCAGTATATATACAGAGGATTTTAAACTTAACAATAACATTTGAATTTTGGAAAACTAAATAAGCGGGACGTAACATAACGCTATCATACCCCCGAGATCAAATGCGCAAGTTGAGTTATAGAAGAATGCTTCAACGAGACTCCAAGATCAATTGGTACATTTCCATGCTTGTCTTTATTTTCTCATTCCTATTTTGTTTTATTACCACATCAGGTAACGACAAACGATGGTCCTAGGCGTTATATGTAGACCATCGTCTATAATGGACAGGAAAGGGAATA
The DNA here is from genome assembly GCA_002914805.1 of Parasponia andersonii. Classification (NCBI taxonomy): domain Eukaryota; kingdom Viridiplantae; phylum Streptophyta; class Magnoliopsida; order Rosales; family Cannabaceae; genus Trema; species Trema andersonii. The sequence goes on along the minus strand of JXTB01000308.1, from coordinate 276,583 downwards.
GGAAAAAGAAAAATATTTTTTTATGTGTTTATATACTAATTAGTTACACATAAAAATAAATTTTAGTTTTTTCTACTTATTGCTTTTTATTCCCCTTTATTCATTTTTCACTCGTTCATTTACGGATTTGTAAATGTTGCCCTAATGTAAAGTATCTACTCAAAAGTTGGAAAATTGATCTTAGTTCCACCAAAAGCAATATTAAGTAGATATCTCAGAGTCTGCAATTTTATTATTGGACACCCCCAAAATCCCTGTTTACTATCAACTACAAAGATCCCTCGACTATAAGTTCACAAATTGAACTTCACAAACAAATAAACAAAAACTTGTACAACTTAGTGCACAAGAAGATCACCTAACAAACCTAATCAAATCCAAAGGTGTCTACTTCATCGCTACAAGTTTTAGCTGAAGCTATATTTTCTACTACATCGTTTTATTCTGGCTCTAACTTCTTCTTCTTCTTTTTCTTTTTTAAAATAAAATGAAATTTCATTCAACAAATAAATAATTCAGTATTATACTCCACTCGATACAATAATTTAAATACAAATAATTCATTGCAGTAAATGAATAGTCATTAAAATTGTTTTATTCGACTAAAATTAAGGAGAAAACATAAAACCCAACAAGAGGTATAACTTGAGCCTTGTGAGACATGCTTCTTTGCCTTTAAAAATTATCCTCTAGAGTTGATTTTTCCAATTGATACTATCACGGATCTATTTTATAAGTCGATTTTGAATCATATAAAAATTTACAAATTTGAACCAAAAAACATGAAAAACTGTATGAAAATGGGAAAAAAAAATGAAACCCACACTTATCTATCAGTAGGATAAAACACCTATAAATTATGATACTCATGTCTTCACACACAGGAAGAATTGTCGAAAACAAAAAAAAAAAAAAACAGAAAAGAAACCAACAGAAAAAGTCTTGCCGGAGAGGGAGATCAAGATCTTCAGAGTAAAGGAGATAAAAGTGGGTCTATACAAGTGTATTTCCCTTAACTTCTTTTCTTACTGACCCGGACTATTTGCATACGAGTGATATTGGGGAGGTATTTATGGCACTTTAGCAGCATTCACAATCATACCGAGAGAAAAGTAAGAATCTTATACACATGATTATAGAAGCGTGTGCTACTAAGCGCTGTTGTTGATAATCATATAGATATTTGCACGAGTAGTGAGTCAAACTGGAAGCTCCTCTTCTTCCTTCTTTCTCATTTTCTCAAGTAGTTGGTAAAGTACACCCTCAATGAATTCATAAGCAGTTTTTACAAAACAAAAGAGTCCACAATAGGAAAGTGACCCACCCAAGAACCGGGAGGATTATCAACAGAAGTAAAACCGAGGCTAGAGCTCCTGACATATGGCTGATCCTGCTCATAACTCCACTATGATTGGAATTTTTAACTTGGGCTTCAATGGTGGCTCGGGGTTGGGCCTCTTCAATGGTGACTGTTGCCCAAGCCAAAACGTAGGTGGACAAAGCAACCAAAAAGGTCGACATTATCCAGTAGTGTGTGTCAAATGGGGACGAACTTTTGGATTGGAATTCTACTTGGATAAAGCTACACAAAATGGTGATCATAAAGACAATGATAGTATTCAAACACAACAAACTTAAAAAAAAAATATGAGTTGTTTGATCGGCTGGCTAGCGGAGACAAAAGTTAGTCCTCCGAGGAATGCTTGAGGCTCGAAGCTTTATCCAAGAGAGATACTTTTCACGATCTTTTTGTTGTTGTTGTTGTTTTTTTTTTTTTTTTTGTGGATTTATGAGCTAAAGTGTTGTGCTTATATTTATAGTGTCGTGTGGAGCTTGCAACGAAACTTCTAGAAAGGGAGGTTACCCTAACACATGCGGTGATTTGAGTTCGTGTGTAGCTATTTTACTCAAGTCTTTAATAGACTCTACATGGTACATTGTGTGACCTAAGCTTATTATTCATTTGGACCCCATATAATTACAAAATTATCTCACGTGGTTTTATGACTTTATCAAACCATATCTTTGGGCGCGTTTATGGCAGTGCATGGTTTTCATCCACCATCGGTAGTAAACATTGTGAGCCACTGGATTAAAGTTAACGATGGTGATAAGCGCAATTTCATTTACAATATAATGGATTATGGGCCACTGGATCCAATAATTGAACAAAATAAATAAATGAAAAAATAAACTGAAAAAAAGAAGGCATGCCAAGAAGAATGAAGTTTCATAGCATTTTGTTATTTTATTCTTTTGGGTTTTTTTTTTTTTTTCTTTTTTCCAAAATCATAATTTGCTCATGGGTCTTCTCTCGTATTACTTGGTATTACATTCAAGTAAACTGAACTAAGGGCCGTCGATGATCTATTGCACAAATGAAAATCTCGACTACTTAAATTAAATAGTTGAAGAACTTATTAACAAAAAGGAAAAATGCGAAAAAATTAATAAATACAGATAATAGATTAAAAACATAAGAACCCAATCTCCAGGATCATAATAGGTCTAGGATCCTTGCACACTTACGGGGTCCCACGCCAATTACATATTAATTAGAAACCTTTGATTATTCCCTATGGGCGGTTCACAAAATCTATGCACTCCCTTAGTCGCCCCTCTATTATTTTATCTTCAAATTTCAGACTGCTAGCATCATGTTGAGTATTTTTTTTTGTTTTTTGTTTTCAATATGACATGAAATGTCCTTTGAGTTACGTTGATAATAAAGTATGAACACTGGACTACTAATAGTTCTTTGATAAAGATAATAGAGCGACTATTTTAGTGTGGTTTTTGGAAAATTAACAAGAATATTTTAGGGATGTCAATTTCACACTGCAAGCTATTTTCGTAAAATAGAATTTCGCCGCACCGGGGCATGCAACCTACCGTCTACAATTTTCAGAAACAAGATGAAGATGATTTGTTGGAAGGCATGGAAAGAGAACATCAACTTCACATTCCTCCAAGGATTTGTTTGGCATCCCAGAAAGAAAAAAGCAAGGGTTAATGTAGATAGGAAATACAGTTGAGCGTCTAATTTTAGATCTTCAGATCTTGAACTAGTGTATTTCACTCTTCTTACCTCTCCACAGACTCGATGGTTTTACCATCTAAAAGCTTAGAATATTATGTTATGTAACATTGAAAAGGCTAAGATAAAGACTGATAAAGAATTACTTTGGCAGCTAATCTTTTAGCACACATGTATTTTGTTTCTGCGGCTGCGAGCCCCGCTTACAAAAACAACTAACGGCATCGTATAACATTTGAATGCATATTTTTCCTCTTTGACAAGAAAAAAAAGCAAACTTTTGAGTAAAATCTAAATGAGATATCATAATACATGATATGTCTATTGTTGAAGCTGCTAGTCATTAAATCAGTTAGTTTTCAGTTAGTTTTTAGTTAGTTATTTTTCAGTTACAGAGTTAGTTGTTAATCTACTGATTATTAGAGTTAGTTTAAGATTTAGTTGGTGTACACGTGTATTAGTTAATGGGTATATAGTTAGCTCTATAACTCTGGAGTAGAATAGAGTATAGAAGGGACATTTAGCTATAAGGGTCAAGGAAGAAAAATGTTCTGGTTGTAAAGTCTCTTTGAACTGTTGTGAGAAAGGGTGTAAAGGGAACTGGGCAGAGTATTTGAGAGTTTCTTGATGCGTAGCTGGTGCTGTAAACTTTGTACTGAAATCATTGATTATAGTGGATTGATAGTGCCTGAGGCAAATTGGATGTAGATCTCTGTTCTGGAGATTGAACCAGTATAAAATCTGGTCTTCAAATATTGGTATGTTTTACTGATTTTGGTTAAGGTTCATCTTTCAATCATCACAAAGTGATACTAGAGATAGGATCCAGCTTCGTTGAGAGGAGACAAGTTCCAGATTTGATCGGAGAAAACAAGTTCTGGGTTCAATCAGAGGAGTTATTCAGATATAACCAGAGTTGATAGCTGCAACGTTTTAGTTCTGCATCAAAGGTATTTTTCAAAAGGTTTCATTGATCTTGAACAATTCTTGGACGAAGGATGGGCAGTTTGAAATTTGAATTGAGATTTTTTGATGGTTCTGGAGACTTTAGCTCTTAGAGGAAGAAGATGAAAGCATTGCTGGTTTAACATAAATTACAAAAGGCTTGGAGGATCCTGCTTCTCTGCCAGCAACTATGTCAGATACCCAGAAAGTAGAGCTTCAAGAAAGTGCTTACTTCATCATTATTTTGTATCTAACCGATAATGTCCTCAGGCAAATAGATGGAGAAGATACAGCATATAAAGTCTGGAATAAACTCAGTGAGTTGTATCTAACCATGTCCTTGACAAATAGGATATTGTTGAAAGAAAATTTTTTTGGGTTTAAGATGGATCCTACCAAGAACTTAGAACAAAATCTTGATAATTTCATAAAAATAGCTATTACCTTAGGTTCAATTGATGAAGAGAAAATTGGAGAAGAGAGTCAGGCTATTATTTTACTAAACTCGTTACCTGATTCCTATAGAGAGGTAAAAATAGCAATTAAGTTTGGTGGACAAACGATCACCCTTGATGAAGTCACCTCAGTACTTCAGTCTTGGGAATTAGAGATGAAATCAGATGTCAAGAGTACTTCTAATGGGGATAGTTTGAACATAAGAGGCAGGTCAAAAGAAAGAAATCCAAGAGAAAAGTCTAAATCTAGATCTAAGTCGAAGAATAGGGCCAATGTGTTCAAATGTTATCACTGTCATGAAAAGGGGCACATGAGAAGAAACTGTCCAAAAAGATTGAATAAGAACAGAAACAAAGATGAGAAGAATGGTGAAGCTGCTATTATGGATGAAGGTTATGAGAGTACAGATGTACTTCTTGTTACAACTAAAGACATAGAAAGACACTGGGTTTTAGATTAAAGGTATTCATTCCATATGATACCAAATAGGAACTAGTTTGAGGAATTCAAACAAGTTGATGCTGGACGGGTTTTGTTAGGTAATAAAAAACCGTGTAAAATTCCTGGCATTGGAACTATTCAAAATACATGTTGGCATTGAAAAGGTCCTAAACAATGTCAGATACATCCCAAAATTAAGAAGGAATCTTATTTCTTTGGAAACTCTAGATGCAAATGGTTATTCCTACAGGGCAGAAAGTGGAGTACTCAAAGTGTTGAGAAGCTGTTTGATAGTTATGAAAGGTATCAAAGACAATGGTCTATATATACTTCAGGGAAGTATAATGATTGGATCTATAGCTATAGCCTCTACAAGTAGTTTAACAGCTACTCAACTTTGACACTTAAGACTAGGACATGTAAGTGAGAGAGGTTTGCATGAGCTGGGAAAACAAAACTTACTGAAAGGAGACAAACTTGAGGAGTTACAGTTTTGTGAGCACTGTATCTTTGGCAAAGCTTCAAGATTGAAGTTTGCAAGAGCTAAACATACAACTTCAGGGATTCTTTATTATGTGCACTCAGATCTTTGGGGTCCCTCAAAGCATCTAACTTTGGCTGGTGATAGGTACTTTATCTCCATAATAGATGATTTTTATAGAAATGTTTGGGTGTATATCTTGAAGATGAAGGAAGAGGCATTTAAGAAATTTAAGGACTGGAAGAAACTTGTTGAAGTACAAACTAGTAGAGTTGTTAAGAAGCTGAGAACAAATAATGGATGTGAGTTTCTTAAAGATAAATTTATAGAATATTGTAACAAAGAGGGTATTATGAAGCATCATACAGTAAGAGATACCCCTCAACAAAATGGACTTGCTGAAAAGATGAATAGACCTCTTCTAGAGAGAGTTAGATGTATGTTGTCTTATGCTAACTTGCCCAAGAAATTTTAGGGTGAAGCTATCAATATAGCATCTTACCTAATTAATAGATGTCCCTCAGTTGCAATTGATTTTAAGACTCTCGAAGAGATGTGGACATGGGTATCTCCAAAATATGATCATTTGAGGGTACTTGGTTGTGTTGCATATGCACATAAAAAACAAGGCAAATTAGATCCGAGAGCAAAAAAATGTATGTTTGTAGGTTATCCTGACGGAGTGAAGGGGTACAAACTGTGGTATTCAGAGGAGGGTGTTTCTAAAAGTTTCATAAGCAGAGATATAGTATTCAGAGAATCTGAAATGTATATGCCAAGAGGAAATACAGATGATAAATCAGCTAGTAAGCAGGCTATTCAGCTTAAGGTGGAGCTTCTAGATCAAATGGCTGATAGAATTGATGTTAATAATGATGGTCAAGAAGAGGAGCAGCTTGAGGAATTTATTGGTCAATAAGAATACAATCAAGACTATCAACTTGCTAGGGATAGAGTCAGAAGGCAAATAGGACATCCAGAAAGGTATGGATATACTGATCTTATTTCTTATGCTTTTACAGTAGCAAAAGAAATAGATGATGATGAACCTTTATCTTATAAAGAAGCTGTAGTTAATAAAAATAGTAAGAAGTGGTTGGAGGCAATGCAACAAGAGATGGAAAGTTTAAAAAATCAAACTTGGATTCTTGTTGAAAAACTAGAGAATCAAAAACTTGTTGGCTGTAAATGTTGGTAAATTGACCTAACACTTAAGAAAATCATGCATGTACGCAGATATGGAAAATACATGATCATATCATGAACGTAGCGGAAAAATAACGGATTTAGGTTTTAAATTTTTTACATAAAAACAGTTTTCATAACTATATAACACACATGCATCATATACAGAGTCATGTACAACATAAATCAAATCTAGAGACAAAACCCTAGAGATGAGATTATGGTTTACCTCTTGTAGCGTGTTCCTCCTCGATCTCCTTATTGATAGTGATCAAACCTCTAACCCTAGATCTTCTTGTCTATGCTCTTGCTCTTGGTTGATGAAGCGAGTGGGCACTAAGTCGAAACCTTCGTTGGAGAACGATCAAGAATGCCTTCTTGATCCTATGGAACACTGGGATGTGAGATGAGACTATGAGATTGTAGGAAACATTTTTCTCTCTCCCTTAGCCTAGGTTGGCCGAAATCTCTCTCTCTCCCTATGCCTTATGCGTGTGACTCTATATGAGTCACTGTGTAGTTTTTCCTCTCATATATCTTATATATATGGGACCAAAAACTGCTAATCCTAGTCTAATTAGGATTGGGCTTGTTCTCCAATTTGGGCTTTGGGTGTATTTTTATAAATATGTCTAACTCATGAAACTTATTTATAAAAATCCCAACTTCTGTGTAGAATCATTATTTTACACAGTTTCATGAAACTTATTTCACAAATACCACCAACCAATTAATGAGCTTAATTGAGCTAAATAATCTAAGCTCCAATAATATGATAAATACATAATAACTCTTATTATGGTATTTATATAAATATTATTAGTAAAGGGGACACTCCACTAAAGGCCTAATACTGCACTCTTAGATTAAATGTCATGCCTTTTATAGAGATTTAATCAACTAACCTTGATTAACCAATCCATCTAGCATATTCTATATCACATATATAATCCCTATACAATGCCGTAGTTAGATTAGTGAAATTACCGTAATACCCCTTCAACACCTATTTACCTTTAAATTACCATCTTTCTATCAAGGAATAATGTTGTCGATAATTTTATTCTCAATGGCCATTTAGACAAAATTATCAACCAATTCACAAAGTGAATACCAAGATCTTAGATTTTATTATTCTATAAATCTTGAAATAACTTAAAATGACATTAATATATAGTGTCCTTAATTATTTGGTGTTCCCATCAATTTATAAGCCATAACCTCCAATATGCCAGAGTTCACCTCTAACTTCATAGAGGTTTAGTCTTTTAATAAATCAAAAGGCTATAACCCATTAAAGCAAGTCCAGTCAAACATCAAGGATTAAGATTTATATGCTAAGAGCTAGTTTGTGATAATATAAGAAATAAGTTACGACACTCTAATTCTTTATATTACCTGGTCTAGTTTAATACACATAACTTGTTTATATTGTATTAATGTTTCTATCAGAAGTCAGATACTTCTATAATTTGAGATACACCATTCCTGTTGAGATAGATAAATACTACAACTTACAGTAAATAAAGTATTCTATCTTTATTTACAGATTGTAAACTACTTCATTTAGACTTAAATAAAGAAACAAGTCTCCCCATAATTAACACTTAATCATGTTTGTTTCTTTATACATATATAAAGTCATGGAATCTTTTTCAGATGAATAAACTATTCAACTAAGATAGTTTAATCTAGCAAATATCATAATTTCATATAAGAGATAGTTGTTTATACTCAAAAAGAGTAAAACTGGAAATCTGTTTTTTAGGGCAAAAATCCCAACAGTAAATGGATATTCAAGAAAAAGAAAGGTATACCTGGAGTAGAAAAAGAGAGGTTTAAGGCAAGATTAGTTGCCAAAGGGTTTACTCAAAGGAAAGGTGTAGATTTCAATGAAATTTATTCCCTTACAGTTAGACACACATCCATAAGAGTTTTGTTGGCAATTGTTACTAAACTTGACATGGAATTAGAACAATTGGATGTCAAGACTGCTTTTTTATATGGTAATCTTGAGGAAGAAATCTTTACGGTGCAACCTGAGTGATTTATAGCTAAAGGAAAAGAAAATATGGTGTGTTTACTTAAAAAGTCTTTATATGGACTGAAGCAAGCTCCTAGACAATGGTATCTTAGGTTTGATCAGTTTATGATGAAGTCTGGTTTCACTAAAAGCTCATATGATGCTTGTATTTATTTCAAATAGGCAGATAGTGGTGTGGGAATCTTCTTACTCTTATATGTTGATGACATGTTAATTGCATCAACAAACAAGATAGAAATTCAAGACTTAAAAACCAAGCTGAGTGTGGAATTTGAAATGAAAGATTTAGGGAAAGCTAAGAAAATTTTAGGTATGGAGCTGGTTAGAGACAAATCTACGAAGAAAATGTTTGTGTCTCAAGCTAGATATACAGAAAAGGTGCTAAGAAAATTTTCAATGTTTGCTGCAAAAGAAGTAACTACTCCTTTAGCACAACACTTCAGGCTTTCAGCTCAATTGTTGCCTTCTACAAATGAGGAAATGAGAAATATAGAAAAAGTTCCATATGCTAGTGTAGTAGGAAGTTTAATATACCTAATGGTATGCACTAGACTAGATTTAGCTCATTTAGTAAGTACAGTCAGCAGGTATATGGCAAATCCTAGTCGTCTTCACTGGGAAGCTGTCAAATGAGTGTTAAGGTACAGTAAAGGAACAAAGAATTACGGTCTGTTTTTTTGGGAATACAAGGAGATCAGAAAGTAAGTTGCAAGGGTTCTGTGATTCAGATTACTCAGGGGATTTGGATAAGAGAAGGTCACTAACAGTTTACTTGTTTACATTGTGTGGAAGTACTATCAGTTGGAAGCCTTCTCTACAGTCAGTTGTAGTACTTTCAACAACTGAAGCTGAGTATATGGCCATCACAGAAGCAACGAAGGAGGCCTTGTGGTTACAGGGACTAGTAAATGAGTTTGGATTGAAGCAAGGTCAGGTGATTCTTTGGTATCATAGTCACAATGCGATCTGCTTAACAAAGAATCATATGTTTCATGAAAAGACTAAACATATTGATGTTTGATTTCATTTTTTTAGAGACATAATTTCTACTGGAAAAGTGAAAGTGGAGAAAGTACATACAGATAATAATCTTGCTGATATAATCACTAAGCCAATGACTTCAGTTAAGTTTATGAAGTGTTTGAACTTAATTAGTGTTACTGGCTATACTCTTGGGTAATGAAGGCAAGAAATGCTGATGGTACTGTCAAGACACAAAAGTAGACTAACTGATCTGAAGACCAAGATGGAGATTTGTTGAAGCTGCTGGTCATTAAATTAGTTAGTTTTTAGTTAGTTGTTTTTCAGTTACAGAGTTAGTTGTTAATCAGTAATCTACTGATTATTAGAGTTAGTTTAAGAGTTAGTTGGTGTACACGTGTATTGGTTAATGGGTGTGTAAATAGCTTTATAACTCTGGAGTAGAACAGAGTATAGAAGGGACACTTAGCTGTAAGGGTCAAGGAAGAAAAACATTCTGGTTGTAAAGTCTCTTTGAACTATTGTGAGAAAGGGTGTAAAGGGAACTGGGCAGAGTGTTTAAGAGTTTCTTGATTCGTAATTAGTGCTGTAAACTTTGTACTGAAATCACTGGTTATAGTGGATTGATAGTGCCTGAGGCAAACTAGATGTAGATCTCTATTCTGGAGATTGAACCAGTATAAAATCTGGTTTTCAAATATTACTCTATTTTACTGATTTTGGTTAAGGTTCATCTTTCAATCATCACATCTATAAAGGACTAATAAGCTTTATTTACTAGAAGGTAATTTGGATACAATCCACTCAAACTTTACCTGTTATGAGGAGTTAAAATCATCCCCCCTTGCCGGATAAAAATTGGACATTGCAAGCATAGATCCACAAGTGACAGGCTAAGAAGTTGACCACGCAGAATTACATAAGAACAAAGAAATAGCATACACTTCAATTAGTTTCGTATCATCCAAAATCTTAGGCTGTGACAAAAAAGAAACAAACAGTCAAAACCATGTTTCAACAAGAAGATATTACTGTAATTCCTGATAAAACTTAGATGAAGTTACAAAAAAGATGCCAAGTGTACCTGAATTGCCTGATCAGAGTTCTTGCATTTTCAACACAATGAGATCAAAGTGTTATACAATCTAATCCGTAATGTAAAGGAGCATAATTAACAACTGTAACCAATAAGAGAAGACATATTATATTGGTCAGATAAACAATTTCAAACACATTAGGAAAAATGGAACAGTATAATAAAAGCTGGGATAGATAATGTTTAGGGCTTGTTGAAGAAGGCTAAAGAACCATTGGTTTGAGAGAACTAAGGGCATGTTACTAATCTCTAAGGAAAAGAATCATAAAGGGAAAGAGTTTTGAAGACAAATGAGGATGAATCAAAACATGAGGTGTTGTTTGGTAACAGTTTTGTTTCATTTTTAAACACAAAAATAAAAATATTTTTTCTTATTTTATTTTTTGATTTTCAAAAATTAAAATGTGTTTAATAACTAATATGTTTGTTTTTTGTTTTTTAAAATAAAAAATAAAAACAGGTTTGGTGACAAGTACATTTTACTTTTAAAAGTTTTTCTTTGAAACCTGAAAATTGAAAAGCACATCAGCATTTACTAGTCTAGACGGTGCCTACTCTGACCAGGAAAAAAAAAATAAAAAATAGACGGTGCCTATTGCCTAGTGCTACATATATTCTGAAAGAACAAGCGTGTAAATGTTTTAAGACCTTTATACCACACTCGTGTATGGATTTAATTAACCAAAAATAAACAAAGGAATAAGACATGGTCACCATTCATAAATAACAGCGAACTGAAATCTTATACATGTTTAATGATCCCTAAAATTATTTTTCTTCTCTTCTATTTCTTCTTCGTGCAGAAAGTTCTCAACAATTCTCTAGCGACATATGGATCTCTGCATGTCAACGCAATGACTAAAAATCATCAGTAGAAAAAGAAGAAACCAAATAAAACTGCTAATAAATTGAAGATTCATGACCATAGGTAGGGAAAATAAAGATTTTTTTTTTTGTCAGGCCGTATAACTGGAATGTTAAAACTTAAATTCTATGATGCATAGACAAAAACATAAGCAACGCACTCTAACACTTCTAATCGGCGAAAATGGGAGAACGTACTAAGCATTTAGCGTTATAGGTTGGTGCAGATAAATAAACTGGACACTATCTTTGTAGTCCAGCAAAAAAATACTGACATAATTCAGAAATTAAAATAAGCAAAATGAAAATAACGCACCACATATAAGAAGAATTAGAAAAAATCAAGGCCCATTTGGGGAGCATAACGACTCGACTCTTTAGTTCAATCTCATATCTGGCCATAGTTTAGTTTATCAAAATAGTACCTTTCTTTTGGGATTAAATAGTCCCATTTAAAATTTGAGTTTATTTAGTCCCAAAAACCATGATTTTTTTTCTTTTATAAAAATGTTTTCTTTGGATAAAATATTTTTTTTTATCTTTTGTTTAATTTTAAATAAAAAAACTCGCATCATATTTTTTTTTTTAAAAAAAATAAATATATAATCATTATTAAAAATAAAATAAAAAAAATATTTTTTATTTTATTTTATTATTATTTAATTTTTTCTCTCCAATTTATGAAATATTTATCTTCTTATTTCATAAAAAAATATTATGAAAATCATATTAATAAAATTTTTATTATATTTATACTCTAGTCCTGAGTTACACCAAATACAGTAGAATACTAAATAATCCAATCCAATCGTGTGTAGCCGCAAGAATATTTTATGGCATAATATTATATTTTTATTCTAAATTTCAATGGATAAAGAAAGAGACAGTACAAACTTCATGTATTTGTACTCACCTGCAACGGTCACGCAAGAATTAAGATATCAATACAAGTAAGTCTTTTAGCCAGAAGCACGAATGCAACTAGTGTTAGGAAAAATCAACTTCCCGCGTGTGATTTTTCGTATGTATAAATAGTACTGTATATATGAATGTAAACAGTGATTTTTGAAATAAATATAAGAATGAAGTAACATAATAAGACATAAATTTACGTGGTTCACTAATTTGATTATGTCTATATAATTGTTATAGATCTTTCACTATAGGGAGAAAATTTGTTACAAGTGTTTACAAACACTCACTCACAACTATGATCCTAGATACTCTTAAACACTCTCTGTTATAAATATTTTCTTACTTACATCTTTCGCTAACACTTTTTGAAATCTTTTTTTATACAAAGAAACTATACTCTCTTTGAAAGGAGAAACAAAAAGAAAAGAAAGAATTTAATAAGAGGAGATACTTAAATTATTTCTGATTTTTGGGATACTTTGATGAAAATAAGGAGGAGAATATTTATAGCAAAACTCTTTATCTCCTTTCCATGTTCAAAAACCTGCTCATGGACAAAAGTCTGCAAATATGGATGGAAAAAATTCCACAAATGTGGATGAACAAAAAAAATCCACAAAGGTAACTGCTTATTCTTTTTGACATCAACAATCTCTCACTTTGAAGACTTGATTTCTATCATGTCTTCACATACGATCAATACAGTAACTTATCTCATAATTTATGTTACTATCGTTGTCTTCACCGACAATTATATTTCACTATATGAATATACTACTTAGAATTGACGAATTCTAAGAATTTCATATTAGCTTTTGTTGAAAGAACCTTACTGATAATTATGGTGTTGACTTCCATATTTGGCTTTTCTAAAAGTTCATCAGTTATCAACATCATTCATCACACACCTTGCATTAACGCTAAACTAATGTCTGTGTGCAAACTTGTCAATCCTGAATTTTGTTGTTATTACAAATCCTCTTTCATGGTAATTTTAGAAATCAACAGCATTGGCTTAAGAATGTATATCTTCTTATCATAGAACATCTTCTATGCCTCTATTGCAAAAGGTAATATTAGTAGCTTCATCAGACTTGGAGCATCTAACCAAACTCGCTTTTTGGAGTATCTAGCTGAACTCACTCCACCTTTTGGATAATTTCTTTCTAACAGACGATATTTTCCTTGAAGTTTCTTCTATTTTTGTCGACTGTTAATATTGAACCTTCAGATGATGCATTACTTCCACCATTGCTCAGCTATCTTTCTTCAGAAAAGAGTTTACTCTTTACTTCTAAAAAAATCATAGTCCCCTTCCTATACATTAGAATTGGCTTCATATGCTCATGGATAGATAGAAAAGACAAAATAAGTCGCAATGTTTAATTCTTATCATCAAACTTAACTTCAATAGCCTCCAGTTCAGAAAAGATATTGTTGAGGATAATTAAATGATTTGATATTATTGTACCTTTACTCATACATAATGTATGAAATTGTTCCTTTAGGTTCACCCAATTTGAGACTCCTTTCATCCGATATAATTCTCCGAGCTTTTTCAAGAGTCCTTTGGCTATAAATATTCCAAGCATATTTATCAGAACATTTTTTTTTCCAGGCATAGCTATATCCACTTGTAATTCTATTGTCTAGATCTTCCTAATCTTCATCCTAATTTTGGTTTTTTTCAGAAATATATTTTCCCTTCAAAACCTTGTGTAGACTAGATTGAATAATAAATCCTTGACTTGAATTTGCTAAAGACAAAGTTGATGTTACAGTCAAATTTCTCCAAATCAACTCTAATTGGAGTTATATACTTGATTCTTGAGATATCGCTTTACACTTTCTTGCTTGAGAAACCCGCCAAGAAAGTTCCATAGAGGGTTCAAATACTCCTACTTGAATATAATCTCCTTACACAAAACTTCTTAGACTATAACCAAGTCTTAGTACACCGAAAAAATCGACTACAACCTATCGCATTGATAAAAGTTGTTGGGAAAAATCACCTTCTCACGTGTGATTTTTCGTATGTATGACTAGTACCACATGTGTGAATAATACCACATATGTAAATAACAATGATTTCTAAAATAAATACAGGAATAAAGTAACATAATAAGACACAAATTTACATGGTCTACCAATTTGGCTACGTCTACGAGATTGTTACAGATCTTTTACTATAGGAAAAAAATTTGTTACAAGTGTTTACAAATAGTCACTCACAACCCTAATCCTAAATACACTCAATCACTCTCTTTTATAAGTATTTTCTCTCTCACATCTTTCGTTAACATTCTTTGAAATCTTCTCTTATACAAAGAAACTATATTCTTTTTGAAAGGAGAAGCAAAAAGAAAAAAAAAATTTAATAAGAGGAAACACTTAAATTACTTTTGATTTTTGAGATACGTTGATGAAGCTAAGAAGAGGAGTAAATATAGCAAAACTCACTCTCTCTCTCTCTCTCTCTCTCTCTCTCTCTCTCTCTCTCTCTCTCTCTCTCTCTCTCTCTCTCTCTCTCTCTCCTTTCCATCTTCAAAAACATGCTCATGGACAAAGTCTACAAATATAGATGGATAAAAGTTTACAAATGTGGATGAATAAAAAAATCTACAAAGTGGCTGCTCATTCTTTTTGACCTCAACAACCAACACTGGAACAGTAAGCTCCAGAGTTATATGTATACACTAACTTCTTCACTGATCAAGCAAACTTTAATAAGTTAATGGAATAATGACAATTTTAATGAGAAGTAACACAAGAGATAGATGCAAACCATGAATATAACGAGGCAAAGCAATACAATTTTAATCTAAAGCAAGAGGATAAGTTGGAAAAGCATGCAAGGAGGACTCTACCTTGACATTGCTTCATTCCTTTAAGATTTCCATGGTAATCCGCAAGAGTATAATAATCACATGCAAGGCCAAAAAAAAAGGATTGCAGACGGCCTTAACCTCTTCTGATGATAAGAATAGAAAACAAATTTCAAAATTCAGCTTACACACTGACTACAAAAGACATTCACGAAGAGAAAAAACGGGGTACTGAAAAGAGGTTTTATGAAAATTAGTAATAAAGCATCTCCAAACAGCGAGAAATCTAAATTTGTACAATACATGAGCTCTTTGGTTCGAAGGCTGGAGTTTCAGAGTATTTTTGCACATTTTCACCGTCCAAATCATGAATGAAGTCATACATGCTGTATTTAGTTAAACATGAAGAACATAATTTGTAAACACAAATTAATCAATAATAACAATATGTGGCTCATCCAAACACAACACAATACATAAACAATATCCATTGAATATGAGGCATATCAACAAAGAGGAAATTTAGAGGATTACCCGATAAGCTTTTCCCTTAATTTGCGGTGGTCATCTTCTCTCCATTAAAGTCTACAAGATCAACAATAAACCATGGATACAAGAGGGCTTATGAGCTCTACCCATTCATCCTCTTCCTCTCTTTCTCATCAATCTCCCATATTAGACTTAGTGTCTATTTATACAAAATGTCGTCAAAGAGGAGTCTTAGTCTAATAGGATATCTAAGACATTGTGAGTGAGGGAGCTCATGGGCAAAGGCGGACCTACACTTAGGCAAGGGGGACATATGCCCCCTGGATTATTGAAATTTTTTTTTTTCTATACATATATACATACTACATATATATATATATATATATATTTATTTAAGGGCATATATTTTATATTAAAACCTTTTCTTTTATAAATTATTTTACTTCCATATCTAACTTCATTCAAAAATTTAATTTTAATTATTTATGTCTTTAATAACTAATGTATACGTAAATTTTGGAATAAAAATTCCATTTAAATGATATATAAGTTAATTCATAATAATTTTTGTAAATTATTTTGTTTATATAATTCAATTAAAATTAAATTATAGTTACTTTTTTAATCCTTAATAAATACCATATATCTATTTTTATATTTTTTCCTTTATTCTCCTTATCATTTTCACTTCTCTAGACTTTTTTCTTCCCTAATTTCTGTCAAAACTTGTTTGTTTCCAAGAATTTATTATCAACAATTAGTAGTCTTATTACATGGTTTATATCACATTACATTTAAAATTGAAAAAAGAAAGTAAATATTTAGGTAATTGGCAACAAAAGTCTCCAAATTTTAGTGTTTTTGGCCGGTCCCAAATTTTTATTTTTTGGCATTTAAATCCTCAATCTCCCATTTATCTTGTATTTTTCGTGTTTTAATTTTGTACAAAATTTTTATGTTATGCTTCTTCTGAAAAACAATCCTAGGTCCGTCACTGCCCATGAGCCTCTTGCTAGTTAGTAAGCAAGTGTCATCCTGTTATGGCCCCATTCATATACTATTATGCATAATTAATATATAATCATATAGTTATCCATAATATGCTTTAATTAAGATGTATAGTAAGTTGCTAATGATCTAGTTTATACAAAATATTCCAATAGCACATACCGTACTAAATATAAATGATGCAGTAATAATCACAAATCGACATCCCTTGATGAATCAAATAACTTTAATCCCTTCATTAATATTTTACATAATAAGTCTGTCTAGAACATGCTGTAAATTTCTGAGAAAAATATAATACATTAGTACCTAAGCATTCAGTTTGGGAGCATATTGTTGAAAAAAATGAAACTGTCAAATTTACTTTCGAGTTAAAACAGGATAAAACTACCAAATTTTGAAATTATGATAAAAACCACAAAAGTGAAAGGAAAAAAAAAAAAAAAACGTTATGAGCTATTAAAGGTTACAGAAAACTATATGTAATAGCCATGTTTAATTGGAATTAAACAAAACATTTTTTCCCCTTTGATTTATGTTAAGAAAAAACACGTTTTGTAACAGTCATACTTAATGGAAAAACATTTTAGATTTTTCTAAATTAAAAAATAGTCATCCTTTAGGTCCTAAAAATTAGCATCCATTCTCTTTAGAGTTTGTTGCCAGAGCATTCTTGTCTTAAGTTTCTGTTTCTCTCCTCTCTAAATTCTCTCTAGAATTAGGTTATTAGTGTGATAGAGTTCGAGCTTTTTTTAGTTGGCAGGAGTAGCATTATGGTACATCATTCACCAATTATCAACTGCTGTGTCATAAAAGAGAGATGTCTAATGACCTCACATACCCACAGAGAGGAGACAAATCTATTCTACTATTTTAGTATTGTTGTTGTTATATTGTTCATTCTATTAAATTCCAATATGTTTTTTTATTCTCTTACATGTTATATGCATATTTTCACTAACACGTAAGATGACATTTCACATCTGGAAACTGACATCAATATAAATTTACACATGTCCTGAATTTGTTAATCAATTAATTTAATTTAATTTATTTTTTTCCCCAAGTTGTGAGCATTGTATGAATCACTATTCTTCCCAATAATGTAAAGAAATCATTTCAGACATTATAGTTGATCCGTAGACAGTGGCCATGTCTCAAACCACCATAACTACATAAACAAGTGCAACTTAAAATCCTAGAAAAACAGGATTTAACATAAGTGAGTAGATCAAAAGAGGGCTCATCACAAGAACATAATCACAGTAGTCTCCATCTTCATCATGAGGCTCTCCTAAAAATCTTTTGTTCTTTTCTTTCTTTCTTTCTTTTTTTTTTTTTTATTTCAATTACTCAAATCCCTCTACGAATAACACAAATTTCACTTTAAATTCAGAACTCCCTCCGTAAAAGACACTTAAAATTTTGAGAAACGTGACTACCCGAATCAACAAATTCAAAAATAAAAAAAATGTGTCAGAAAACCCGAAAGGGTCATGGTTGTATTTGCTACACAAATCAGAGGAAGCTGGCTCTGAACTTATTATTTTTTTTTTCAATAATCTATTTCTCAAGGGATAATAAAAAAAGAATTTACACTGAAACTGGAAGCACATCCTTAGATTGGCTACGCACTTTATTCTTCAATTTTTCCATGAATCTTAAATATGTGTTCTTGAGTGTTTCAAGGGCATGTAAAAATATATTCTTGAGTGTTTCAGTGACTTGTAAAACTGCATAAACGTGCACCAATTCATAAGCAGTCTTTGCAAAAAAAAGGACCCAGAAAGCGAAAGCGACCCACCCCAGGACCTGGCGGATGATGAGCAAGAGCAAAGTCGAGGCCAGAGCTCCTGACATGACAGCCACTTTGGTCAAAACTCCTTCGTTGTCGTTTCCTCTGTTTTGAGGAGCTGCTTGGACATGTACGCTGAGCGTTACCCCTGCCACAACAGCATAGATGGATAAAGCGACATAAAAGGCGTACATAATCCAACAGTGCGTCTCGAACAGGGACGAATGTTGTGACTGAAACTCCGTTTGGATGAAGGTAGCTAATATTGAGATGACGGAGACAATGACTTTGTGAAACGACATTCTGAGCTACGTCGTTTAGTGATTTGTTCGTCGTTGACTGCAATAATAAAGTTGCTCAAGTTATAATAATATAACAACCTTTTACGTGTTTCTTCAAGAATAAAAAATAATATATAATTAAAAAAAGGACGAATTCATTGGGTTAAATAGCATATTTAGGTCATACATTGTACAAAAATTCCGTATTAGTTAAAAACAATCCTGCATTTGGATATGTTTTGATATTGTATTATTTAACACAATATCAAAATTTTGTACGATATGAGTAATATTATCTAATATAGAAAACAAAATTTGTATTGCACATAGTGTAATAATCTTATTTTTTCTGTTCTTAATTGCTCTTGTCGTTTTCTCTTTCCACAATTTCTCCCTCATCCATTTCTCATATTACTTTATCCCTTTTAAAAGTGATAGTTTTCTAAATAAATTTTTTAAAGTTGTATTTTTCTAAAAAAAAATTCAGAAAGAGGTATTTTTTTAAAAAAATGTTTAATAATGTGGTAATTTTAGTAGTAGTTTTCTAAATAATTTTTTAAAATGATATTTTTCTAAATTAACTTTTAAAAATGATATTTTTCAACAATTTACTTTTAATGCAACATTTTACTACTATGCCAAACCAAACATAGTACTGCAATAATACAACACAATCTAACTCACCAAACGTAACCTAATAAAATAAATAAACAAGGGCGCACGTAAAATTGTGGTAAGTAGCACCAATATACCCTAAAATTTCGAAAATTTAAAATATTAAGTTATTAATTTTCATTAGACTAAGATATAAAAGGTTTTTTCTTTTTTTAACCTTATATAGTGGTTTTAAAAAAATGACCATGGTCATCTAGTTAAATCACATGTTTTGCATGTCTGGACATCAATAAGCCAAGTCCTCTAATAGAGTTGTAGATTTAGATGCGGACCCTTCAGCTATATAAGCGTGTAGTGTTGGTCACCACTTTTGTCTTTTTATTTGACTCATAAAGGCAGTGCCAAACATTCTATTAGAGTTGTGGTTTTATATGTAAAGCCTTCTGTATGTGTGGTGTTAGTTACCACCACTGTCCTAAATTAACTCGGAAAAAAAAAATAGTAACTCAATGCAATTGTCTCACTCTACGCTATACTTCATGCACCTTGTTCTGTGTAAAGGGAGAAAAATAAAAAGCTATAACAACACAAGCACGAGCTCATACTCCGACATAAGATAAATAAAAATATGCAGGCCGAATCAACTTGCTAGGAGAAGACAATATATAGACCAGGTTTTCTTTTGTTTTGCTCCCAAAATTTTTAGATCTAGCAAAAAGCACTTTTTTTTTTTTGAGGGACTAACAAAGTTTCATTTGAATTTTTATTTTTAAGAAAATAATATTTTTATGGTAAAAGTTTTTTAAAAATTGAATAATCACGGATTTAATTAGAAAAATGTCACTTTTAAAAGTATTTAAAAAAAGATCACTTTTTAAATTGGTCATCTGCTTGAAGTAACGTATCAAATTATACAATTTAATTTGTTTGGTTACCTAGAGTATCATAAAAAAAATACTAATTTTGAAAAAAGTGGTATTGTAATAAATATTTATGAAAAATGATATTTTTCTAAAATGTTTCAAAAGTGATTTTTTTTTCTAAATAGATCTTGAATTTTTCTGAAAAATAGTACATCCAGGATTTTCCTATGGGATGGATTTCTGTAAGAAGCTTTTTTTTTTTCCTTGAAAGTTTCATTTGAAAGTTGAAACATAACACAAAAAAAAAAAAAAAGCATAGTTTAAACAAGTTAGAGAACGAGAGAGTTGAGCTAAAGAAGATAAGAAAAGATTCTATGCGGAAACTTACCCGGCTGGTTTGCAATTGAAATAATGTTAACAAGTATATATAGGCCCTTCCTCACCATTCCACGCTCAACTTTTCCTCCCCCAACTTTTATTTTTCAAAAGGAAACCTCGCACTACGCGTGGCTTTACATTTTTATCTGCTCCATGGCAAGCGGCCGTCGCTTTCGTAGTCCCAAACACGGTATTTATATTTTGGAGGCATTTGGTTTGCGTTGCCAGGAAATGGACTTTGACGTTTGTAAAAAGAGGGATTCACTTTTCATATATATATATATATATATACTTACTCTCTTAGTGTTAGTGTCCGTCACATAATTTCGTTACGATCGATTGTAATAATAAAAATATTTAATAATAACATGAAAATGTGTCAAAAAATGAGACTAGAAAATATAAAAAAGTATAAAAGTGTGTTTAATATTTTTTTTAAGAAAAAAAATTCTAAATCAAGATGATTAATAAATTTATTTTTAGATAAGTTTTTTTATGATTTATTTTTAATTTTTTAATGATATCTTAATAAATTAATTGTTCTAAATAAATAAATGTTAGAATATAAATTTATAAGAAATTTTAAATTTAGGTCACAAATGTAATCTTCTTGAGAGATTAGTTATATTTATGTTTTGATCAACACATGTTATATTTTAAATAATTTGTGTTGATCAAAATATGAGCTAGGACTGGCAATTTTTTATACAACACGACGATACGACTAAAAAACGACACGAAATAAACGGGTTTGGGTGACCTATTTAATTTTCGTGTCAATTTCGGGTTGAAACGTGTAATACGTATAATAAACGGGTGGGTTTCGGGTCAACCAGCTTAACCGGTTAATGACCCGTGTAATCCGTTTAATTAAACGTGTCATTTTCGTGTCGTGTCAACACGACACTAATACGATACATTTATTAATATCTTAATATATTAAACACAATTTTGATTAATTCTAAGTATATTTATAGAAGTAAAATTAAATTAAGTAGTGCATAATCGTGTTAAATTAGAATAATCATATCAATTTTGAATAATCGTGTCAAACGGGTCATAATATGACACATGACACGTTTATTAAACGGATTACACGTGTCGTGTCGTGTTACACGTGTATTAATCATGTCGTGTTCGGGTTTAAATTTTTGATACGTTTATTAATCGTGTCGTATTCGGGTTGGGTATTATCGTTTCGTGTCGTAATCGTGTCGACCCGAACACGACACGATAACACGAATTACCAGCTCTAATATGAGCAAGACTAATCACGTAAACATGACTACGTTTTTCTCTAAAATCTGAATATGAATGTCGATAATAACTACAGTATAAAATACGACTTAAACAAAATCTTAAAATATGATATCTCCTTTAAAATAATTTCACTCTCTATTTTAGTCATTTCTAATAAAAATGCGCTTAAAACACACTTTCTCCTTCTATTAACTTTTTTCTCACTTTATTTTTTCAATAATATGAATCCTACGTATTTTTTATTTAATATTTCGCAATATATATTCCCAATAACGTGCGTCGAATGCATTTTATTTACTATTTTTCTTTTTAATTTAATCCAATCTTACATTCTATTAAATAAATTATAATACTAATATAATTCAATTCTAAATAATAGTCCAATCCACTCTACTCCTAATGGACGAAATCACGTGTTCCATTTTTGTTTCCTTTCCATGTCCCTCCAATTAAAAACACAATCTCATTAAATTTTACACCTCACAATCAACAGAGGCTTAACCTAAAAAACTTATCTGTTTACATTTTGATCTGTCTCTGGAGGAAAATGATTTTTTTTAAAAAAAGTGTCTGTTTACTTTTTATCTGCGGCTGAAAAAAAAAAAAAAGATAATGCATGATATTTGGTGAAAAGGGCCATCTGTTTTTTATTCTAAAGCAAACACAAGCAATCGATTGGTATCACTGCCGTTGTCAGGATTTCGTTGCTTTGTTCAAATTTCTTATATGGGTTTGTCTACTTTTAAAAATGTCGCTAGTTTGCTATTGTTTTTATGATCTATTTCTTTACCCACAACAGATGAGAGAAATTAATTGAAGATGTATTATTTTTCGGTTTTTTTTTTATTATTTTCAAGGGAAATAATATTGAGGGAAGTTTAACTCCATCGGGTCTTAAGAAAATTAGAAAAAAAAAAAAAACATGCGTATTCAGAGGGAGAAATAGATTTGAGCGAACTGTTACAACTGTAGAGGGAGAAGGGAATGGTTCTAGGGTCAGATCTAAAGTTTAGTATCTTCTTCCCTTTTCCTGGGTTCACCTCCGTCCGTGTAAAGCCAAACAATGCACCATTGCAAGTTTCTCCGAAATGCCCCTCCTCGTTTTCCCCAAAACCAAAATCAACAGTTTATCACATCTGTGGTGGTTTATATATATATATATATATATATATATATATATTTATAGTTGTTATTTTTTTTTATCTATAAATAAGTATTTTTTTTAGTCAGATTATTATTTAATAGTGATTTAATGACTATAATAAAATATATGAAAAGACATGCATTATTAATATTCTTTCTTTTTTTATTATTTTTTATAATAAAAAAATGTCCATATAAAATTTTGGTCAAATTAATACATATACGTAGCTTAAAAAAAAAAATACATATTGGATTGGTGCGTGTATATATATATATATATATATATAAAATAACCGACCTATATATATATATGCGTGTATATATATATATATATATATAAAATTGCCGACCTATATATATATATATATATATAACTGAACGAAAAGACGCAATAGGAGTGTTTGGAATAAAAAAAAGTAGCAGACAGAAAGTTTAACAGGTGATTTTAGGTTGGGCCTTGTCAATTGTGAATGGTGAGGTGTCAAATTTAATGACCAGTGTTTTTTAATTATTTGACTCCCACCCCTAACTGACTGTTTATAGGAGTGTGGCTTGACATATATATTTGCACACGTTCCAGTTCCACGTGGCACGTATGTATTCGCCGATGTGCTCTAAGTCTTAACGGTCTACTTTTATGGGCGCGTGGATTTTACAGTTTTATTTGCTTTCCATTCCACGTTCCTATACGTGGCAAAAGTGTATTCGCCGTCACCTCTGTAGTTACTGCGCAGGGTACTGGCCGTCGCTCTGTAGTCCCAACAAAGTAAATATGGGCCCTGGCTTTATATGTTTATAGTTTTATCCGGGGTTTTTGGTGTATTTAGTCCCTTGACTATACAAGTTGTTAATATTTGATCTCTTAATTTCAATTTTGACAATTAAGTCTTTTGATTATTTGATTGCTAGCAATTTGGTCCTAAATACTAACTAGTGTTAACTCTTTCACAGGGAATGCACGTGAGGTGTCAAGTGAGGTTGTTTGCTGAGAAACTGAGGGGTAGTTACAAGATTTTGCCATGTGTTAGTTTTTTCTTGAGTTCTATTGCAATCTTTTTTACTATAAAATTGACAGTTAACGGATTATGATACCATAGTTTATATTGGTACATATGATGTTGTTTTGGTTTTATCTATTGATATATTCATATAATATTAATTATATTATAATTAAATACAATCTGCCCGATTTTTTTTAATTATTTGCAACTGTAATTTTTAGTTTTGTACACTCTTTTGCACTGTAAACAATATGTTTTAATATATATATATATATATATATATTAATGTGAATATATGAATTAATATTATCATGTGATTGACAATATAATATAAATAAAATAAAATTATAGGAATTGTAATAATTTTGGTCCATATTTGTGTTTTATATTTACTAAGGTAAGATGCTATATTTGTGGGCTTTCATATTTTAATTACCTTTGAAAAATCTCGTAATTATCCCTGTGTTTCTCAGTAAACAACCACACGTGACACCTCACGTGCATTTATTATGAGAAAGTTAACGCCAGTTAGTATTCAAGACCAAATTTATAGCAATCAAATTGTGAAGGGACTTAATTATCAAAATTGAAAGTTAAGGGACCAAATGGTAACAACTTGTATAGTTAAGGGACTGAATGCGCCAAAAACCCTTTTATCTGGCTCATGTTTCCACTTAAGTAATTTTATTACAGAATCTATGGACCATTGATTTGCACGGTCGATATTGAGTCAACGACTCAACTTGTTTCTTTTTCAGCCAAAAAAAAAAAAAAACACAGTAAAAAAATAGTAGACACGCGAGCACAATTTAGCCCTGACTTGAGACGAGTGAAGGCGACGCCGTTTTTGTGCAGTAGGCATCTTTCCAAGTTTAATTAGACTGTTATCCAATGTTTTATGTCCATAATATTACTCGAACACATTCTATACCTAAATTTGTTATACTAACACCACCTAGACTGAAAATAAACAAATAGAAATAAATAGATGAAAATTTCGTTTAATTATATTCTTTGAAATTTAATGATTAGTTAATATTTTAATACATTGTACAAGAAATTTACAATTAAATAGGAATTTTATGGTTAATTTTTTTTTTAAGTAAAATATGATAGTAGAGGATAACACAGAATTAAACTATTATGCTTCATTTAGTATGGGAGGTAGGGTAATATTGGATATGACTATTTTAAAGCTGTATAGAAGAAGTAGAGATGAGTAATAAGAAGTTTTGATAACATAGCTTCAATGGTGGAAGAGAGAAACCTAAAACTTTGAGAGCTATGCCTTCGTGCTCACGGCACCGAGCAGAGATGGAGGAGAGAAAGAAGAAGAACGAGCGAGCTAGCGAGAGGGGAGAATAAGAGTGAAAGGCCTTTATCCATCCCAATCTCAAATTCGGGATTGTATAAAATTATTCTCTTCTAAGAGGATCAATTCTCGTGTCCTCTTATTTCAGTGCCAAACACGAGATTATTTTTTATCCCATCTAGTCTCTCCATAATCCAGTGTTCCAAATATGCCCTTATAGAATGTAGTCTCTTTTCTCAAACCTGCCCGCGAGTGTTAGTGGACACAAACTCTTTATTCCTCTTCTCTGTCTTTTTCCTACCTTGACACTTGAATTTTCTCATTTTTTTTTTGTTAACATCCACCAACTATTGGGGTCTATTTATAATGGCACAAGACGAAAGATTCTAACCCTAGTCAAACATTAGGAAGTGGGTCCTTCGGCTCGTTTAGTATGCATGACTGGATTAGATTGGATTGGACTGGACTAAATTGAATTATTTAGTATTGTATTGTGTTTGGTGTAACTCAGGATTAGAGTATAAATATATAATAAAAATTTTATTAATGTGATTTTCATAATATTTTTTTATGAAATAAAAAGATAAATATTTCATAAATTGGAGAGAGAAAATTAAATAATAATAAAATAAAAAGTATTTGTTTTTAATAATTATTATATGTTTATTTTTTAGAAAAGAATGGGATATGCATTTTTTATATTTAAAAATGAACAAAAGATAAAAAAACATTTTATCCAAAAAAACATTTTTGCAAAAAAAAAAAAAAAGTCATGGTCCTTGGGACTAAATAAACCTAAATTTTAAGTGAGACTATTTAGTCCGAAGGAAGGGATACTATTTTGGTATATTGAACTATTTTGTCCAGTTCACCAAAAGACCCAAATATGATACTGGACTAAAGAGTCTAGTCCCTTCTTATTGTCCTGCTACCCAAACGGGGCCTTAAGGGCTAATATAGGTTAGGTCGCACAAGAGTCTAATTATTAGGCCTTTGTGTTCCAACTTCGATTTCCAATTTTTTAGGGTTTTTTAACCAAATGGCCAAATATCAGATTCAAGTTTAAGAAATGACCATTTTTAATACTCTTTTAATAAATAGCCGAATTTATCAAAATAATTTACAAAATGGCTTAATCAATCAAAAAATGCCAAAAATATATTGGTTTTTGAATATTTATATCAGTTTATTAGTTTTTGGAAAAAAAAACTTATATATTGATAAACTTATATAAAATTGATTTACTAAAACATAACTATTTTGCAAAAAATGACAAAAAAAAGATAATTAATAAATGGGAAGTTCTAAATTCATCACTTTATTGACTTTGTACATTCATAATTTTAGATTTTTTTTGTTATAATTTTTTCTATATATAAAATTACTAAGAAGAACAAGTTTACTTCTAGTAAACTTTAAAAATTTTCTTTCTATTCTTTCAATCACCAAAACATGACAAAAGGGCAATAAATTTTCTATCTCTATTTATATTTCAATATTTTCCAGTATGATAATCGTAAATTAAAAAAATATAATTTTTTTAAAAAAATTTAAACTAAGGGTCATAATCATTAAAAATAGCTATTTTGGTATAAATATATATATATATCCCTTTTAAAAATATATATTTGTTATANTGTACAATTCTTCTAATTTATTGTCTACAATCATATATATATATATATATATTTAATCTTAGTCTAGATCTATCACTGAAATTAGAGAAGAAAAGAAAAAAGAAAACAATCTAATATCAGCAAATTAGCTTTAAAAAAAATCTGAATCAAGCAAACTATGAAAAAATAAAAACACGGTAAAGAACTAAGTTCTTTCTTAAAACAATACAATAAGATCCTCAATTCATTTGTACTTTAATTTCTTCAAGGCTTCATCTTATTTTTCCTTTTAAATTAAAATCTAAACTTGGACATTAAAGATTGACAATGATTTTTTTTTCTTTTTTAAAAAGGGCAGTTTTGGAAAACGATGAATGCACAAAGAATTAATAAATTTTGAAAAGATTTTTTATATGTATCCAAATAGAAATTAAATGCACAAAGCGTAATATATTTAGAACTCCCCTTAATAAATATGTAAAAAAATGGTCATGTCTTCATATAAGGCGAAAAAACAGACCACTTTTATTATATACTCAATTTTAAATCGTGTAGGCATGGATTTTGGGGCCAATTTAATCTAAGTTATAATATACTTGACCAAATTTTAATTAACTCTTAACTAATTGGACATAATGTATGAGTACTGGATCATTCTACTAAAGATCTACTTCACTTCTGAATTAAATAAAAATTAGGATTCAATAAGGATTCCTTTGCAAAATAGCCAGGCCCTTTTTTAACAACTGTCACCTTTTCAACATTGTAGTAAAATGGTCGGTTATAAAAATTGGTGTACATAGTATATGAGTGTGTCGGTTTTTCAAAAATTGAAATATTGATACACTTCCAAAAATTAATGGGGAATTTTGATTTTTATGGTAATTTTTCAAAAAAAAAATGAAAAATCCCAAACTTTTGAAATTGTTTTGAAAAATTTCAAATTTTAATTAGAAAAATACTACTTTTATTAATGATGAAATACTTGAGGTAATTGATCAAGTTACTTGAGGTAATTTGATTGGTTACTTCAAATAACTAAACTGGGTACCTCATATAACCTTGATGATTACTTTTGAATACATTTGAAAAATATCAACTTTGGAAAAACTTGGTATGTTTCTAAATATTTATTAGAAATGATATTTTCTTAAAAACTTTTGAAAAGTGATATATTTTAAAGTAATCCAGGACTTTTGAAATAATTCTATCCAGGATTTTTTAATTTTTGGTACTTTGGGCATAGAATTTTGTAAAAAGCCCAAAATTGATATACTAACGTAATGGTAAAATCGATATATTGGTAAGGTACTATTTACATAAGGGCTTCTTTCAAAATTCAAGACCCAAAATACAAAAGTTGAAAAATTCCGGTTGGGCTGAATTGTTTGAAAAATACATTTAGAAAAATATTACTTCTTTAAAATATTTTAAAAACTATCACTTTTATTAAATATTTATAAAAATATTTTCTTTTAAGTCAAAATTGATATTTTTCAATAATACTCGACTAACCAGTTGAGTTATTTAGAATAACCAATTTACTTACCGGAGATAATTTAATTAGTTACTTCAAATATTTCATCAATTAATAAAAATGATATTTTTCTAAGTACTTTTAAAATAGTACTTTCTAATTAAAAATCTGAGATTTTTTAAATAATTACAAAAACCGAGATTTTTCAATTATTTTGAAAAATTACTATAAAAAATCAAATTTCCTCATTACTTAACGATACATATTGATGATTTCACTCCTGACTAGACGGTGTCTACTTCCTACATACATTCTAAAAGGACAAGCATGTAAATGTCTTAAGACCTTTATACACCGTCATGTATGGATGTAACCAAAAATTGGAATCTACAACACAGATGATAGCAAACAAAGGAATAAGACATGGTCACTTTTAATAAATAACAGACAACAACAAGCTTAAACATGCCCTTAGTGATCACTAAAATCTTATTTGTGTTTCTCCTCTATTCCTTCTTCGTCCTGAAATTTGTTAGACACCTGTAACTCGATTGGTGAAATAATTCTCTAGCCACAGATGGATCTCTACATGTCCAATGCAATGACTAAAAATCATCACAATAAATAGAATAAACTAAGTAAAACTACTAATAAATTGAGTCATGACCGTATGTAGGGGGAAAAAAAAAAAGAAAAAGAAAGTTAAAGTTTGGACCGTATAACTGGATGTTAAAAATTTAGTTCTATAACGCATAGACAAAAATGTTGCACTTCAACCATTACAATGGAGAAAAATTGGAGTACTAGGCATTTAGAGATATGTGGGTGGTGCAGATAAATAAAGCGGACATAATCTTCATAGTCCAACAAAAAGTAGTGAGATAATTCAGAATTTAGATTAAGCATCATGCAGGTGATGGATTTAATGCACCAAAAACAAAAACTGTTAGAAAACAGCGTGATTATTTCATAACACAAAAGGATTCTAACTTTCTATGCCGCATTTCAATGGAAAAAGAAAGAGACAACACAAACCTCCTCATGTATTTGTACTCAACTGCAATGATCACACAAGAATTAAAATGTCAATACATATGTCTATATAGCCAGAAGTACGAAGGCAACCAACACTGGAATGGTGAGCTCCAGTGATAATGTATGCACTAACTTCTTCACTGATCAAGCAAACTCCAATAAGTTAACGGAAGAATGACAATGCTAAGGTGAAGTAACACAAGAGAAGCAAACCATGAGGGAAACGATTCAAAGCAGATACGTTCTTTATCGTAAGTAAGAGGATAAGGTGGAAAGCATGCAAAGAGGACTCTGCCTTGACATTGCTTCATTCCATTAAGATTTCCATGGCGCCCACACAAAGATATAATAATCTAAATGCATAAAAAGAAAATAGGATTACAGATGGCCTAAATCTCTTCTGATGACAAGAAGATAACAAGTTCAAACTAAAGACATTTATAAGAAGAATAACAGGGTACTGAAAAGAGGTTATACAACAGTTATTAACAAAGCATCTTCAAACAACAAGAAATCAAAATTCATACAATGCATGAGCTCTTTGCTTCTAAGATTGGAGTTTCATAGTGTATTTTCGCACCATGTCACAGTCCAAATCATGAATCAAGTCATACAGAACATACCATAAATAAATGAAACAGTAATAACAAAACATCAACACCCCTTGATGAACAAATCACTTTAATCCCTTCATTAATATTTTACGCAGTAAGTCTCTGTCCAAGACATGCTTTGATTTCTGATAAAAACATAATAGAATAGTACCTAAGCATTCAGTTTGAGAGCATAGGTAAGATGAGATTTCACATATGGAAACTGACATTAGTAAAAGTTTACTCAAGTCCTCACTTTGTCAGATCATTTAATTTTTTTTTCTGTTAAGAATTACCAAACGATAATTGATAAAAGAAAAAGATGAAAAAACAAGAACACACAGATTTAAGTAGAAAACCCTAATCGGGAAAAAAACTACTAGCAGAGGAGGAAATTTCACTATGTCGAAAAATAAAGTACAGAAGGTAGGTTTTACACGACCAAGCCGAAAATATATATAATATCAAAAACCCTAAAATACATATATGTACAGACAAAATAATCTAATAAAACAGATCCATACCGCGGGGGCAAAGCCCCTACACCCCCAACAAAATCAGTGGTAGGGTCCGGGATCGGGCCTATCGGCCCAATTCCTTCGCTTCCACCACATATCTCAAAATTTCTCCTAATTATAAAAATGTCACATATGTCGCACTGTGAAATTTCCGGGCCAAGGCAAATAGAATTCAAGTCACGAACTCTAACACTTTCACATTTTGAGTTTTGCATCAGTCACTACAATCCCAAACCAATCGTGTAAAGAAATCGACGTAAACATGATTTCAAACATTATAACTGATCCGTAGACCTTAATTTGGAGTGGTCAGGTCTAAAACCACCATGACTACATAAACAAGTGCGCCTTACAAGACAAGAAAAAACATAATTGATCATATTGTGAGGAGATCAAAAAAGGGTCCTCCACAAAAACGCAACAATATTACAATCGTCTCCATTTTCACCACGAGGCATCCTTAGAAATCCACCCTTTTTTTGTTTTTTGTTTTTTGTTTTTTTTTTTTCGATTACTTAAATCCCTTAGAAATCCACCATTTTTTAAAGTGAATTGCACAAAATTTCACTTTAAATTTAGAACTACCCCATCAAAGACACTTCAAATTTTGAGAAACTTAGACTACCCGAAACAACAAATAGAACTTACAGAAGAAGAAGAACAGAAACACAAAAACGTGCTAGAAAACACAAAAGGGTCATGGTTATATTATGTCTCTACAAAAATCTGAGGAAGCTCACTCTGAATTTGATTTGTTTTTTTTTTTCGTCAATCTATTTCTCAAGAGGAAATAGAAAAGAATTTACGCTGAAACTGAAACTGGAAGAACATCCTTAGATTGGCCACGTACTTTATTCTTCAATTTTTCAATGACTCGTATAAATGCATTCTTCAGTGTTTCAAGGAGTTGGAAAAACGCATCAACATGTACCAATTCGTAAGCAGTCTTTACAAAATAAAGGACCCAAAAGGCGAAAGCGACCCACCCCAGAACCGGGCGGATGATGAGCAGGAGCAAAGTCGAGGCCAGAGCTCCTGACAAGAGGGCCACTTTGGTCAAAACTCTTTCATTGTTGTCGTTTTCTCTGTTTGGAGGAGCTGCAGCTGCTCGGACCTGTATGGTAAGCGTTGTCCCGGCCACGACATACGTGAATAAAACGACGTAGAAGGTGTACATGATCCAGAAGTGCGTCTCGAACAGGGATGAACTCGTTGATTGAAACTCCGTTTGGACGAAGGTAGCCAGTATAGAGATAATAGAGACGATGACTTTGTTAAACGACATTCTGAACTATGTCATGTACTGATTTGGTCGTCGTTGACTGCAATAGTAAAGTCGCTCAAGTTATAATAAATTAACAACCTCATATGTGCTCTTTCCAAAAAAAAAAAAAACCACCTTAAATGTGGGGCTTTTTTTTTTTTAACCTACCAAATAAATAAATAAATAAAAAGAACCCATAAATACGGGTAAAATAAACAGCACATAAAATGAAATAAATAAAGTTGAAATTAAGTGCGCACATAACTAAATAGCAACTACATGCCAATTCTTATATTCAAGCGTCCTACCCCAAAAAAAAAATGTCAATTCTTATCCAAACGTCTCCAGAATGTAAAAAATAAAAAAAAGGGTTAAATATATGAAATGGTCTCAACAACAGTCTCACACAGTCACACTAAATATTTTATGCACCGTGTTCTCTGTAAAGCCAAAATGGGGGGGAAAAAAATGCTATAACAGCACAAGCACGAGCTAACGCACAGATCTAATATTTATAAGCCCAATGTAAGAGCTAACACATAGATCTAATATATATAAGCTCAATGTAATATATCTAATTCAATAGATATTTTTGTTAATAATTGAATTATAATGAAATGCGTGAGAAATGTACATCGTTAATATTTTTTTTCCTTATTTTTTACAATAAAATTTTTTACAATGAACAAATGCGCATGATGTATAAAAAAAAAAAAACTTAGTACATTGATACTGTCGTGTATATATATATATATATATATATATATATACGCATATGCGGAATCAACTTGCTAGGAAAGGACAATATATAGAAAGGTTTTCTATTATTTTGCTCGCAAAATTTATAGATAAAAACGAGTTTCATTAAAAGAAAATTCACAAAAAAAAATTTAAATTTAAAATGCATAGTTTAGGGTTGAAAAAAATGCATAGTTTAGAAAGAGAAAAGACAGAGAACAAGAGAGCTGACCTGAAAAAGGGAAAGAAATGATTCCACGGGGAATCTTACCCAGTTACCTGGTCTGAAATTGAAACAATTGTCGCCAGTATATATAAGGGTACATATAAGCGCATCCTCGGTTGGTGACCATTGCACGTTCCTTTTAGGGGGGGCCCGTGGAGTCAGTCCTACGTGGATGGCTCGCAGTCGGTTGTCGCCGACTCTTCTTTAGAAACACTCGTAACGCTCTAATCGCGGGCACGTGGATTTACGGTTTGATTTGTTTTGTTTCAGTCCTATGTGGATGGTAGTCAGATGTGACTCTTCTCTTGTCTAACGCTCCTATTTATGGGCGCGTGCTTCAGACTCCTATCTGCTGACGCACCCCATGATGTTTGCAATTCCACATGGCACGTATGTATTTGCCGAGGCTTCTCTAGCACACGCACTCTATATATATATATATATATATATGTCTGTCGTTTTAGGGGCATGGCTTTATATTCTTATTTGCCTCAATTCTCGCTGTGAAAGGAAAAAAATTTCAAGTTTCAACCTGACAAGTTTGCATGCTTCTCCCAAACACACTATTTATGGGCGCGTGGATTGACTCTTGTATTTGCTCCCGTTCCGTCTCTCCGTTGCACGTATACATTCACCAATGAATTTTTTTTTTTTTAGCTCTTCATATTCACCTATGCTTCACTTGCCTTAGCACTCTATTTATGGGCGCGTGACTTTTACATTTGTATTTGCTCATCAGATTGCTTACCAACTTATTCGGAATTTTCATTTTTATTTTTATTTTTAAAATTTTTTGCTAAGGAACTTATTTGGAATTTGGATGATCGGGTATCGCGGCTTGCGTGCAGACTGCAGAGGACATCTTTTCGAAGGAAATTTACAGTGTTTTATCCAAAGCCTTATGTCAAATAAAATTACATATAAGCATATTCTACACCTAAAATTGTTGTGCTAACACCGCCTAGACTGAAAAATAAATAAAGACAAAAAAATAGAGAAGAAAAGGTCGATGAAAATTTCATTTAAATTACATTCTTTATTTTAAAATTTAAATACGTAAATAGTAATTTAATACAAATAACTCGTAATCAAATAGAAATTTTATCAATAGTAAAATAAAATAAGATTTTAGTGAAATTTGATAGTAGAGGATGCCTGCCACGAACCGGCATCACATTCGCACGATACTTGTGCGAGATCTGTCTACCTACTATTGCTTACTTAAAATGGTAAATTGTAAAAAAAATATCTAAAATTTAGATGTTATGCGATTTAAATATTGAAATTATTATAAAATAAAAATATGAGATTAAAAGTTTTTGAAAATTATTATCTGAAGTTAGTTTTTTTGAATAAATTTAAATATTAAAAAATAATAATATTTTCAAAATTAAGAAAAAATAATAAGGATTAATCTAGTTTTATTAAGGATATTATTGTTTTTTTGATATTAAAATTAGTCAAAAAATTAGTTCAGTGAATTAATTTTCAGAAATTTTTAATTTCAGTTTATTATCTTGCTGAGCTCAAACTTCAAGACTTAAATTACAGAATACATAAATTTTAAAATATTTTTTTTGAAGTTTACCATACTTAAAATTCTCAATAAATTAATGTTTTTCTTAAAAACATGATTGGCGGGAAAAGTAGTGTTTTTAAAATTTTTAGTACGCAATGAAATACCGAAAATTGATTTCACAATTTTTTTTCCTATTCATGAATCAGGTTTATGTTATATGTCTATTACTGGTTCAAAGATTATACCTCAGATGCTAACAACATCAAAGATATTCCAACCTATTGAATTGAACCACTAAGCAGTGTGTCTTCGTTTCATGAACTCACCTATGAATAATAATAGATACAAACTCTTCTTCCGCCTCTTTAACCTTAATATTCAAATTTTCTCATATTTTCTCTTAGTTTTTGTGAGGCATCTGCCAAGTATTGAACTTATAACTTTCTGAAATCACTAAGTATTTATTTAACAAAGCACAATAGGATACTCTCAATCGAGAGTCTAACGCGGTTCTCTCTAAAACCGCTTCTTCCTTCTCTTCCTCCACAAGATTCATTCCTCCTCCCCCAGTAACTCCTCACTTCCTCCGTTTATAAGTCCTATCCCTAACAGAGAGGGGGTTTTCCTCTCTCTAGTATGAGATTTTTTTTTTCAGGTTTTTTTTTTAAGTTTTACTTTTATTGTCCAATAATCTTTCCTTTTGGGATGATTTTTTTTCCTCCTAGATTTATGCCATTGTATCTAAATCTAGATCTGCAGTAGTCTGTATTATATTTTATTTTTTGAGTTATTTTAGTTTACCTAGATTTAGATTTATAGTGTCTTCTAGTGGATTTTATGTTGTGGATCCTTGTAGTTATTGTTTCACCCAGATTTATTCAAATCTGATTAGTGTACATAATAATATTTACCCTCCTGTGGATTTTTAATAAGAAGCAAGAGACACCAACAACGAATATTGAGTGGAGAGTAGGAATGACATTAAGATAGGTTCGGAACGGATATGGCTATCCTCACCCTATATCAGTGGGTAAAATCCTCACCCATACCCATTCTATTTATTCGTTTATTTTGGAGGGGTGAGTTTCGGTATCCCTGTTACGAGAAATTGGTACTCGCAGGTATAGTTGTACCTGTCACCTTTCCAAAAGAAAAAAACAAATTGCAAACGTTATATATGTTAGCTATTGTTAGCCCAAGATTGACAACCCAAAGGGGGGGTGAATTGAGTTTTAAACGTTTTAATAAACTTTTTAACTATTCAAAACTATAGACCACTATTTTAAAACTTTTTAGCTAAATCAACAATAATGCCAAAACATATAGTAAGTATATTAAGCACACTAAATATTAAACACTCAATTAAATAGCTTATAATAAAGTAAAGAGTGTAGAGATAGAGAAAGTGCAAACTCGGTTTTTACGAGGTTCGACAAATATGAAGGTTTGCTTACGTCCCCTGTCCTCGGCAACTTGCTTTGAGTTTTCCACTATCGGATCAAGATTATGGGTTTGACCGATCATTTTACAAACAGAGTGAATTCTTCTTAGGCATACCCTAGCCTTTATAATAGTCTTGACTCCGACTTTATCACACCTAACCTCAGATTATTTTGACTCCAGTGACAACCTCACCTATACGGATTGTTTAGGCAATGGTGCCAATCTCACTAATTCACGGGTTGTTTATGACTTCAGTGGCAACCTCACCTAAATCGGATTGTTTATGAATCCAGTAGCGACCTCACCTCACACTTAATGGTTTTTCAAAAAATAAGAGTGAACATTCACTCACAAATTCTCCTCACAAAGTAATTAATACAATTTTGGCTTAGGAGATTTGAGAACAATGCACTATAGATGCTCTAAGATTGGCTTAATATGATTTGAAAATATAATTGATGTGAAAATAGGCTAAGACACTTTGAGAGTAGATGAATATCAATTTAAGTTCATGCTCTTATCTTAAATGCCATCAAATGAGGCTCTATATATAGATATCCAAGAAAACTAGCCATTTATAGTCGTTATTAGCTTTCTGTCAAACGTTTGGTCAACTGAAATTAATATCTGAACCCCTGCATATTTCTTTTCAGATGTCTAGTAGTGAAGAACTTTTTAGGGAAGGAAATGCTTTTTCCGGGGAATCCGACTCAAGTGTTAGTACCATTAACCTTGAGGATTACCCCGCGTCTGAACCCGAGATAGAAATAACCGGGGTAAGACAGAGTAGTCCCCGAATAGGCGATCTTCCCCAAGATCAGTGGCCTAAACATGTTAGGGATGCTCCGGCATTTTCTTCCGGCTACCCATATGTAGAGGGAAACTAGTCTTGTGTAAATGTCCGAACGAGCTGCACCTCGAACAAACTTAGAAAAATTGCGAGCAGCTACAAGATCACTATCCCTAT